>PVIJ01000734.1:0-159507 GCA_004024925.1 Scalopus aquaticus
AGAACATTCCTGGCCCGCATGCAGCTTCGGGGTGGGCGGCAGCAGCAGCGTGTCTGTCTCTCTGGGTGAAACCGGAAGGCGAGACCGCACTACCTGGCACAGGACAGATGTAGCAGACAGGCTGAGTCGTTTTGTGTAAGTTACATAAGATACCGAAGCACCCAGTATTTTCTTGAAAGAGGCGCTGGTGGCGGAGAAGGCGGTCGTACCCTTGAAACATCCTTGGCAGGGGGAGCAGATCTTATTCATTCCTGAATTCTGACCAAACTCCAGTTAAATAAGGAAACTGAGCAGAAGGCGGATGGGCTGCCAGCCTGGCCCCCAGGCAGCTCTGCTCTGCACTCGTGTCCCCAGGGGCTGCCTGTGATCTGGGAGCCCCGTGATCCTAGAGGAGGGCCTGACCTGCACACTGTGGGGTGTCCCTCTGCTGCGAGACTCCAGGATGGGCCAGAGCTGGGTTGCTCTCTCCCCTCAGTCCGTGAGCCCCGCTGATCAGCTCCAGGCACCGTGCGGAGTTTAGTGTGGACTTGTAACCTGCAGAGAGGTGGTGTGGGTATCTGAGGTTGGACAGGCAGGACGAACTCTCCTTCCCTGCGAGCGATCACTTCACTTGAATCCTCTGTCTCTGCCCTTAACCTTCCTGGGGAAGCCATTTAACCCTCAGTGCTCCTTCTGCCTTCCCTCTGCCAGGAACATTTGGGGCTATGTTAGATCTTCCTGTCAGTTCGCGATTTTAATGAAGTGCAGAGTGAGTTGAGAAAAAGTCCTTTGTACAATTTTTAGATACTCTTCCTTTTGTAAGGGGAGCTTTTCTGACATGTCATCTGCTAGGGTGTGACAGCTGACACCAGCGTCACTCTGGGCTGACTCAGTTGTGCAGACTCGTCCTGGCCTGCAGGCGCAGGTTTGCAGTCACAGCCCGAAGGCAGCCCCTGCGCCGGCTGGGCTGTCCCTGCGGGTCGCTGGCCACTGGCCCAGGCCTCCAGCTTGGTTCTTAGGGTTTTTTCCCAACTCTTTTAAGATTGGCATCCTGGTGTGATGAAACTGTGGACTTGCCCACATCAGTGGCTTCGGGCAGGGCTGAGCCGTGTGGGGCAGGAGAGGAGGGCGTGGGGTCTGCCAGCGCTCCCACGTTGTGATGTGACCTGTTCACCAAACGGCATGAGGGTCTCCTTCCTTTCGGGCCTGAGAGTTGCCTCAGTCTGCTACTGACCTCCCACGCCCCCAAAGCTAACCCCTTTTCCTCTAAAGCAGGGGTTCACCAGTGGTTTCCCTATGCAATACCCCAGTTTTTCAGCACATTCAAACTGACTCAGGCTGGGAGGGCTTTTTAGACCCATAATACGAACAGATGCCTTTGACAGAAGCGTTCGCAAGAATCGGAAGTTCCCGAACCCGCGCCGAGAAGGTGCAGGACCCGGATGGGGCTCGCATGGCAGAGCGGCCGTGAAATCCCAGTTACCGTCCTGACAGCCTCTGGGTAACGCAGTGTGTTTGCTCCACAGTGCTTTTATTTTTGAGGCTGCAAAACTCAGGGAGCTTGGAAAGCACCAGGGAGTGAGGTTTCCAAATAGGAGCAAAGAGAATGTCGAAGTCGCGCTGTGCAGAGCAGCCTTGGGGGCCCAGCTGGGCCGTGGCCAAAGCGGCGGGTGGCCTCCCCCTACACTCAGACAGAAGGAACCCAGGCGATGCGTGTGTCGTCTCCCCCACCCTCAGCTGTGCGGAGGTCTAGTCAGTGTGGGGTCGGTGGCGTTGAGGGCGCACCACCTGGCGCTTTACACACTGAGGTGGCTGTCGGGCTTTGGGACAGGAACCCTCCCCAAGGTGACCCTTTGCAGGGGTGACACCATGTGAGAGCCGCTTCACTCAGAGGTTCTGAGTGCGATGCTCCTCACCTACAAGTAAGGGCGAGTCACACTAACGCGGGGACCAGCCTTACCATTAGCTTAAAAAACCTGAAAAAAATTTTGGGGTCTTAGCACAGCTTTACCCACATCACAGCAGTTTTAAGGAAGACTCTTTGTAGTTCTTTGTGTTTTTTTGGAGCGGCTATTTTTTTTATTATGTCTTTTACATTACTGTGTATTCGCCGTAGGTTTCCCACCACTGATTCACCCGTGAACCGTCACCACAGTCCCTTGTGCTCTTTTCTCCCCCATTTTGAGCCCTTATACTCCCCCTCCTGCACTGAATGTCTCCCTCTTATTTGGTTCCCCTATGTTCCTGCTATAAATGAAACCATTCGATATTTTCCTGTTTCCTTCTGGCTTATTTCACTGAGCATGATCCCTTCTAGCTCCATCCATGTTGCTGCGAATGGCTTGTGTTTATCTTTTTGATTGATGAATAGTATTCCATTGTGTATATATACCGCATCTTCTTTTTTTTACATATTATTACTATTATTTAAATCTTTTACATTACTGTGTATTCCCTGTAGGTTTCCCACCACCGATTCACCCATGAACCGTCACCATAGTCCCTTGTGCTCTTTTCTCCCCCGTTTTGAGCACTTATCCTCCCTCTCCCTCGCTGAATGTCTCTCTCTTACTTGGTTCCCCATATTCCTGTTATACGTGAAGCCATTTTTTTCTGGCTTATTTCGCTTAGCATGATCCCTTCTGGCTCCATCCATGTTGCTGTGAATTGCATGTGTTTGTCTTTCTTGATTGTTGAATAGTATTCCATTGTGTACATGTACCACATCTTCTTGAGCCAGTCATCTGTTTTGGGGCATTTGGGTTGTTCCCGTATCTTAGCTATTGTAAACAGTGCTGCAGTAAACATAGGGGTGCATGTGTCCTTTTGGATTAATGTTTTGGTGTCTTTGGGTAGATTCCCAGAAGTGGTATTACGGGTTGTATGGAAGCTCCATATAGTTAATTTTTAAGATGAATTCATAGAGAAAAGACTTTTGTTCATCGCTCCCACAATGAGCTCCAGGTTCTGATCCGATTTTTATCCACTGGAAAATGCCTGTCAGAGGCTGGCGCTTCCTGTCCCCGCGGCTTTTAGTTTGCTCCAGCCTTAGCCTCGCGTCCTCACGTGCCCGGCCCTGACCGGCACATCCGGCTCCTGCGTCAGGGGAGGGGCTCTGGGGTCAGAGGAAGGGGGGTCCATCTGATAGAGGCCGCACTTGTCTGACATCCGGAGTGCCAGCTGCTCCCTGGCCCACCTGTGGGCAGGGGTACCCTGCCGGGCTGGGCGGGGCAGCTGGAGGGCGAGCTGCTCTGCCGGATCCGAGCGGGGGGCGCTGTGCAGGGGGAGGGGTCTGTGTCAGTCCTGCCGGGCCGCCTGGCCCCTCTTCTGTAGTCTTGTTACAGGGCAGGGAGGGGGCACCCCAGAACCCCCAAATCTGCCTGCCCTAAGTAGGTTCTGCCATCCGTCGCATCAGGACAAAACATGTAAGACCTTAAGTGGAAAAGAAGCTTTAATACAATTAGTGCAATAATACAGCAAAGACAAAGAAGAGAGTTTCCAAACTAAGCACCCAAAGTTACCCGTCCCCTGTGGGCAAAAGTCCACCCAAATGGGATTGGCCTAAAGCAAGGCCCGAAAGCCTGCCTGAGTCTGAAACACCTTTCAGCAGGGGCCACAGAAAAGGGTCAGAAACAGCCAGACTAGTCTCTGAGGAGAAGGGCAAAATCCAAATCCAGATCAGCATTGTCATCGTCCCCTCCCCACGGGGCTCCCCCCCACACCCGTCTCAGCCAGCCAGGCCAGCGCGGCGTCCTCACGTCTCTGCTCCTGGGGCCTCTCCTGGCCTCCACCCTGCTGCCTGCCTTCTCCCTTTTCCTGCCTTTTCTCCTTCTCTCTTCTCCAGCTGCTTCTCTCTCCTGCTCAGCTCCACCCTCCCCTGGGTGGGGCAGGAAACCTGGGACACTCCCCTTTCCCGGGGACCCCCCCCCCCCCTTGCGGTCTCAGCGGCTGAGGGGACAGACGAGGTGGGTGCCGCAGGTCTGGGAGAGACCTGCCCTCCCACCGCGTCTGCTGGCATCCAGGTGTTCCGTCCACGGGCGCCCCCAGTTCTCCCTGACCCAAGTGGCAGTTTGAGGGGTTACTGGGTGGGCTAGGCAGCTGCTTCCTTTCTTAGTGAGGAAGCTGAAGACTCAGAAATGGGCCCTGTCCAGGATGGCGCGGAGGCCCAGGGCGGAGCCAGGACGGAGCCCCGAGCTCCAGGCCTTCTCTGTGCCTGCCACCCCCATCGGCACAGCCCCATGGGACGCACCCCATCCGGGGTAGTCACTATCCCCAGTGAGAGCTCACCTGCGCCCCGGGGCCTCACCTCGCAATGGTGTTCAGGTTTATAACCATCACTGCATCCGGGGAACTGAAGTGTAATCACCAGGTGCCTTTTGCAGACAGCCGGGAAACACATGTACAATCCCTCTTCTCCTTTCAGGGGTGCTGCCTCCTTTTGACCCCAGAGAATCTTCCCTAGACCACAGCTGAGCTGTGAGAGCGGGCAAGGCGGCGGCCGTAGGAATGTGCGCGGGTTATGAAATCTCAGCTAACCCGTACCAGCAGTTACGTTAATCGTACCAGAAGTGTTCTTAAAAATGATGTCTGGTTTTCTAAAATGGCGAGATTCTTTATTTTTAAAATCTCCTTATTTTAACACTGCATTGTTAGGTGTGATTTTTGACATCCCAGCAAGGCAAAGCTGTAATCTCACCAGCTGCCATTTAACTTATGGTGCATTTTGTCAGATCTTATTTTATGCAGTGTAGACTAGCTGAATATAGTCTATAGCCCTGGAAACTGTTATTTTTTAGGATAGCAAAATTATATTGTCTGAGCATGTGGTACAAATGCCAGTATAGAGATTTCAGATAAGTGAGTTCTGGAGGCTGAGTGTTATTATCTTGGGCTGTTTAGCTCAGTCAGTAGAGGGCCAGCCCCAGGGCCCGGGGCGCATGGGTGTGATTCCGCCTACTTCTCCTGTCTGGTGAGCAGTGTCTTCTCTTGCAACCATACCTCTGTGCAGCCCTGGGGAGCTGCCTGGAGGTGGCGCCCCTCCTAGGAATCGGAAGCTGATGCCTGTGCTCTACTGATGGGAAGACCAGTAGCTGTCTCATCACATCTCCTGAAGCTCTTAGATACTACCCCAAAATGGGCCCTGGAGACTCTCATTCCCTGGTCCAGGAGTGGGCATTTCTTAAAGCTCCCCAAACAGCGCAGAGGCGGCGAGGCCGCGGTCCAGTGGGAGGAGGCCGCTTTTGGTGCGGGTGGCTGTTCGCTGGCGGGCCTTCGTGGCACCCGCATCCCGGAAGAGCAGCCCCGACTGACTGCGCTGCTCTCTGGCCTTTGCTGTGTGTCACTCGGCTTCCGGGCACTGACCAGCGTCAGAGTTGCCTTAGTGGTGAATCATCAGGCCTAGTTGTTTGAAACCGGAGGTGAGACTGAGCTCGTGCAGGTCGCATTCTGAGTGCTGCCGTCACATTCGTGTTTTATTCTTTGCAAGTTCGCCCAGAAGGGACGTCCTCCGATAGACACTCCAAGACATGTGCTGCGGACAGACAGCAGCGGACTGTGTAGAGTGCAGGGGAGAACCCTCCGCACGCATGCGTGCTCTGAACTGTTTGAGCAGCAGTTGTGTGTGTGTGTGTGCGTGTGTGTGTGTGTGTCTAGGTGCAGGTTAGTGTCTGTGACATGGTTGATCTCGCGCCTGTACTCGGGTATGACGGGAGAGAAACAGGCAAAGAGCCTAGTGTCTGGGAGTTCTCAGGGGGCCCCCACTTCCAGCCCTGCAGTTGGGCCCTTGGCCTGACGGGTTCATGTCCCTCGTGTCTTTGGCTCCTTCAGGGTCCCCTTCCAGGGGTCGTTACAACCCAGTTCTTCACTGAACCGCTCCGTGCACCGAAGGTGACATTCCCATCGTGGGGGGGGGGGGGAGAGACATCCCCCACGAGTCCCACACTAGCTGTTTAATTGGGCTTTGGTGTTTGGTTCAGCGCGTCTCTGCTTCTGTTTCTCTGGACACAGCAGGCCCCACTGGTGTCCCGTGAGTCGGCCTGAAAGGCTCGCTCTGAGGTCAGGGGGCAGTTTTCACGGTGATTGTGTGTCCTTCACATGAAGACACTGTTGGGGCAGGCCGGGCCGGATGGAGCAGAGAGGGAGAGGATCGGTGTTTCTCGAAGATCCTCTCCCGTCGGGAGACATCCGCGGCGCGACTTGCTGGCGCTCCGGACAGGAGCTCCTCCTAGAGAACATGAGTGTGGGGATGCGGAGATGCGCCGCCCGGCTCAGCCTTTCAGAGAGCCCCGGCGTGGAGGCGTTGAAGTCGAAGGAGCGCTGTGGTGGGGAGGAGGTTCCCACGCGGAGGCATGGCGGTCACTACTGCTGGGCCAGAGCTGCTCTTTCTATTCCCTAATGACGCGGGCGCAGCGGGTGACACGTGCCGGCGCCGGGCGCTGAGAGCTGGGGTGGTGGCGAGGCCGTGGGCCCGCCCGGGCAGCTCAGACCCGCAGGGCGTGAGCTGGACTGGAGCTTGGGTGGGTGGGCAGCGCGGCCAGCGATGAGGGGGCGCCAGGAGCCGTGAAGCAGACCAGAGGCTTGAAAGGGCCCCCCTCAGGCAGCAGGGTGCGGAGGGCTTTCCCCCGGGGGCCTGGTCACCGTGCATCCGGCAGGGCCGGGCCTGCTCTCCCCGCACCCGTCTCCCCCGTCCCAGGCCCCCCTCCCTGCCGGCCGGCGGGCCCTGCGCTCTGCTCCCGCCTGTGCTCCGGGGCGCCGCCCTCCTGCCGGGTGGGGCCCGTCCTGGGTGGTGCTGCTGCCCCCTTTCTGCACCGGCAGCTCTCGGTGTCACGCATCGAGACACGAGATCCAGAGCCCGCGGTAAGGCGCGAGGGCAGATGGCTGCGCCCGTCGTGGCCACGGCACCCCGGAACCACCCTGTCTTCCGGGGCTGTTTGTGTGGGAGGCGGAGCCACGCCCAGGCGTGGGGGGCCCAGGGTGGACCCCACGGGGCTGCCTTGCTTTGTGCAGTCTCAGGGGTGGCCTGGGCCTTACTCTCGGGCCTCACTGCCAACGCGGCGTCCGTCCTGCTCAAAACCTCTGACCCCTCACGAGAGTGCGGGCGCCGTGAGGTGCCCCAGAGCCTGTCCGGCGGGCCGGGCCTGGCCTCCTGCACAGCCCCCTCCTCTCGTCCCCAGAGTGCAGAGCAGATCGCGGCGCTGCGCAGGAGTCTGGACGGCGCGCAGACCGGCGGCATGGAGGTGCCCAAGGAGGGTCGGGACCCCCCGCGGCCGCTGGCCCGCCACCTCTCCGATGCAGACCGCCTCCGGAAGGTCATCCAGGAGCTCGTGGACACGGAGAAGTCCTACGTGAAGGTGACGGGCGGCCGGGCCTTCTTCCCGCTCTCGCTTCCTGCCTGCAGCGCGCTCTGTGGCCCCGGCTCACCTCTGCCCGGGAGGCGCGCTCACGGGGCGACGCTGCCGCCGGGGGGCGGGCGCGGGGGGCTTCTGAGGACTGGGAGAAAGGTAGTTTCTTGGCTCGTGTTGTTGCCAAGGCAGCTTTCGCTATGGAAACAGATGTTCCAGTTTGCCATCTGCAGTCTGGGGAGGGAGTCTGCTGGCTGGCACGGGCGCGCTCTGGGCGGCGAGCACCGAGGAGCCGCTCGCAAGTGGCTGTGGAGGCGGCAGCACCCAGTCCTGTCGGGGGTCCCCGGGCAGGTCGTTCACCCCACTGAAGTGCTGCTCACCACCCGTGCTGCCACCGGGGCACTCCTGGGCACCTCCCGTGTGAGGACTCGCGCACTTCGGAAGTCCCTAGTTAGGAGTTTAAGAAACAGTTTCTGAAGAATTCGGGGACCTGGAGGGGCAGATTCTCTTCGTACTTGCTCAGGCTTTGGAATTAGCTGAAGCTCCGTTGATTGGCGAGCTGCTGGGAATGGCCAGCGCCGCCCCGGGGGCTGAGCGGGGCCGCTGCCCAGCCCCGACGTGCCCAGTCCGAGCACAGCGCTTTCGTGCGCGCAGGCACCTTTCTCCGCAGCACAGGCCCGAGCGCCTGTTTGTTAACGTCGCTGTCCTCTTATCTGGACTGGACTGAAGGCCTCTTTCACAGGTGGCCTAGGAGAAGGCCCCGAGCCCCTCCTGGGCCCCGCAGGGAAGGAAGAGGAGCTGACGGGCGGCACTGTGTTCCCGCCTCCTCTCGCCTGCCTCCGGCGCGGGGAGACGAGTGAACGCGCAAAGGCCCGACGAGTTTTCTGGGCCGTCCTGGAGCAGCCGTGGTCTGTCCCGAGGCCCAGAGCCCTTCGGGCCTCTTGAGCATGGACCTGGGGCTCCTTCCTCGGGGCCCAGGTTGAGCGGGGAGCAGAATGCATGGGTCACTGTTCCAGTTTGCTGTTAGGGCGCCCCCCAGCGGGAGGGCGGGTAGACTGCTGGGTGCTGTGGTGAAGCAGAAGAGAACCTGCGTTTGTCTCCTCAGCGCCCCCCAGCGGCCCCAGTGCTGCAGCTCCCGGCGCCCGCGGACCCGCCCTGGGCGAGTAAGTGCGCAGCGTCCGCCGCCACTGCCTGACCAAATAACCAGCACCCCGAGCCGCTGTTTCACACACGCACCATTTTTATTTTTAATTTTTGTTGGTGACATTTAACGTGCAAATTTACTTACTGTTCTTTAACCTGGATCCCTGCATGTGACCTGGGATTTCCAACATCTGATTTTTCCCCCAAGAGTGACTTCTCACAACCCCCTGCCCTGGAGCAGCCGCTGTGGATGTGAGGGGGGAAGGCGGGGGGCTGCGTGGCTCGCAGGTCTGGCCGTGCGGTCAGGACTCCCACCTGAGGTTCTGGAGACTCGGGGTGTAGACGTCCCCAGCGGAAGATGGAGGAGGCCAGACAGCCGAGTTTGGGTCTTTGGACTCAGAGTTGCGTTGTACAAATGAAAGAAGAAAAGGGAGCGTTTCTGTCGTTAAACTGTCTCTCAGTCTTGGCTTCAGATTCTTAAACTAAAACAACAGCAAAGACGTTTCCCTGAAGAGCTTGTAAGACAGGCGCCGCCGACTGTCCGTCTGTCCGAGGCCCCGCTGGCCGCAGCCTCAGATGTGGCCTTGCTTGCAAATGTCATAGCTGATCCTCCTTGGACATTTCTTTTGTATTGGAATACGGGGGCTTGAAAGTTTGCTAGTGCTCCTACCCCCAAACTGAAGAGCTCCCAGACCCTGTCCTCTGCCTCCAGCTCGAGGTTGGAGCCGCCGCCCTGCCCCCGACACGGGTCAGCCGAGGGTGTTCACACCCGACAGGTACCCAGACAGGCGCCCCCTTCTGCGTGGGGAGGTGACCGCCCCTGCTGCAGGAATGGGAAGGAAGATTCTGGACCTGTCGACAAGACACTCAGCAGAGTAGCCTCAGGCACTAAAGGAAAGCGTGGAGCTGGCATCGGCCTCCGAGCTAGGGCAGCGGTAGTGACCGCTCTGGAAGGCAGGAAACCCAACAACACAGAATCACTGTAGCAGGGGTCTTTGGAGGTGCCAGGGCTGCGGGAGCACGTGGCATGTGGGGGACTTGTGTGTTAAAGATGCTCCTCCTGCCTTCCAGGACCTGAGCTGCCTCTTCGAGTTATACCTGGAGCCACTTCAGAGCGAGACCTTTCTGACCCAAGATGAGGTGAGTGACCACTTCGCTGTCCACTGGCTCCTTGGCCTCACGCTCAGGGGACCTCCTCTCTGTTGATCCCCAAAGACACCCAGACTTAAGAGTGCGAGGCGGCGCCTCCAAGGCCGGGCGTGAGCTGACCCGCGCGACGGCCCTGCCCTGTGTAGAAGGCGCATCAAAAGCCGCTTTTTAAAACAGATGTAATGTGACGTCACAGTGGTTACTGCTTTCTGCTGAAGTCCACTCCCCATTTGCATTCTGAAAATTTCACGTCTATTCAAAAAGTCATTTTAGAATCGCAGGGGCCAGTGGCGTCAACTGCCCAGCTGTGAACCACACCCCCGACGAAGGGCCCCACTGTGCCTTGGGTGACTTGTGTCTGCTCGTGGGCTTGAGAGGGGCCTGGACCCCCTTGCTAATATGCGCTTTTCAAATCCGGGTCCTCACGCAGATGGAGTCACTTTTTGGAAGTTTGCCCGAGATGCTTGAGTTTCAAAAGGTGTTTCTGGAGACTCTGGAGGACGGCATTGCAGCGTCGTCTGACTTCAACACCCTTGAAACGCCCTCTCAGTTTCGCGTAAGTGTCTTACAGCCGAAACAGGCGGGTAGAGAGTCAAATCCTCCCTTGAAAAACAACTTCGCGTCCTCAGCTACTGCAGAGATCAACTTAGCGCCCTCACGTTTCACCCCTTCCCTGGGGAGCCTGGCAGGCCAGCGGTCTGGCCAGCAGCGCCCCCGGGGTCTGCCCGGCCGCCTGAGCAGGTCCGCGCTCTGTGCGAAGAATGAGCTGGCGCCCGCTGCCAGGCCTCGCGCCGTGACGCAGCTGTCCTGTAGGCCCTCGGCCTGCCGAGCCCGGTCCCCGGTGTGAGCTGGTTCACGGGCAAGAAGCCCTTTCAGGGAAGGGGAGGCCAGGGCAGCTGCAGGGAGGCGCAGGCACAGCCTCTGCTACACACGCGAGGCAGAACCGGTGCCATTTACCAGCTTGCCCATTGCTAACCTCCCGCTGCGTCGTGTGTATTTTCTAGAACTGTTCTTCAGTTGCCCACCATGTCAATAGGTGCTGCTGCCGGAAATGTTTCAAGCAGAGACCCGCTGGGGGATGCGGGGCTGCTCCCCACCCCCCGGGGCTGGCCTGGGTTCCCCGAACCAGCACTGCTCTGGCATCTCAGAGACGCTGGCAGTGGGGGGCACCGGATCAGCCAAAGGCCTTGCCAGCGGCATGGACCCAATCACAGCTGATGTGACTTCTCCCCCTTCCTTCCAGAAACTGCTGTTTTCCCTTGGGGGCTCCTTCCTTTATTACGCGGACCACTTTAAACTATACAGCGGATTCTGTGCTAATCACATTAAAGTGCAGAAGGTTCTAGAGCGAGGTAAGTTGCTTCTCGCTTTTATAAAGCTGTATTTTTGTATTTTAGCTGTGAGAGAGTAAATCTGTTCTTGATAGCAGGGGTAAATCCAACTTTGGTGGTTCATTGTTGGCCTTGAATTTGAGACACTAAGGGAAAGTTTTTGGTTTATTTCAGTAAGAGTGAACATGTGTCCAGAGAGCAGAAGTATTGATTGGCTAAGTGTCACTTTGCTAGTTAAATTACACCTGTATTTTTTGTTTTGTTTTGGGGGGCAAACTCTGCTGTGTATACACCCAAAAGCCCCTGGAGGGGAGCAGGAATGCAAACCAGTTCCTTCCTTCTTGTTAACCTTCTTCTTAAGCCTAAAAACCATTGCCAAAAACCCCACCTCCAGCCAGCCATCATCGAACTCACAAGAAGTGCGTCGATGAACACAAGCCTTTGGTGCAGCCAGGAGAGAACGGCCTTGCGAAGGCCTGGCACCAAAGGCTTGTTCACGCCTCCCCATGCCATCACCTTTATTTCCGAAGTCCACGCACACACGGGCAGCCCTCAGCCCTCCCCTTCATGCCAGCAGCAAGCGTGACTCTGGCACTGACTGAGATGGCTGCGCTGCACTGCCCTCCAGTGGGTGGCAGATGGGGGTGTCTTGGGCCCTCAGGCACATGCCGGTTGGGTGGGTGGGGCTTGGGGCCCTCTGCTGCCATCGCCGCCACTGCATCAGCCTGCAGTCCAGTCTGTTCCTGCAACACCCTAAATAAACCAGGGGTGCTCCCCAGCGCTCTTCTGAAGGCTTTTCCCATTCACCATGCCGCTTCACGTCTGAGTTTAAATTCTCATTTCTGGTGAGAGACCAGGGAGAAATCAGTGACGTGGGCCCAGGAATTCACACTCAGGGCCGCGGGCAGCAGCACTTCAGTCTGCGAGAACCCTGGGAAAGTACAGGTCCTCTGGGGTGTCTCCTCTGTGAGACGTCCCCGTGGAAGGGGCTAGGAGAGGGCAGACCCCCCGGAGTAGGGTCATCTCCGGTGTCTCGAGAAAGTCGCAGGTGGTACCTGCAGTCTGTGGGGGACTTGGAGGTAAGACGGGAACCCACTGAAGCTCCAACTGTTACAAAGTCACAAGTATCCCGGAAAAAAATGGCTTCCTCAGGACATGACGCCTCCTCCAGAATGAAGGCTACGCTTCCCAGGGTGCTCTGCCGCCCCCCCAGAATCAGGGTTCTCCCCCACAGCAGGGCAGTCAAAGGAGGACTCTGTACTTGAACTTCCTGAGTTACAGCGATGGGGGGAGCAGCCACGCTGCGTTCCAGATCCTTCTCTGTTGTCCATTGCGTCTTAGTGGCACTGTCCACGCGGAGCGACAGTCTCGGGCGAGTCCGTGCGTTTCTCACAACCAGGGCCCGGCCTCTGCAGCCCCACTGTGCGCGGAGGCTTCGTGTCTCCCTGGCTCCGCGGACGCGGTTCTGCCACCTGGCCGAGGCGTGGGAAGTGGAGCTTGGGCGGGCTTCATGCTGCATGTCCCCAAGACCCAGCTGCGACCCGCCTGTGGCTCTGCCAAGAGCTCTGCCCCCGCGGGCACCCCCTCGCGGAGCCCGGGGGCCCGCTCAGCTGTCCTCCGCCGTGACGCCGAGGGGCCACCTCACGCTCGCTCTGGCCGTGCGTGGCACCGCCGGCTCCTGGTCTCGCTGGGCTCTGCCTGTGACGGAGCTCCAGACAGGGAAGCTTCATCCGGATGGGCTGGCTTTCAGCAGCCGGCCAGCGGTGCGCCCACTGACACCCCGCGGAGGCATGGGCGCGCCCTGTGACCGCAGCCGCCAGGCAGGACTGACCGGCTTACTCTGAAGGAAAAAACCTGCTGTACAAGGACCCTTTTAAGTTTGCAGAATAAGGAACAGTCCGTGCTAAGACACTGGGCAAAGTCCCGGCTTATCGCGCCGGAGCAACCTGACTGCGGGCCTGGGGGCCACTGTGGGGTGGCCTCACGAGTGGGTTGAAACTCACTTTCTAGGCAGACGCGCCTGCGCTCTGGCCCGCGCTCCTCGCCGCGCGGACGCCTCCCCGGCGGCCTCCCCAGCTGTCTGCCGGGCCGCGCAGCCGCGACGCCAAGTGCCCGGCCGGGGCTGCGCGCCCGCGCGGGTGGCGGGCACGGGGGCGGGCGAGCCGGCGCCGCGCTGCAGACCAAGCGCGTGGAGCTGCGCGCCCCGTGGACGAGCCCCGCGCCGCGCTCGGCTCAGGGGGTTTGTCCGTGTGTTCACAGCCAAGACCGACAAAGCCTTCAGGGCGTTCCTGGACGCCCGGAACCCCGCCAAGCAGCACTCCTCCACGCTGGAGTCGTACCTCATCAAGCCGGTGCAGCGGGTGCTCAAGTACCCGCTGCTGCTCAAGGAGCTCGTGTCGCTGACGGACCCCGAGAGCGAGGAGCACTACCACCTGACAGGTGAGCGGGCTCGGCGGGGGCGCGTCCCCGCGCACGTCTGGAGCGCTTCCAGCGCGGGGGCTCGCTGCTCTAACCTCAGGGGTGAATACGGCCCTCCCCTTGGGTGGGCAAAAATGACCTCTTTAGACTAGCCCAACCCCCTCTGATGGGGTGATTCCAGCTTTGTGTTGCCAGGGAGGGAGCTGAAGCGAGGGAGTTGGAACGCGTCCCTCAGGGCGCCTGGTGGGCCAGAGTGCCGGGAGCGCGGGTCTGGGCTGCGTCCTGCCCCTGTGAGGCTGGGGTTGTCCGCAGCCCAGGCGCGCTGGGTGGGGCGCCACCTGGTGGAAGTCTCTGAGCAGAGCCGGCTGTGAAGCGGCGCTCCCAGGGCCAGACTGGGCCTTCTCTTTTGTAAAGAAGGGAATTATTGGCCTAAAATAGAATTTGTGAAATACACAAGCCCTGCAGTTTGGAAGTAAATAGAGCACCCCTGAAAGAGATGCTCTGTGCGGGTTACAGAGCCACGTGGCAAAATAGCTGTCCAGTTAAGCGACCTTAACAGAACCCCTGGGGAGATGCATGCCTGTTAATACAACACTGTAACAGACACAGCTATTAAAAAATATTATTATGGAATTTATGACACGCATCCACCTTCTGTATCATCAAGTTTTTTGTATGAAATTCCTCAATGATGGAAATTATGGTTGGTATTCAAATACTGAGTGAAAAGCTCATTTTGCCTTAAGATCATCTTTTAGTTAAAAAATTGCCTTCCAGAACTAACAACATACTAAGTCAGGAGAGCAAAGTATGAAATATTTGGAGGTGATCTGAAATTCTGACTTTTGACAAAATCATTGTGTCCCTCACATGCCTGCATGGGAGGTAATGAACGCACAGCGCCAACCGGCGCTCCGCGGTCAGGTTCTTGACGCTCCCCAGTCCCGGCTAAACGCTGCCCCACATGCCAGCTCCAGGAACTGCCCCAGGAGGAGGCAGTCGGTGTGGGCTTTGAATGTTAGTTCTACTCGTTTGCTCTCTTTGGAGGTCGGATCGTGCTGTGCCCGTCTACACCTGTTTCCCCACAGAAAACACCATAAATGTGAGCTGTGATGGGCTGTGATCGCCTCCTCTGCCTCCCTTCGGAGAACTGGACGTGAAAGCTAAGCCTGTTGCTGGCTGTTGCACTGGCTAGGTTACAAGGGGCTGTTTGTAAGACCTGATTTGAACCTTGGTTTGAATTTGAGCTTTTTGGCTTGATTGAAACAAAAATTGACATGTCAACATAGATTTCAAAACACTGAATGAAAACAAGAAGCAAGTTGACAAGTGACACCACAGTTCTGTCATTCACAGAAGAGCAGGAACTGATCAAAGGCACGAGGTTATGAGGGGCGGGCGGCTCCGGAGAGGGATGGCAGAGGAGAGCCACCTCCTACTAATTTCGTCTCCTTGAGGAAAACATGTCTGCACCAGGACCACAGAGTAAATATTTGTCATCTGGGGTAGCAGATGCATGAAAGTGAAGTATATGTCATTTTAACTTTTCTGGCTTTTAAAGAAAGCCATTTTTTTTTTTAGGAAATGAAATAAAAACCAAACTCAGCGGCGTATCTGTGACATGGCGTGTTTGCAGTCAGCTGGAAAAAAGTGAAAGAAAGTGTAAAATACGATTCCTGTTTTGCAGAGGCACTAAAGGCCATGGAAAAAGTAGCAAGCCACATCAACGAGATGCAGAAGATCTACGAGGACTACGGGACCGTGTTTGACCAGCTGGTGGCAGAGCAGAGCGGGCCGGAGAAGGAGGTCAGTGGGACCCGTCGGAGGCAGCCAGCGGGTACTGCGCTCCCTGCTCTGCAGGCGCCCTCAAAACAGGGACTCCTGCGGGAGAAAAGGCCTAGACCTTCCCCTCTGATCCTAAAACAAACTGCACAAATGACACAATTTAGGCATAATTGTGAAAGTCATATTGGTCTAAACATGTAATCCATGCCAACACTGCACAGACAGACCATCATCGAATTCGTCCTCCTACCTGCTCTCCTTTGCTGTGGGACCCGCGGGCAGACCGACGCCCGAGGTAGATACGGGGTTTGCGAGGGCAGGAGGGATAAAGTAGGGTCGGCCCCAGCAGGGAATCTGGGGCTTTTTCTCTTACATCAGTGTGCTGGCTACTTCCGTACTTAAACTAGGATGCGATGGTTTCTCTCCCCGCCTGACAGCCCGAAGTCTGCCGTGCGCCGCCAGCCTGAGTCGACGCCGGCTCCGGGGCAGCTCTGGGTGCGCCTTGCTCCCTGGCGGGAGGAGCTGCCCGGGGCGGGGGCCGTCACCCAGTGCAGTGTGGACACTGGGGCAGAATGCCTCGCATTTAGGTTATCTTCTGACTGGAAATATGCTGCTTAGCTGCTATTTTAAAACCTCCACTGGTTAAGCTCTAGGTTTACAGGGCGGTAAAAATCAAATCGAACGGCCTTGTGGTTTAGCAACGACCGTATTGTGGGATTTGCTGTCCAACTGGAGGCTGCCTACCCTGGGGTCGCCACATCCTTCCTGTCCTTCTGACGCAGGTAACGGAACTGTCCATGGGGGAGCTTCTGATGCACGCCACGGTGTCCTGGCTGAATCCGTTTCTGTCTCTGGGAAAAGCCAGGAGGGACCTGGAGCTCACCGTTTTCGGTGCGTAGCCCACGCGGGAGAAGTAACTTGAAAGAATGTGCCACGCCCAGCAGGCTGGTGCCTCTGATTTCCAGGCGGAGCCGGCCACTGCGGGAACGGGAACGGGAACGCTTCGCGCTGAGCAGAAGCCGCCGACTATTTACCACCGTGCTCCGCGCACTCATTAGCCCGCTCCCTTCTGTGTCGGCTTAGTGGTTCCGCCAAGTGTCACAGGAACAGATCCCCCGAGCCTATTTTGAAACCTGCTATCTTAAAGTTTGCCGCACTTCAGACTCACTGAGAGGAACACGGTGTCCTATTTCAGTGAACGAAGGCAAGACTTTAAAAAGTTCAGGATCAGCTTCAGATCGTAGCTTTTAAATAAGCAGGTACTTCTGCGTGATACAAATAAGGACAGAAGGAAGATTTATTTGCTCATGGGCTGGCAGAGCGGGTTCCTGGAGCTTTGTTAAACAACCTTGGAAGGAAACTTGTATAAAGTAATTAGAGACTTCTCTCTCTCTCTTCCTTTCTGTAGTTTTTAAGAGAGCTGTCATACTGGTTTATAAAGAAAACTGCAAACTGAAAAAGAAATTGGTAAGACAAGAATTACTTTTAATTAGAGCTATCTTCTCCTGGCTGTGTCTCCCTCCTCATGTTGAACGAGAGTCCTGCTCACACCCACCCGCCTCACTGAGGCCCTGCTCCTAGCGTGAAAAGCCAAATCAGATTCGCCAGGTGTTTCTTGTTCTGCCCATAAACTTTTACTGTTGGAAAAGAAGATAGAAATACTGATGCTGAGGCCTACAGCATAGACCCAGATTTTATGTCCCTGCAAACGGCCCGCTTGCTCCATATACCTAGGGCTCCCATAACTTTAGTTTGCCAATGCCCTTCAACTTCACTCAAAAAAAAACAAAAAACCACAACTGCAAGCACTTAGTCGTGGCTCCTGTAAGCCCAGGGGGACACGGGGGTGGCTGTCACTCTTGCTTGGAAATCTCAGCTCTGCTCCCCGGCCAGGCTCCATCCTGTGCGCACTGGGTCGGGGCCCCCCAGGACCGTGCGCCCACACCCCCGGCCCGCCCCTTTCCGCACTGAACACTTGGTGCCGCGCGCCCTGGCCGAGAGCTTCGCGTGACGCCGGTCTCGGGCCTTCCCGTTACAGCCCTCCAGCTCCCGGCCTGCACACGGCTCTGCCGACTTGGACCCGTTTAAATTTCGTTGGTTGATCCCCATATCCGCACTGCAAGTCAGACTGGGGAATACAGCAGGTAATTGTTTCGTGCTGCGATGCCAGAAGCAGCACGTCTAAGTGACCTGAATTGGGGAATGACAAGATAGGAAGTACCTTGGGGCTAGTTTTGGGTGTTTTATTTTGAGGCAAGGAAAGCGAGGGTGAGGGGCTGAGGTGACTGCACGAGGTGAAGGCCAAAAGGGATGGCTTTTCTTTGCCAGCTACTCCACATTGTTTCCTTATTTTCCCCATCAAGCATTTTCAACATCTGCTGCCTAATGTCCTTGATACCTTAAAGTATGTTAAAGTCCGACCAGTTTTAATTTTTACAAAGATACGCCAGGAAATTCCAAAAACGCTCAGCAGTATCGTGAGTGATCTAGCGTAACGAAGGAATCTCCTACCCTGCAGAACAGAGTGCTCCGGCCCGCGCCTGCCCACGCCCTGCTGGGCCTTCCCCGGAATGGGGCTGAGAACCTGGCGCACTGCGCCTCGCTCCCGAGGGCCCGGGGCGGGCAGGAGCACTGAGCCGGGTGGAGACCTCGGGCAGCGAGTGGAAGATACGGTCTGTGACAGATAAGCACAGAACTAGCCACGGGAGAAAACAAGGAGATTCTGGATTGGGGATATTTTTAAAAAATCACTAAATCGTGAGTTTTCAATGTCACAAGCATTCTCACCTGCAGCACGCTGTCTTTCACACAGGGACAGAAAATAACTCCATGTGGGAGCTGATCCACACGAAGTCAGAAGTAGAAGGCCGGCCAGAGACCGTCTTTCAGTTGAACTGCAGGTATTACCAATTTGGCCAAATTAAAGCTGATGGGAAAAGACGGAATTGGGAAAGGGGACTTCAGGAGGACAGGGGACTTGGGCGTGATGACACTCTGGACACTACAGCTGATCTCTTCCCCTGCAGTGACGGCGAAAGCAAAATGAGCATTGTCAAGGTGATCCGATCTATTCTGAGGGAGAACTTCAGGCGCCACATCAAGTGTGAGTTACCGCTGGAGAAAACATGTAAGGAGCGCCTGGTCCCCCTGAAGAACCGCGTCCCCGTTTCAGCCAAACTAGGTGAGAACTCGGCTGGCCTCGTGTCCCTTCAGGGAAACGTGAGCGTCTCCCAAAGAATCTATGCCCTTGTAGCCGCTCACTGGCGTCGCAGGCCAGAGCTACCCCTACTCGCTTACAGACACCCCAGTACACAGGGGAAGTGAGAGCCAGCATGTCCCTTGGGACGCCGCAGCCTGCCTCTGCTCCCGGGCCGCCCTTTGTACACTGTGCCCGGCCCCAGCCCAGACCGGCCGGAGCTGTGCTGCTGCGCTCACCGTCTCCTCGCCAGGGTCCGCGGTGCCCACTGCAGCCTTCCCGGGCCCGGAGCAGGGCAGGGCGCCCAGACGTGCCCACAGTTGATGCTTAGTGAACTCAGATCAAGAACCCTAACAGGCTTGTTCAGTAAGTTGGTGGGAACATTCCACACTGTGCTGTTCTTAACTACCCCGTTTTTTAAAACTTCAGCTTAAGTTTTTAGAGCTTCCTTTTGGTCAAAAGCTGACTTCTTCAGATTTGCTGTGTATTTTCCATTTTTTTCTGTATGGCCCTCAACAATGCTGCTACTGTCTGCAGAAACACAAGGAAGCCCCTCTTTCCCTTCCACCAAAGAATAAGGAATTAAACACACAAATGATTAACTAGTTATATTAAAAATCTGAAAGTTGCTTAGTGATGCCCGTAGAAGCAGTTCTCATGAATTAAAATAAAGAGCTGACTTCTACTTTCAATTGCGCGACAGGAATAAAGATGGTGAGAAGGTATGCATAGAAATACGGTGTAAATTGCTTATCCAATGAAATTACAAAGTACTTTAGTATAAAAAAGGAGCCTCGCTTTGGTTAGTAACTACCTTTTCAGTTTACCCACTGGCAGAGTGAGGCTCCTAAGTCTTACAACAGCTCATAACTTACTATTCGATCTAAAAAACTCAACTCTGGTAACTGGTCATCAGAAAAAGCCAAATTCCCCACCTTGAAATTTCCAATACAGGTAAGAAACACTTCCCACTTTTTTTTAACCCCAGTCCCAGCAGTAAGTAACTGAAGTGAGACAAGACCCTAAGAGGTTGAATCTTACAGCCTGTAATGCGGAAGTGGCACCTCGCGGACCCGCTCGCTCACCCTAAGGGGCCGTGTGCTTTCCTCCCTGCAGCCTCATCCAGGTCCTTGAAAGTCCTCAGAAACTCCTCCAGCAGCGAGTGGCCCGGCGAGCCTGGCAAGGGCAGCTCGCTGGACTCCGACGAGGGCAGCCTGGGCAGCAGCACCCAGAGCAGCTGCCACACGGCTGGGAGCAGGCCGGACCCCCTGAAACACGCGCCCCCGGATGTGGGCGACTTCTCAGACGGTCTCCTCCGCGAGAGCGACATCCTGAGCGACGAGGACGAGGACTGCCGCCAGGCGCCGCAGCAGCGCAGCCCGACCCAGGACATCGAGATTCAGTTCCAGAGACTGAGAATCTCCGAGGAGCCCGACGCCGCGTCTGCTGAACCGCAGCCTGGCGCCGAGGGCCAGCGGGCGGGCCAGCAGCCCAGACTGGTCCGGGGGCACTTCTGTCCCATTAAGCGAAGAGCGAACAGCACCAGGAGGGACAGGGGGACTCTGCTGAAGGCGCAGCTGCGTCACCAGTCCCTCGACAGTCAGTCTGAAAGCACCAGCCTCGACCTCAGTTCTGTTCTAGAGCGAGAATTCAGTGTCCAGAGTTTAACATCCGTTGTCAACGAGGAGTGTTTTTACGAGACAGAGAGCCACGGGAAGTCATAGTCCACTCTCAGTCCAGATGGGGGTTGAGTTGCCTGTTCCATGTTTAAACTGGTGGCCAAGTGGAAATTGCTGGAAAATGGCCCATTACTGGGTCTTGCGGGGTATACATTTTCCCACAAAATTGTTGTAAAGATTTAAGTTATTTAATTTATTGTGGATCAGAAAACTAGATTAAACTGGTCAGAATCTGTAAATTACCAAGTTTACATCCCTTTTGAGCAGGTATCAAAATGACTTAGAAGCCTTAAAATTGCGTACTAATTATTTTAATTTATGCTGAAAAAAAGTGGGGAAGTCGTGATTAATAGTTTCCTAAAGGTCATTTTTTTTTCCAACCCTCTGGGCATTGTCTTTGAGCTGCCAGTTTTTGCTTTATTTAAAGCGTCCTTAAGTTATTTAATTGTGGGTGAGGGCACAGGTTGCAGGTACTTCATTTTTTTTAAGGTTGTAATAGATGATGTTTATACTAAACACGTCATATCTATGCAGTATATATATTAAAAGAAAGCTTGTACTGTATCTTGATTATATTTATTTTCTCTACCAAGCTGTACAGTAAAAGGGATATAAGTCACACTTGGTAACTGGTATTTTTGTTATTTGGTAGAAGGTAAAAGAGGCACCTGAGAAGTGAAGCATCTGTGGCCACCGCTCCCGGAGGAGCCGCTACAGTCTGTGCCTCTCCTCGACATCCTGTCTCTCCTGGGTTTTGCTTTTATTTTGCTTGAGTTCATCTCTGAAATTATAAGCAAAGAGGTGGGTGTCTTCATCACACATCTTCCGGTACACATCACAGAGACTCCGGAAGTGAGCGACAGAGAGCTGGCCGGGCCGCAGAGTAGGGTTCACCTCTGCCAGCTCTAAGAGTTTTCCAGTGCTTTCTAAGCGCTGAGCTTCGGGGAATAACATTCTGAGGGGAAGAGAGAAACAAAATTTTATTTTAGAAATTCTTCAAATCACGATGCTTCCTTATTTCCTCCTTTGAAAACGACACTGTGCTGCTAGGTGACAATGTGAGGGGCCCGAGGAGGGGCGGCCTCGGGACTCAGGCCAGTGGTGACCGCCTTCGTTTGCACCACCCACCGGGCCCTGGGTGCGGCCAGCCCCCGCGGCAGACCTAACCGGCAGCATCGCGGGGAAGGTGTTTTCCAGAGCTCTGTCAATGCGGGTATCTTTAAGGCAAGTCTTCAGTAATACCTGCTTAGCAGTGTTCTTGTCACAACTTAGCTCGATTTGCCTGTTTTAATACAGAAGTTCCCTAATTCGGGATTTTCTGATTTCATGACGGAATGAAAGCTATATGCACTCAACAGAAACTGCTTCACGGTTTGAGTTTTATCTTTCTTTTCCCAGGTCGTGATGTCAGGCCACAGTGCGGGCCTGGCTCCCCACCCCGCACGACCATGCGGGTAAACAGCTGATAATCTATAGGGGCTCCTGTCAGCAATCCTCAAGCTTTATCAGGAGAAACTTATGACCTGTGGCTGCAGCATCCAGTAATTAGTCTTAGTTCAATGCTTCCAACATCCTCAGGCCCAGGGTGCACTTAGCCGCGTATGTTGCCAACAAGAACCATCCAAACATTGTGCTGTTCGCCTTCTGCAGAGCTCAACATGCTGCAGGGGCACCTGACACATCGCTCTGTCCAACTGCAGGGCCGGCTATGCGTGATGTTTGGTATGGTGGGTTACTGAGTGCAACTTATGGGGGGATTTTGGGGTGTAACCCATTGTACATGGAGGAAGATCTGTAGGAAAGTAGCCCATTATTTCCTGTGTCCCCTATCAACAGTTCTGATTCTCTGTAACGGCCTTTAGAACGCTTTACCCCAGGAGAATTACCTTTCTTTGCAAAGTTAGAAACAGCTGATGTGAAAATACCAAGTTATTTCCCTCTTAAGATACTCTGAAACACCTTCACATGGACTCGAAGAACATTTTAAATTTCATCTAACCAAATTGGACCATTATTTTAAAATGAATAGGCAAGCTGGCTGATTGGAATACTGCAAAGCCACACTTGGGATTTCTTCCCTCACGTCTCAGAGGCTCCACAGAGCTCCTCTCAGAGTCCAGAGAGCTGCGGAGCTAGCTGGCGCCGCGCGAGCCCCGCCCACGGCCAGCGCAAACAGGGCCTGCATCCTGCTGGGAGAGCAGGACCCCGCACCCCCTACAGGGTCATAAACGCCGTGTGACTGTCAATTTCAGGCTGCACTTAGATAAAACCAAACGCCACCTAGAAGGGGCACCTGGGTAGACTGAGGCTGTACTTTACCTCATCACAGGGTGGGAGCGGAGAGTAACACACGGAAGAAGCAGGGTCCCGGAAGCACGCTCCCAACCTCTGGAGATGACCAGATTCTATACCGAGCAACACTGAAGCAGCAGGCGCTGGCTTACCCCAGCCCCCGGTGGCAGTATTTCCTTCGGAACTGAAACGCGCTGCGAACCACTTTCTCCACCAGCTCGAAGGGCTGCTGGATCCGGGGCTGCACCAGGGGCGTGAAGTGGACCACTCCCACGTCCACCTTGTTGGAAGCAAACACACGACATTTTGTTACCTGGTGCCTGTCACATGGTGAACACACGATTTCCACAGAGAAACCTTGATGGGCTACCGTTCCATCTTTTCTAGGCACGTAAGATGCTACACTTGGATTTGCGCTGACTCGGAAATCAGCTGGTTACGTCTGTTCTATGATGACACCCATCAGACCTGTGTTTGATGATTACTTAATTTTGAAATGCAACTTTACAAAGGCCTTTTAAGATCAGTCCAAGTAATCGTTAAAGTTAGGCAGATTACCGATGGCATTAGGGTATTTTATTTAGCATTTGAAAGAGTAAAAAATAAGCTACAGCAGCAGTTCTGTGGTTAGGCCGGGCTTCTAAGCAGAGAAGGCGGAAGGGTCCCCAGGGACCACTTCGTGCTGAGCTCCCCAGAAAGGAAATCAATTAGGATGCCACTTACTTTGGGGACAGACACTGACTAATCAGCTAGACTGAGTTCATGATCATTGTCATGTGCACAGCCACACAGCTTCCTGGGAACAATGTTGAAGGCCCCAGGGGGTAGAACACAAATAGAAAATGGGAACCAGTAAACACCCCTCTTTCTGGTAGCTGAATGTCACCGCTGAGATTCTTTTTATCAGAAAATAAAACATTTTCAGGCCCATCTGATAAAGAGATTACACCCTGCCTTATTCTAAAAATGGACTCCTGGTGATTCAGAGGATATATTCAAAATAACAGAAAATATCACAGGACAAACGGAGAAATGAAGTCAAAGCAGTCGCCATGCGCATGCGCGCCGCCGGGCTGTGGTCCAGCGAGCAGTGTCTACACAACCGCTGGCCTCCAGGAACGAGGCTTGCGACTCAGGACAGCACACGATTCTGCAAAGGCTGAGACAGCACAGCAGTTTGTGGAGTGTGGGTCGGATCTACTTTTCAGGAGGAATTCTGTTTAAGCTCTATCAGGATTTGTTCTCTTGGGAGAATTTGCTTCTAAAGAGCCTTGTGGCTAACAAAACTCCTTAAAATTGGCCTGAAATACATGCAAACAGGGAGCGCTTTTTTGGGTTTTTTTGCTGGAGAAAAAGTTCTTGCACATGACCCAAGGCTGGCCAAGGACAGGCCTGAGGCGCGCTCACGGCAGACGGGGCGCTGTGGAGCGGAGCACACCCAAGCAGCCCGCGGCGCCCGCTGCTCCCGCCCCAAGAGCTCCAGCTGCACCACTGCAAGTGACTGCAGAGCTCCCTCAGGGTGCTGGGGGCCCACTGAGAGGCCTTTCCACGCTGCAAACATTCCCCCAAATGGCCCTTACCCTGAGGACTATCAAGTGAAGGTTAGACCCTCTGGTAATGACGCCACTTCAGAGCGGAGCCCTAAAGACAACTGCTAATGTCCTTACTAAATTTTACTAGTTTTTCAAATTGTCGTTGATCTGATGCTTTATCAGTTTCATCAAGTTTAGTGAAGGTACAAAGTGCTTTTGTTAAGAGGCCAGGGCTGTCCTCAGGCCTTCACAGAAGCACCATGGAGGGAGCAGGATCCAAAGGGCTGGGCGCGAGGGAGGGGGAGACCAGGGGCGGGGGTGGGGCGGCAGGATGCAGCTACAAGCACCAAAGACTCCTGCTCACAGCCGCACACACCCACCCTGACTACAGGGAAGACTCTCAACCATTCTCTACCCCACCCTGCCCTCCACAGCGCTCCACGCCCTTTCCTTTCCACCATTGAGTCGACCCCCTACGACTCAACTCCTCTAACCCCTTCAATCTAATTCTCCTCAGAGTCTAAGTCACTGACAGTTCTGACAGGGGTTCTTCCCCATCATCAGTTGTGACCCAATAATCTTTTAGCAGAAGCAGAGATAAAATTTAAGCTCACCCCCAAACCCATGAAATATCAAAATTCTTTGTGATCTTCAAACATTATTAAGATCAAAGGCATGAATACAGGGATAAATGCATTCTCCTTCTAGTACAGAAACTGCTGCTTCCAGCTTCCTTACATTTTAAAATTTGGCCTCATTTTTATTTGCATTATTTCATTCCTTTGGGATACAGTT
Source organism: Scalopus aquaticus (assembly GCA_004024925.1). Lineage (NCBI taxonomy): Eukaryota > Metazoa > Chordata > Mammalia > Eulipotyphla > Talpidae > Scalopus > Scalopus aquaticus. The sequence continues at coordinate 24,640 of PVIJ01000734.1, forward strand.
GGTGTTTGCAAATGCTGGCAATGTCTAATTTTTGCTTTATTAAAAAGAATTGTAAAACCCTATTCTCCATGGCGTAGCACCGCACAGTAACTGCAAGAGCAGACATCTGAAGCTTGACTACATTCTGGGACCCAGTTAAGTGGGCTGACGGCACACTGCAGCGACAGAACAGCCCCACGCCCACTCTGACACCGTGCCCCTTCTGCGGAGCCGCCTAACAGACGGTGTGGAGAAGGCTCTTCTGCCCTTGTCCTGCTTCCCTGGGAAACTGGGACTGACCTCCTCTCTATCCCTGCCCCAACAGCACTTCTCTGAATTACCCTGAATGGTGGAGCCCACTTTCTTTAGAACCACAGCCAAGCTGCTTGGTAACTATGGTAACAGATTAAAAAAAACCTTACTTATACTTGTTTATTTAAAATTACAACCATTATTTTTCCTTCTTTGAGTTTTAAATCTATTGAAGGGTTTGCTTACAATAAAGAAATCAGTACCTAGGCACTAGACGTTCTTCAAGGTTCTAGTTTAACATTGCCAGCACTGTTCCAAACAGTCTGTCAGTTTACCAACTGGTTTCCAATCATTAACTTTTCAAATTAAAGGATTTATAACGAAGTTAAACATATGCCTCTCAAAGCTACCAGGACGTCAAGGCTGCGGCAGCAGAGACCATGTTTCCCAGCCTCGGCAGTCGTGCCACGAGCAGCTGGAGGCAGACAGCTCCTTCCGCGGCCCAGGTCTCCAGCCTGCTGCTGAGCGCAGAGCAGCCCCGGGGATGCACGAGGGCCCTGGGCTAAGAACCAGAACTCTGCAGAGAGGCCAGCTCAGCCTGTGCGTCACGGAGACGGGACACTGCTGAATATACAGTCCGACTCCTGACTTCGACGTGATCCCCCCGTGCCAAAGAGGGAAAGGTCTAGAAACAATGCAGGCCGTGGGCTGAGGAAAGATCTCCAGCGCCCGCTGCGGTGTTCGCCACTATCAAAGGGCATGGCAGGGCGAGGGAATGGTCAGAAGCGGCAGCGAATCAGCCAAGACAGACCCCTCCCTGCAAGATGACAGCGGGAATGGTGAGAAAGAAAGAATGAGCACGAGGACTAACTGGTGAGACATCAAGAGCAACACCAGGATTCAAGTTCAGGGAGGTGCTTTCTTCACAGATCTGTGTAGAAGGGGACGGCAAAGTCCTGATAGGAGGAGGCGGGGGCTTGAGGGGGCTTGGGCAGTGTCAAGTGAAATGGCAGAGAACGCGAACACAGTGGGGGACGCTTGGCACCTGTGTCCACTTACTCTCAGGCCCCTACACCCCCAGACAGTCATCAGTACAAAGCTGGGGGTCTGGCAGGTACAGCCTCCCCAGACAAGGACAACCGGGTGACAAGTCACCGATGCCTGTGACACTGTAATTATGCATTCTGTAGAAAAAAAAATTTACAAATAAAAATGAAGATCAAATTTCCCAGCAGTGGCTTATCCTGCCCACAATCCATGCTCCATGTTAAGAGCACAATTTCAGTGATGAAACTTTACCGCTCACTCTCACTGCATTCCAGGCAGTGCGAACAGTGTGCTTGACAAAGGCTGACACAGTACCTCCAGCTCTTTCTTCAAAGGTATTTGTGTTTGTTAGTGTGACAGTGTTAATCTCTGCACAAGTTCTACTCCGCTTTGCACGGAAGGAAGAGGTTTTACAGGGTCTCAGTGTTTCCTCTCAGCATCTCACTGACGGGAGCGCAATGAGGAATGAGCCCGAGGGGTGCCCAGCGCGCGGGGAGGGCACGGAGCGGGCTTTTACTGTGTGAACTGTGTGTCGGCACAGTGCAAAAGACCCCTTCACATGGGGGCCTGTCCAAGACCCCAGTGGACTCCTGAAACCTCAGGTTGAATCCTGTGGCTCCTTCCTGTAGATACATGCCCAGGCTAGCCTATTCTGTTGATGAGGCACAGTACGAGATTAACTAAAGTAATAAAATAGGACAATGGGACAACGTACTATAAACGAGGTTATGTGAATGTGGCCTCTGTCCCTCTCAGAATACCTTGCCGCACGCAGTATTTTCAGACTGAGGCTGGCCACAGGCGAAGGACCACAGGACCACGGGTGAAGGGGACGCCTGCAGGTGCGTGTGCACCAGTTACGCCTCTGGTCACACAACAGTATCTAGATGGGCCAGGATCCCCTGGTCACAAGAAAGCATTTCGGGGCGGTGAGCGCTTACTTCGAAGCGGCGCAGACGAGGGCCAAGAACCAGGGAGCAGCGGCTCAGGATGCTCTTCTACATTTAGCCCTGGATGATCATGGTAAAAACATCTTTCTAAAACCAGGACATCTCGCACGAACTGTGACTTGGGTGATGGTGACGCAGCAGCATCAGAAGCGCCCTGTTCCCACGGGGAGGCTGGAGGGCCCGGCTGTGCTGCCAGGGAGGCGAGGCAGGTCGCTCCGCAGCCAGACGCCCAGAGAAACTGAGGCAGCTCAGAATCAATCATTTCTCCACGGATGGTTTCAACCATCAAGTAAACTCACGAGACACATAAATGCTGCTGCTAAGGAAAGTATCACTACTATTATTAAAAGACTGAGATAGGAACACGGATACGACTGTATTAATTCCTCACGAGCCATAACTGTCAGAGATTAGACACCACAGTCAAGCTGCCCCGGCAGGGACACTGCGGCTATGCGACTACCCAGAACGCTCTGCGACGAGGGGGCTGCGCCCGACAGGCCCGAGGTGAGCAGGAGGGGCTGACTCCTGATCACCGCTCCCAAGCCTGGGGCCTGACGCTCACCGGCCTGGGCACTGGGGACGGGACTGTCCCAGCCCAGGGGCACCAACACCCGAGCAGCTCGTCTTCTGCTGGGGGATTTCCTCCGCACAGGTGCTCCGCTGCCCGCTTCCTGTTTCTACCTGGCAGCACTGCCTTTATGAGGGCGGATCCCAGGGCTGCTGGCTCTCCCCTTTCACGTGCTACACACACGGGAGCTGGGGCTCGGTCCTCCAATGTGTCGCCAGAGATGTAAAAATAAGACAAGTGAGAAAACGGACACAACTCTCATCTGGCAAGTTAAGTCCACAGGCCCCCACCCAGGCCCCTGGAGGTCGGCAGGAGACTCAGCTGCATGGCGGAGTCTCTTGGGAGGAAGGCAAACCCGCCTGCCGAGATGAGCTCAGAAACTGCCAACAGGTGAGGATGTTTTAAAATAAATGTTCTGCTCTTCAAATAATGTGCTGAGAAAGCTATGGGAAGGCCACAACAAAGACTCATTTACGCTATTGGTAAGACTGAAAAAACCAGGCAGACCGGCAAGCAAGCGTCACCACCAAACCCCAACGACAGTCTCAGCACTCTAAAGCAATGTGAGGAAGACACGAGACAAGCCCTCGCCTCGCGAGCGTGTTGTAGAAATAAGGCGGTAAACAAGAGAACTGTCAGAAGTGCAACCACATGCAGGACACACCCCTCGTAAAGTGACGGGACTAGGCTGCCTCATTAGACATCTGACTACACGCACCAGCCAAAAATATCCATCTTCATCTTTAAGAGCCCTCACCTAGCAATTAATCTACCAACTCCAGTTTTAAAAGTCAGTCTTCCAGGTTAGCCTGAAGGGAATTCTTAAGAACCACAATGGGCAGCGTTACTAATGGGCTGATCAAGGTAATAGCTGATGACCTGGAAGAAGAAAAACATTATTTTGGGATTAAGTCAATCACTTTGGAGGACTGGGGCAGGCAGCTATTTTCTTACTCTGAACTTTATTTTCAAGGTTGAAAGGAAACTAAGTAAGACATCATTTAAAAAAAATTAGAGCCCCAACTTTTCACTGGAATTAATTAAGTGGGTGGCCTTTTAAACAGGCACTGAAGCCAGAGCATGGGGCCCAGGCCTCGGGCCTTCTCAGCGCTGCTGCTGCCTGGCGGGCGGGCGTGAGGAGCAGGCCTGGGGCGCAGCCTCCAGGTGGGCATTGTTCTTCCGTAATGTACGATCACACCACCAGCTTTTACAGCAAGAGAGTCTGAATATCCAGATTACTTTTGTTAAGAAAAATAAGCACACTGTGGGAATCATGTGTAATTTTTCCTTAAAAGTAGATAAATGAAAACATTTTAAAGAAGAAAACAGAGCGCCTGTTGCGCCACGGGCCAGCTACCCTGAGGGCCACTCACGGACTTTGCATGAGAAGTGGAGTTTACAGGCAGAGCTATAGGATGGTGGGGTGAATGTGCCTCCACTGCTTATCCAGACCACGGAAACACGTCACCGTCAGCGCTTCAGAGACACGGTGTGTTCTGAGACGGCCAGGCAGCGCGACAGGTGGGTAAGGGCTTCAAAAACCCTCACGCTGTGGGCCTGCATCCCATTCCTGCTACTGATTCCTTTGACCTTTCAGTTACTTCTCTGACGCTTGGTTTCCCACTTGTGTAACGAGGATTCCTGTTACCTCGCAGGCCTGGCACGAGAATGGAACAGCACAGCACTGAGCACTAGGAAGCAGTATATAAACAGCAGGCTAATTTATGAGGTCAAATGACAAAACTAAAGAGCTGAAAAATTGCTGAGTATTACCATCACATTCAGAAAGGACATTTTTAATCACGAAAGGTCATGTGTAGTTTAATTCATGTTCTTTTATAAATTGATAATCAGTACCTGAATTTTTTTCTTCAATAACTACTACTGCTCCCCTGCTATGTGTCAGGCACCATTCCTAGCCCAGAGGAATCAACGATGAACCAGACAGAAACCCCGGCCTTGTGAGGTCTACACCCTAGAGGTCTTAGGAAAGTTATCAAGCACAGAAGGGCTCAGAGGTGGCAGGATTCTGGATCTATTTTGAAGTTTCGAGAAAAATGGTTTGTTGACTGAATGGATGTTGGTATGCACTCAAGGATGTTGAAGACCCAGGGATGGATGAGTTAGCCGTGAAAGGGCACAGGGAAAGGGGGGAATGGTGTGGGGAAAGTCAGGGTTCGGTTTTGCGCACAAAATATCTGAAATGCCCATCAGGGATGTCACACCAGCAGCTGGATATACAACTGGGTGGTTCAGAGGAGAAGGCAGGTAACGGTCATAAATCAAACGTCCCAAGATTTGCCTATGGAGGTCTTTGCACTTAAAAGATTAAGTTCTCTTTAATGTCCACACTGGGAAGGTTGATGAAATATATTTCCCTGCTTACTTCTACTTTTCTAGTTCAATTTTTATATCAGAAATTCTGGGTTGATTGGAGGCCTATAGTTAATGGGAATTTCAGAAGATTGCATTTCAGAAGATTGCCTTTTAAAACCAGACCCTGTTTTATGGGATGGAAGTTCCCAGTAAGGTTGAAGAGTAATAAAGAATATACTTGATCACAGGTATATCCATTAAGATATTTATCCATTAAACATAAAGCATGCTTAACCCTTTTATTCCCAGCCAGTTGTGTCTGGCTGGAGGCCAGAGGAGAGGCAGGCTGGTCCCTCCACCTGCCATCAGCCCAGCCAGCCTCCGCCCTGCTGAGTGTGCAGCCAGGCCTGGGGCAGGCACTAAGGGCGCTGGAAGGGCTGCCACCGATCAGCAGCAAAACCAGTGGGGTTACTACCAGTGTTAGAACGCAACTCCACTTCATCCAGCATTCCCCCCCAAATCATTTTATTTCCACAAAATGAAAAAAGAACACAAGCTTATATGTCAACATTACAACATTGGCTGAAAGACTCACATGCATTAGAACTCAGAGAACATTAACAAAACCTAACAAATTAGAAAAAATCCAAGTAAATGTAACATGCCTTTTAGTATTCACTACTTAAATTGTCAATACAGCTACTAACAGTTGTAACTGTTTTTAAAATCTAATAATGAAATTACCTTCTTTTCCCATAGTGACAATGAAATTATAGTTTACAGATTGAAATTATTGAGCAAGAGAAAAAAATAAGAACCCAAAGTAGATGGAGGTGAAATACGTCTAGAATGTTATTTATGGTCTAGAAACTCAGTATGTGATTTCCCACAGTTTCATCCAGCTGTGTTTCAGCACCTCGTCTGGTGTCATTTCTTCACACCATTAACCACTTATAGCTAAACTTTCTCAGTGGAAGGAATACCTGAAGAGAATTCAGCACAACCCCAAGACATGTACTTGTAGGTTTGCTGATCAAATTCTAGTCAAAAATAGTTGCTGGGTTTTCCTTTTCTTTTTAACATATATAAAGACACATTGTGTGTGAGTGTATTTTAAACTCTCTCTTGAATGTTTTTAAAGTTACTAATTTTGTGAATCCTAATTTCAGACAAGTCAAAAGCACCAGAATAAAGAGAGTCTCAATGATCATTTGCAAAGCACAATCTAGTTAAAACTATTTCAGAACATATTCTTTAATCGGGTCACAAAATAATGATATCTTCCAGCACAAAAATTCAAAAATAAATTATAACAACAGAGCAAAACATAGTATTAAAAGAAAAGCCTGTCTGTGAGCACCCCAATAATCCCTCCTCTGTATATAGTGACACAAAAGCATTTTCAGCTTTCAGGTTTTGACAAATCCTGTCGTAACAAAAACTCCCTCCCTCCCCCGCCTCTCCTTTCTTAATTCTCCCACAGCTCAAAAAATGAGACGGAGAACCTGGTATTTATCTTCTAGCGCCATCAGCAGTTTGACCGCTACGATTTCTATGTCGCTCTTTGCTGGGCATGGCAGGTTAACCACCCGGAGCTTTAGCACTAATACTCAGAAGCTGTGAAATGAGCATCATGTATGTGGCTTCTCTTCATCAGACCTTACTGGGGCTCACTTGAAGACATCTGACAGACGTGAGTTTAGACATTAAAGGCTACAAACTAAAGGTATGGAGAAACTTCTATAATGAATAGAGATTTAAATAGAGGTCTTGCATTACTTGGTTTCAACTGTAAGTTAAGTCTGCTTTCAAATACATACATACATATATATATATATATATATATATATATATAGTTTTGATAGAAATGAATCTTTATCTGAAAAACAGACTTTACATTTTAATGAAATCCATTATAGACTCTCGGAAGGCAAAACTGTTTATAAATTCAACATCATGTGTTCTGCTGTATGTAATGTGCTTTGGAACTATGCTATTTGGAACTAAGTTTTTACAATTCATCCCTCTGCTTTGCTTACTTTCACAGTACAGCACCGCCCCCCCCCCCAAAAAAAAAAAAAGTATGCCCTTATCTTCTACTAGAGAGAAATTTGAGAAAACAGGCCACAAACTGTGTCGAGCTTGTGGTGGAGATAAAGAAATTTTTCATAGCAGTAGAACAAAGATGTCAGAATATTTTTACAGAAAGAAAAGAACAGTAACCTTCGTTTTGGAGAATTCTTTCTGTATAAGTTCTCCACACAGAAGAAAGAATTTAAAGTCCAATAGTCAACAGTAACCGAGCCCGATGTTATTAACTGAGCGCAATGTCGTATTGTTTACACTAATTTTGGCTGCCTGCAATTTATCACTGCCAATGCTTGTTAATTAAGATGAACAAGCTGTCTGCAAATCTGAAATATACTGAAATTTATAAAATATATTGATTAATGGGGAAAAAGGGCTGTAACGGGAACATAGAGTGATCAGCACATATAGATCATTCGACCAAAGTAAGAGTAAAGAAACGAGCTGTTCTTAGGCTACATTAACAGCAGTCTCGCTCTTGAAGAACCCCTAAGCTGACAAAGGTCTAGGAAGGCAGTAATTTAGTCAGCTGGCTGGAGTCTGAAATGTTAAAACCCAAACTTGAAAACAGCTATTAAGAAAATATAAACTTGCAGCCTCCCTGGTGGTACAACGGGTTAAGTGCAGCGCTATAGAGCTGTTGTTGGTGGTGCAGGTTTGATGCCCGGCCGCGGAGATTGCCACACGGTGCAGCAGACCTCTCCTGCCTCACCGGCTGCTGCTCCCCTCAGCGGTGTATTTCGGTCATGTGCCTGTTCTGCTCCCCACTCTGTCTCTGGTGAGACCTCTCACCACCCTACACCTCTGGCCCGCACCCCAGCTTGCATGCAAAAATAAATACATCTAAAAAAAAAAAAAAGAAAATATAAACTTGTGCTCCACTTTTTCCAAGAAAATTTAACTTTTGTTCTCTGACACAAAATTTGGAAAACAGCAAAGAAATCTATGGTGTCAGCAGCCGAATGATGGTTATGATAAGCCTGATTCTTAAGAACTTAAAATTTCACGGCAAGTCCCTCTACAATTGTAGGATTTACATTAAAACTGAACAAAATGAAGCAATGGAATTCAGACAGCCCAGTATTTCACTCCTTAGAGAGGGCTAACTGTGGAAATATTCTAACGGGGGCATCTGAACACGGGCATCACTAGAGCTACTGCAGGCCTTTCACAAAAGCCAGGCATCGCCCTCCTCCGTACGCCGCTTGCCCTGTCAGTATCCCCTGGGCTTTTTTTCTTGGTAGAAAGGGAATGAGTGGAGTTAGTAGCTTTGGCCTTTCTGCCAGCAGATGTAGCATTTTCTCTGCTTCCTGAAGGAAGTCAGGCGCACCTGTACCGGGAAAAGCATGGGAAAGAGGAGAAAAGGAACAGGGTGGAGGGAGGCACAAGGGATAGAAAAGACTGGAAGTGCCAAACTGCTGCTGCCTAAGTGGCAAAGGAGTGATTTACTGCCTGCATGTCCTAATCTGAAAAGGCAGTGACGCACAAGATTATATTATATCCACAGATCTTTCAATTCTAAGAGTCTGTGAAAATGAATCAGTTTAAGGAAGAGAAAAAGAAAAAAAGAAAATAAATCCTGTGTCAATAAATATCAATTTCCACATATGACATATACAATGTCAATTATAATTTGAGCACTTTATTGGTTAGCTGTTGTCCTAAGCCCTTAAGATGCACTAATGTATTGACCCCCATGGCACAGGCCTACCAGCCCGTCCAACTTTCCACACGCGAACGCTGCGGCAGAGGGGTTCGGGAAAACCAGGACGTGAGATGGGCTGTCTCTTGTGAACTAGGAGTCATGATGGGGCTGCTCTAAAACAGCACTGAAAACTTCACCCAGAAACACAGAAGCCAGTGTTGGGGCAATCCAGAGCCATTATGCTTTTTTTTTTTTTTAAAGATTTATTTTTTATTTATACATACAAGCTGGGGTACAGGCCAGAGGCGTGGGGCGGCGAGAGGGGTCACCAGAGACAGAGCGGGTAGCAGAACAGGCAGATCAGTAATACACTGCCGAGGGGAGCAGCGGGCGAGGCAGGAGGGGTCTGCCGCACCATGTGGGATTCTCCCTGGCCAGGCGTCGAACTCGCGTCACCGCTGCCAACAGCTCCACAGTGCAGCGCTTAACCGCTGGGCCACCGGGGAGGCCCACATTATGCTTCTTTCAAAGGCAGCAGTAAGTGCTGCCTGATTAAAATATGGTCCAGTCACAAAACACCCTTTTTTTTCTCCTGAAAGCAAGTGGTAGAATGTTTCTGGTATCTTCTCACAAACCACGAGCGATGTGCTGGGTTTGGGTCCATTTTCCCTACTTGCCTTACACAGAACCACCCTGACCTACTTCTGAACTGCTAAGAACAACTGGTTTTGCAGCAGGCACTTCACTTGGTTCAGGGAGTGATTCTGGTCCCAAAGAAATAGGTTCTCACATTCTCATGAGGGGCAGACCGTGGCTAACCCATCGCAGTCTTGTGTACCTGACCTTGAGGTGAAACAAGGAACAAGGGCAAATGGAGGGAAGGATTTTGCAAATGGATATTAACTGGCAATTGGGCATAATCACACCCGTGATTTCAACCTCTTTCTATTACTTTCCACAAGCAATTCACCTGGGTCCTGGCCAGCATATGGTGGGTGCTGAGTAATTTTTTCCTAAATTAACACCAGTTTCTGAATACTTAAAATTTTTCTAGTGTAAATTTGTAAATCATTTTTTGAGAGGGGTTTAAACTATTCATGTCTTATTACTTACAAAATATTCTAATTTGAAGAAAAAACTTTAAAACTTAACAATGCTATTAAAAATTCCTTATCAGGTCGGACAGCCGGAACCTGGCAAGTCCGAATCTCTAGGCAGGCCCGTGCCTGCTCCACAGACAGCCCCGGCACCCCCGGCGTGCAGAAGGGCAGAGCACCAGCGCCTTGGGCTGCACCACGCACCGGCCATCTCCAGGCGAGGCCTCCGGGGGCCGCGTGAGCTTTTCTCCTGCACCTCGGGGCTAGTCAGGTGTCCTCGGCTCCGGCCGCACACCAAGTCTTTCTGTCTCCTCCGCCGTCCTTCACCCCAACTTTGTCTTCTTCGCAGCCTTTGTCGCGTGGTTCTCGAGGCCCCAGAAGCAGCCACAGCGCTGACCCAGCGTCATCAGCAAGCCCCGGGCCTTTCCCGGCGCTTTCCGGGGGGCCATGGCCTCCGCAGGCCTCCAGCTTGTGGCTTTCGGGCTGGCTCTGTCCGGGCTCTCCGGAGTGCTCACGGCCACTCTGCTGCCCAGCTGGAGGGTGAGCGTGGACGGGGGCCCCAACATCATCACCGCCGTGGCGCAGCTCCGCGGGCTGTGGATGGACTGCGCGTGGTACGGCGCCGGCATGTTCAGCTGCACCCTGAAGTACTCCGTGCTGGCGCTCCCCGCCCACGTGCAGGCGGCGCGGGCCGCCATGGTGCTGGCCTGCGTGCTGTCTGCCCTGGGCCTCTGCACGTCCGCCGTGGGGATGAAATGCACGCGCTTAGGAGGGGACAGAGAAAGCAAGAGCCAGGCTTCCGTGGCTGGAGGAGTCTGCTTCATGGCCGCAGGGGTCTCTGGCCTAATACCAACGGTGTGGTACACGAGGGCGATCATAGCCGACTTTCTGGACGTGACAGTTCCAGAAAGCAGCAAACATGAGCCCGGAGGGGCTGTCTACATCGGGTTTGTTTCAGCCATCCTGCTGTTTATTTCGGGTCTGATTTTCTGCACTTCCTGTATGAAAAAGAATCCAGAAGCTTGGCTCGACCCACCCAAGCAGGAACCCATCTCCACCAGCCAGCCAGCGAACAATTCAGTGTACAATCTGAAGGATTATGTGTGAACAACTGTGATGCACGGGGTATTTTAGGAAGCTGATGTGACTTTTGTCTTTATTTTACATAAAAAGCCCCTCAAATTACGTTTCACTTTCTCTAAAAAAGAATGTAAAATACTTTATAAATGACGTGGTTGTTTAAAATGTGAACAAAGTATCATGCACAATTCTATAAAAAAATAAGATGAATTTTTCATTACTATTTTCATGTTTTAGCTAAAGCATTATAATTAAGAGATTCTAATTATATTTAATAAGATAATTAAATGATGGTTCTTGTTCTTTTTAAGGATAACCTGTTGACATTTTCTGAACTGACACTTAATTGGATTTTATAAAAGATCTAAAATTCCAAGTATAAAAAGCCTGGTGTTGAGCCAGGGTCTCTGGTGGCATCTACTTTGCAGTAACTTGTTCTCTCAAGTCTGAAGTCTGACAGCAGACCACGGACAGAGCGCTGTCCACTTCTTCCGATGCTGCCAAAACCAGCTGCCTAAGTCTCCCACCTGTGATGTCCCCATCTCTATGGACATTTGTGAGAGTCAACAATATATGACATTCAAAGATTAGGTAGAACTAAAGAAAAACTTGTCTTCAGCTCTCGGTTATTGTAAAGAATGCTGCAATAAACATGGGGCACATTACTATCTTTAAATTAGTGTTTTTGCATTTTTGCATAAAGGCTCAGAAGTACATTAAATGCAATTTCTAATTTTCTTTTTTTGGAAGAATTTCCACTCTGTTTTTCAAAATGGCTACACCAATTGACATTCCGACCAACAGTGTACAAGAATCCCCTTCTCTCCTCTCCTCCACATCCTCTCTGACACTCATTTCCTGTCTTGTGAATAATCGGCATTCTCATAGGCAGGAGGTGAATCTTACCGTGGCTTTGATCTGCATTTCCTTAATAATAAGAGGTGAGGAGTATCTCCGTGTGCCTATCTGCCAGCTGTATGTCTTCTTTGGAGAAGTATCCATTCAGATCTTCCACCTTCTTTTTAATGCGGGTGTTTGTTTTACCTGGTGTTTGAGTAGTATGAGCTCTTTACATAATTGGGACATGATCACTTATTAGGTGTATGATTTGATGATATCTTCTCCCACTCAGTGGGCTGCTTACCTACAGATGGGAGCGGGGGGAGAGAGGGAGAGAGAGAGAGAGATGTGTGTGTGTGTGTGTGTGTGTGTGAGAGAGAATGTCTCACGTGGCTGAAGAAATCATCTAGTAATTCAGGCAAGTGAAGATTTAAATTAGGTCAGGAAGATTGTATAAATCTGGATCTCAGAGAAGGTGGGTGCTGTCAGAAGTCAGTGATAAGGGGCAGGGATAAAGGGGAAAGGGGGACTCAGAATGACTTCCAGGTCTAGGTCTGCGTGACCTGTGCAGGAGAAGGTGTCCCCAGTCAGCATACTGGACACACAGGGAGGAGAAGGCCCGGGCAGGCAGACTGAAGTCAGTTCAGTTTAGAGCGAGAATTAAGTTCAGTTTGGATCCAGTGTTTTCTCACGACATTTTCTTTCTTCACTGTACTTAGCGATGGGATTTCAGCATATATTAATTTTGACTCTTGAGGGCGTGTATCATTGCGATTCTGCAGAATTCTGTTGCATTTCTCTTGATTACTTCCAATAACTTTGTTCATTTCATTGCATTTTATACATATATAAGTGTCATCTGCAAAAATACAACTTTGGTGCTTCCTGCCTTGGACTTATAATACTTTTTGCTCATTTTTTTCTTGAGTAGTTCTAAGAGTATAATTAGTATTAAATTAGATTGTAATAGTAATTATTTTGTTTCTATTCAACACATCTTATTTTTTAGAATACTGACCCTGGTACTTCACTAATTATAAAATTGGCTCTTAGTTTAGTATTTTTTATTTTTGACCTACCCACTTTCAAAAAGAATTTGAGGCAACTTAGCAATAAGATTGCTGGCACAGTAGGCAAAAAAGACGATGGTAAAGTTGAAAGACTGAAGTTACAAAGAAAAGGAAGACAGAAAGTATTATTTATGCCACTAAATAATCCTGGTTGGAAGCTACTAAGGGCAATGAAATAGGAAGCTCACTTAGACTCTCCCAGGAACCAGAGCAGAAGGTTACCTGTGGGATCTGCCAACAGGCTGGTCTGCTGGGAAGAATCTACAGAGGCTGCTGCTGGTGCCCAAGCTCCTCGCTTCTGCCCCCCGCCCCCCCCCCCCCCCCCCCCCCCCCCCCCCCCCCCCCCCCCCCCCCCCCCCCCCCCCCCCCCCCCCCCCCGGCCGCAGCTGCTGGTACTACTGGCTCAGCCAGAGCTGTCTGTGCAGCAGGGTTTAGACACCACTGCTCACAGGAGGCAGCCAGGAGCCACCTCCACTGGGCAATCTGTGCCCTGGAATCTCTTCCAGTTCTCATAGGCACAGGCTGAAGCTCACTTCAAGGGAGAACAGTATCTTCACTTCACTCTTTCCCCTCCTTATTCTGCTGCTTCCTCCACTCCCCTTCTCCAGAAAACCAAAAAGTCATTAGCGCATCTTGTCCACTGTCTCACACATACATAAAAACGACCTCAAAATGGATTAAAGGCTTAGATTGTTTAAGACCTAAAACCATACACTACATAGAAGAAAACATAAGTAAAACAATTCATGATGTTCGCTTCAGGGATATTTTTGGAGACTTGACTCCAACAAGAGTAACAAAAGCAAAAATAAACAAATGGAACTACATCAAAATAAAAGGCTCTGCACAGCGAAAGAAACTACCATAAAACAAGATGACACCCGCCATAGGGGAGAAAATGTCCGCACATCATGCACAGGGGCTGATATGCAAGATCTACAAAGATCTCACACAACTCAAGAAAAACAAATAATCCACTCAAAAATGGACATAAGGCTAAACAGAGACTTCTCCAAAGACACACAGGCAGCCAACAGGAGCATGAAAAATCGCTCATCATCACTTATCTCAAAGCAAATCGAAGCCGTAGTGAGATGACCACACCTCACACCTGTGAGAATCACCCGTGTCCGAGAGACCAGACACGGCAAGTATCGGCGAGGATGTGGGAAGACAAGAACCTTCCTATATCGCTGGCAGGAAAGGAGACCGGTCGAGACCCTATGGAAAACAGCTGGGAAGTTTCTCCAAATATTACAAATAAACCTACTATACGATCCAGCAATTTCATTCTTAAGTCTAAGAATGCAAAAACTAATTCAAAGGGATGAATGCGCGCCGATGTTCACCGCAGCACCGCTACAACAGTCAACCAAGGAAACGACCCGAGTGCCAATGACAGGGCGGATGAAGACGACGAGGCACATATACATGGTGGGATACTACTCAGTTATTTGCAACAACATGAAAGGAACTGGATAGATTGTGTTGAGTGTAATAAGTTAGAAGGAGAAAGACAAATAATAGATGATTTCACCCTTATGCGAAATATAAAGAAACAAACAAAGGAACAGATAAAACTAATTAAAAAAGGAAGAGAAATTCTTATCTTAATCTTTGATTCTAGGAAACCATCCTAAAACAGGTTAAGCCAAAAAAAAAAAAAAAAGTCCGAACATAGACCCAAAAAGATTCTGAAAAACAGCACAATATACACCAGAAATCCTCTCAGTATGAGAGAAAGCTGCTCCTCACGCGGCCCGGGCCAGCTGCAGACGCCAAGATCATTCACACTGAGGCTGGTTTGAGGCCTCACCAGCTGTGAGCAGTTGTGGCTGGAAGCCTCGAAAATGCTGACCTCAAAGGTGAGGTGTGACTGCCCAAGTGCTGACTTTTTCTTTGTAGCATGCCATGGGAGTTCCATCATAAATCACCTACAATTATACAGACACTATGTAGGTCCTAAATCTGTACCATGTTTGGGGGCAATTTGCTATATCATACTTCTAAATAGGAAAAATACATGTATGTGTATGAATGTACGTAAGACCTGCCTGTGAGCCTTAAAAATTATAGCCCACCCCAACAGCTATATTACAACTTAGTCCATAAATATTTATGGTCATTGTAACAGTAACCACCTTCCACCGCCTGTCTCTTATGCTCGATGCTCACGCTGGGCACTTTCCATTGCTAAGCTCTGTCCCTCACCATAATCCTTCAAGGTGGCATGACTGCCCCTATCTAAGATGTGTCAAAACTCAAGCCAATTAACCTCACCAAGTTCTTATAACTAGGATAGCTGGAATTCCAGTAGACTTAGCTTACTTCAAAAGCCCCTACTTCTTCCAGGAGGGTATGTCATCTCTATCACTATCAAACAAGAGTCTTGTAATTCTATGATTGCCTGTAAGTTTCTTTTCTACTAGGTCAGAATACAGGACAGAGGTTAGATATTAAAGAATGTCCTTTCCATTGCAAGGATGCTGGATTATGAGACTCTTGACCGCATTTTATAAAAGCAGAAAGATGACAGAATTTTGAAGGACTAGCTAGCAGCTCAGCTCAAACTTGAGTGCTGCGCAGACCAGCTGAAAAAATAATTACTCTAGCGCTCTGGAAATAAGTGGATTCTCAAGGGTCTTCAGATCAACCATGAGAAACTTAAGGAACAAGTTTTCTTCTGTCATGAAAATATTTTTTAGTTGTGAATCTGCACTATAAAAAGAGGTGTTTTGTGTTAAAGATTGGTGAAATAATTGAAAGGCAGCTATGCTCACCACTATACCACCAACGCCAACATAGCAAAGAACTTTTGGGTTCAAATTTTGGGGACTGTACTAGAGAAGTTAGTAAGCAGAGTTTGGCAGGAATTTAACTAGTTAGAAAATGGTAATAATAGTTCCACAGTCACGAAAGTTCTGCTATTAAAGCTTGATTAATTTAAAGCCCAATAGACAATGGATAACATTCTAGTTGGAGAAACCCTGACAGGGTTAGAAGTAAGTCCTTCCTACAGCACAAGAGACATTCTCCATCATTGAATTCTCAGAGTTCTGGTTGAGAATAAGTATTGACTCTTAGTAAACTTCTGATTATCTACAGAGAATTACCACCACTCCCCTTTCCCAGGAATATGCCTATACCCCTATCTTAGCACTTAGCATGTTTTACTGTGTAGCTGAATTTATGACTTTCTCTTTTTGCAAAGAACAGTTTAGCCAGAGGGACTGTCTTTGTGCTGTTATTTTAGCATCTCTGGAAAAACTCTTCCCCTATCATAAGAACATGAATTTTTAAAAAACTCCCTCAATGTTACTATCATTCAAATAGTTACTGTATTTCCTCAGACAATTCCTGATCTGTCCTAACATGGTAAAACTATTTCAAGCAGTACAGAATTCTTTTAGAACCAAAGTTTAAACATTTGATTTATTGTATACATTTATTATACTTTCCCTCTCCATCTTAGTGTCTTCCTACATTACAATTCCCAGCATGTGAAATTTACAACAGATGAAAGGCATATAAAGAAAATTCCTATCAAGATGTTTAATTTGCCAGAAAAGCAAACATCCCTCAATAAAAAGAGTCAAAGACACTTAGCTTTTATCCAAATAATAAATGTCTTCATGAGTGCTTGGTCCCAGAGGAAAAGGTAACTAACTAGAGTTGTACCTTATTCTTAAATCAAAGATGAAGTTGATAACTTCTACATACCACCAAATACCCTTATACAGGCCTAAACAGAGGCCTAAAACAAAGAAAAATTATTCACTGAAGATATGCTCCAGCCAGGGAGCTGACCCACAGGGCGCAGCAGACCTCTCCTGTCCCACCCACTTTTCCCCTCAGCAGTGTGTTTCAGGGAATCCGCCTGTTCTGCTCCCCACTGCTCTGGTGAGTCCTCTCAGCCACTGCACCTCTGGCCTACACCCCAGTTCCTTTATGCATAAACAAATAAGTAAATCATTAAAAAAAAAAATCAACAATTCATACTGTGCTTGTTATGAGAGGTTAAAAAAGAAAGTTATGGTACAGTTTATAAAGATTAGCTCCTCAAGGCAACTTCCTCTGACACAATCTCAGAGGAGTGAAGAAGACCCCAATTAAAACCCTAACGCGAGTCTACGCCAGCACTCACCTCTGGTTTGGGGAGGAATGCCCGCCCTGGGATTGTGAAAACGTGCTGAACATGGCAGAGGTACTGGGCCACGACGGACAGGCGGCCGCGCTGTTTGCTTCCTGTGCTCGCTGTAAGTCTCTACAGAAGGGCCAAAAAAGAGGAACTTTAGTGAAAAAATGAATTCATCTGACCCACTGATAGAATGGAATGAAGTCAGCATTCTATTATCTACCAACAGTAGGTGGGTTTTCGGGGCACATCTTGAATGCACAGGCTGACATGATAGGAAGCCAGCACTGGGAGCACCTTTCTCCAACATCAACTAAGGGACAAGAAGTATGAGTCACAAAATGAAGTAAGGATACTCTGCTACCACAGGAGGCTGGGGATCTCAAACCACTGTTATATTCTGTAAAAGACAGTACAACAGGAAGTAATCAGTAACTGTTTGATGAAGGAAGAAATTAGCACAAACAATGAAGAATTAAAAATGCTTAAATATTTAAGAGTTACTCCAATATAGGAATAATCATATTCCATGGTATGCCTTCCTTCACTTACATGTAACAAAATCTTGAATATTCAGAATGCTTGGAGAATTGGCTGGTTTTGAAAACTGATTTTTGCAAATATAGTAATTTCTTCTTTTAAGCAACTAAACATTATTTTAAAATTAGATATGCCTAAACTAACTTATAAATGCAGTTCAATTTCAAAGAAGATCCCAAAATGAATTTTAAAAGAACTTTACAAGTTAAAGTCCACAAAAATTTTATATAGAAAAACAACAGGATACTCTAGAAGAACATAAATGACAGGGGGTGAGGGTGGGGTAAATTAAAGCAGAATAGGATTTACTACAGGCAGAGAAAAAGGATTGTGGACAGAAGCCTTAGAAGTGGATCCAAGTAAATGTGGGTATTTCCTACGTGATGCATGTGACGCAGCAAATGTCAAAGGAAAGAAAAGGACCGCTAGCTCAGTAAGGCTACTAGTGTAAGCTGGCATCTGCAAGAGGGAAAACAGATGCGTATAACCATAACCAAAATTAAATGCCATATGAATTAATAAGCGAAAAGCAAAACTTTTACATTTTGTAAGTACCTATATGTCCACTGGTAGGAAAGAATTTCTTAAACATGCAAAAGCAGGGCCATGAAAAAGATCTAAATATTTTGCTGTATTAAAAACTTCTGTGTAATTAAAACACTATAAGATACAAAACGAAAGCTCTCCCTGGTGGCGCAGGGGTTAATGTCTCAGCACTATCAAACTATGGGCAGCCACTGCAGCATAAGTTGGACCCCTGGCAAGGGAGCTGACCCACATGGTGCAGCGACTGCTTCTGTCTCCTTGCTCCTCCCCTCAGCAGTGTATTTCAGTCAATCCACCTGTTCTGCTCCCCATTTTGTCTCTGGTGAATCCTTTTACCTCCACACCTCTGGCCTATACCCCAGTTCTTGTATGCATAAATAAATAAAAAAAAAATCTTAAAAAAAGAAGGCATTTGAAATGCATGTATCTGATAAAGAATTTGTGTTCAGAACACAGAATCTAGACACTAATAAGATAAACAATAGGAGGCATAAGACTAACCTGAACGAACCATAACCAAAAGCTATGCTCAGCCACAGTACAAATCAGACATGCACATTTAAAGCATAAGATATAATCTCCTCCATATGAAGTGAACTAAATTTGAACTAAAAAGAACCCGACAGTGCTGTTGAGCATAGAGAGCAACAGAAATTCAGTCTCAGAAATAGTGGAAAAACAAAGATCCATCAATAGGTGAATATGTAAATTATGGTTAATTTAGACAATGGAATACTGTCAAATAGTTAAAATGAGTAACAAGGGTTGCCAACACAGGCTTCACAGACTGAGTAGAAATAATTGGCAGAAAATTGGTGAGTGTTTCTCCATTTATATGAAAACTTTACAAGCGTAGTAAGACAATACAACTCACAGGAGGAAGAGGAAGGGCTGGATGAGGGCCCCACACATACCTACAGTATCTTATTTCTGGAAAAATAAAAGATATTAAAAATATGGCAATATGTTAAGACTGCACCAAACTGAGTGGTGGGTAAAAACAAACAAACAAACCAGGCACATTTATCTTCCTGAAGGGTATCGTGGATCTCTGTTCTCAGAGCTCACTAGACATGATGAAACTCTCGTGAGGTGCTGGCTCACCACTATAAATCCTGGTGATTACTGGCCCGCCGCTGGGGCACCACTGAGGAGGGCGAGCTCTCTGCGCATGGGTCCTCCTTCCTCTTGTGCGCGCACATGCTGACCTCTAAGTGTCACTTTCACTTTGCTGCTTCTGGTCTGCAGTGGTATGAAAACCACGTAACTGGCTTTTAAGTGTGTTGCTTAAAGAAAGACTGAAAAATGCGGTTTAATTTGAGATGCTGAGAAAATTTCCTAGGGGTGAAGTTAACTAAAGATTTTGCAGTATCTATTTTGTAATCCAGGAACTGTCCCTCATCTCTTTTTTCATTTTGTGCAACAGGTTGGTTATTCTATTTTTTTTAACGTAATTATTTTTTACTGCGGTAACAACACTTTACAACACTGTATATGATTTAGATAGCTACACCCACCATCAAAGTCCCCATAATTCTCCACCACAGTCCACTGGGCTCCCGCTACCCTTAGCTCCACAAGCCCCACAAGCCCCTGTAACCTCAGTTCTGTGGTCACATTTTGGGATTTGTTTTGGTTTGGTTTTGTCTATTCCTTTGCTTTGTTTCTCGGTATTTCACAATAGTTAAATTTCCTTCTGACTTATTTCAATTAGCATAATTCCTTCCAGTTTCATCCATCCTAAGTGATGCTGCTGCAAATGATAAGATTTCATCTTTTTTTATATAGCTGAGTAGTATTCCACTGTGCGAACAGCATCCTAATCCACTCATCTTGGTCTTGGGTCGTTTCCCTAACTTGACTACTGTGAAGAGTGCTGCAATGAACAAAGGAGAGCATACCTCCCTTCAAATGAGAGTTTTCGCATTCTTCAGGCAGATACCTAGGCACGGAATTCCTGGGTCATATGGTAGCTCTATTTTTAATATTTTGAGAAATCTCCATACTGTTTTCCATAGGAGCTAGACCAATCTATCTTCCCACCAAAAGGGTACGAGGGTGCCTTTTTCTCCACATCCTTTCCAACATTTGCTGTTTCTGATCTTGCTATGGGCGAGTCTCATGGGAGTGAGGTTATCTCGCTGTGGTTCTGACTTGCACGTCTCTGACCCTAAGTGATGACAAGCATTTCTTCTGACTACTAGTTGTATTTGGACAATGGGAAGTTGAGTTCAAGACAAGAGACGAGTTGCACAATATATTTAACAAAAAATTCTTCCTTATGAAATGTGAAACCAAGAAATATTCTCAAACAGATATCAAAAACATAAAGACACAAAGTGAAAGTATAGATTTAAGTTTAAAAAGCAGCTTATAGATCAAATGGTCAAAAATATTTCTAGTTCTTCATAAAGAAAAAGGGAGCTTAATTTTACTAATGGCATAAAATTCAAGTATTCAAAATGCATTATGCAAACTGCACAATTCAAAGAAGATCTAGAAAACTAAATTCAGCATGAACATCATCAAAATATGAAAATAAACCAAAAGAAATACCCACATTTATTTTTTTTCTAAATTTATTTATTTATACATACAAGCTGGGGTACAGCCAGAGGCGTGGGGCAGTGAGAGGGTTCACCAGAGAGAGAGTGGGGAGCAGAACAGGCAGATGGACAGAAACACAGTGCTGAGGGGAGCAGCGGGTGAGGCAGGAGAGGTCTGCTGCGCCATGTGGGAATCTCCCCAGCCGGGCGTTGAACTCGCGTCGCCGCTGCAACAGCTCCACAGCGCAGCGCTTAACCGCTAGGCCACCAGGGAGGCCCAGAAATACTCACATTTAAATAATTATTTCATCCTGACTTTCTTCCATTATTTTAATTTAGATCTGAAAGGTGTGTTTCCACTAACAAATTAAGGAGAATTTAAAAATCACGTTAACCAAGTAGTAGGCTTGTACGGCGGTACTAATCTAATTAGATATGAACACATATTTAAGTTTATTTCACTCAGAGCACTGGGCATCCAGTTCTGCCAGGGGTGGGGAGGTCCTAACCTTCAACTCGACCCAACCAGTCTTTGTGGTTAATGCTCCCAGGATATGTGATGAAAACCTGTAAATCACATAGTTTAATTTAGGAGAAAGCAGCACACACACTTGTCCCTAACTCATAGAGGAAAACTTCAAGTCACAGACCGGAAAACTTACTAAGATTTCATTAGAAGTATTCATAAAATGCTAGTATAACCATGAGATAATCTAACAGCCTAAAAGCTTACTTTTGTTTTATTTAGTTCATCCATTTGTCTGTTTTTCTCCATTTATTTCTTCCACATAGCACATGAATGAAATCATGCGTTATTTATCTATCTCAGGCTTATTTCACTAAGCACAATATCCTTTAGGTCCATCCATGTAGTTCAAAATGGCAGGATTTCACTTTATTTTTTTTTAAATAGCTGAGCAGTATTCCATTGTGTATATATACCACATCTTCATTATCCATTTGTCTGCCAGTGGGTACTTAGCTTGTTTCCAGCTCTTGGCTATTATAAACGCTATAATAAACAAGGGGGCGCTTTTATCACTTCAGATTAGCGCATCTAATCTGTCTGGTGAAGGACAGAACTGGACTTCTCGTGGTGAGCCGCATGCAGTCCACACACACACTGACGTTTAATGATGCCCACCTGAAACTTACAGAATGTTATAATACGATGTTACTTCATAAAACTATTTAAGCCAGGAAAAAAAGCACCAGTTGACTCATCCACCAATCAAACACAAATTAATGATTTTGTGATAGATACAGGTAAAGCTATGGAAGTTAAAACTCTTTCACAAGAAAGATGACTTGAATAGCAAAAGGCCAGGAAATGAAACCAGCTAATTTTTCAGTAAATGAAACTCTTTAACCCCTGAATTTTTAAAAGGATTCTGAGTTTAAAAAAAATAAGAGGTCAAGGAATTCATAAGACAATGCTATCTTCCCTCTTAATCAGCTAAAAGAATTTTAAATAGAAAAATCAGACATATACAAGAAGCTACAACCCAAAGGGACGAGGACCACACAACTAAGGGAGGGGCACGGCCCTCCCTGGCGCACAGCCACGGTCCCCTGAAGGAAGGAAGGAGACAGGGAGGCCGGTGCCGGGCCCGGAAGGACCAGGCCACAGGACCAGCCACACGGAGGACGGAACACAGCGACTTCAGCAGAAGACACCTGACCTGTGTCCAAGCGCAGCTTCCCCGGGAGCGCCGGGGAAACTCCCCCTACTCTGCCCTCAGTCTCACCGCCTATGAAATGAAGGTAGAGGAGATTTGTTAAGGCTCATTTATTGCTGCACAGTCTGAGTCTATTTTTATGATCTGTAACTTCACACTGCCTATGTTTCTTCATGTCTAGCGGCTGAATTCTTGCACTGTGGTCCTAAAGAGGAAGGAATAAGATGACTGTGCTCATTCATTTGGCAATTCCAAGTCAAGCAAAATGCTAAAGGTTTTTAACAAAAGGCTAAGTTAGAGTCAAAACAGAGGGTGAGATAAAGCCAAACCAGTAACAAACCCTAGAAAATCTGACTGCAGCACTGCAGCTACTGGAGGGGAGGCCTGGGGGAGAGCAAGGTGCTGGCGGAGCACAACGGGTCTGGAGGACTTAGTGGTGGGTGTGGTATGGTGACAACATAACCCGAAGGGTGTATGTCGAATCATATTCAGTGCTGTCAACCAACGTTAACGCCATATAAGCCAGAGAGAAAAAGGGCTGTGAAGAACAGAGGGCACAGAAGAAAATGTTGTTACTTATCCTTGTATGTGGAAACTTCCACTTGCAGAATGTGAACACCAGGACCTACACTGCTAAAGCATCCATAAATTACAGACTCAATAAAAACCTTTAATACTCACACTAAAATTTAACGAAAATCAACTTTTGTTGTTAAAAATAATTACATGTGGTGAAGTTAAAGCAACACTATTATTAATAACTACAAGTGACATTCTGAGTCACTGGAAACATTACCCCATTCGTAAGCCTCTGTTCCTTTCGCTCTTTCCCCAAAAAGAATTAGGGTACAGTGTATTTTGCATCTCTATTGTGTTATTCAAGAACAGAAATACCATAATAATCATGTCAGCTGAGAAAAAAAAAAATCCAATGACAAATCCAAAGGTTGAGAAAATAACAAAGGAAACTATTAACTTGGTGTCAGTTCCAACCAACAGAAGAAAAACGCACATAAGCAGGAAATGTCAAGGATCTTAGGAAAGTGGCGATGTCATCTCAGCGTTCCTAACAAACAAAAAAATCCTACATTTTTGTGATGGAAAATTCCAAGACTACTAAGAAAACGATCTTACGGCCACAAAGGCGAAAGCAAACTTTCTCCACCTTGGAGTCACTGACATTTTGCATTTTTGTGCCAGTTAATGCTGAGGAATTCTTTGTTGCAGGGGCTGTGCTGGGCAGCGAAGGCTGTTTAGCAGCACCTCTAGCCTCTAGCCTCTACCCACTAGATGACACAAGTCCCTTCCCGCCTCAGGCACAGACACAGCCAAGTATCCCTGAGGGCTGGGTGGGGCAAAACCATGCAGGTGAGAACTGCTGCTCCAAAGGGGGCCAGGGGCAAGAGAGGCAAGAGAGGGGAGGGATGGATCTAAGACATGAAATTCTATGATACACTTAATGTATCTGAGAAAGGCATCTAAACAACTGATTTAATGTAAAGTCAGAGAGTATACTCTCAACAGAATTTTGATATCAAAAAGTTTTAGTAGAAACAACTACGAAGCTGTATAAAATATATAAAATAACAGTTCTCAGAGTAGAGAGCAGGCAAGACTGTGCTCACTGACAGGAAGGAAAGGACTGAGCCTATGAGGCAGCTTACTGCCTGGAGGTGATCCCCTGGAGGCTGGCTGAGCAGGAATGCAAACAGGCCGACAGGGTGCAGAGGTAGCTTTGACCTGAGGAGACAGAACACAGGAGTTCTGGGGGACGCAGGCAACCACAAATGGCAGGGAAGGGGAGAGGAAAAGGAAGAGACTACGAGCTCTTGAAAGGGTCCCTTCCCGTTAGCACTGCTCTGTAAATGCCTGAGGTTCCCTGAGATTTGAGAGGCTGGAGGAGGTAACATCAGAAAGCGGTAGGAGGAAAGAGGCT
Source organism: Scalopus aquaticus (assembly GCA_004024925.1). Lineage (NCBI taxonomy): Eukaryota > Metazoa > Chordata > Mammalia > Eulipotyphla > Talpidae > Scalopus > Scalopus aquaticus. The sequence goes on from PVIJ01000734.1 coordinate 48,957, forward strand.
TGAAGGGCGGAAAATAGTTTGCATTCCATGAGCCAAACAGAGACGCCCTGAAGCACGGAGGACACTGGATGGAAAGGTCACGATTTAAGAGCGGGACTTCACTGGCTCCAGATTAAAGGATGCTGCAGACACATCCTAACAAAGCTTGACAGCAAACTTCAACGTGCAAGTAACCTAACTGTGCCAGAGCAAAACCCACCACTCAACCTACCTAACACAACAAAATCCAGCCCTTGCCACCAGCACCAACAGAAAGCAAACAAAGCACCGCACACGTTATGTGGTATCGTGTCCAAAATTACCAGGCTGGCGAAGAGGCAGAAGAATGTGACCCGCAGAGTGAGGGCGGGGACGATCGGCTAGTACAACAGTACAACATGACAGAGCTTCTGAGACGAGCACACACAGACATTAGGACAGCTATTACAAGTATGACAGTTGCTCAAATTAGCCAAGGAAAGCATGAGCGCAGTGAGGAAAGGGAAGATCTAATGAGGCCCAAATAAACCTTCTAGCTATAAAAAATTACTTAATATTTGAGATGAAAAATTGAGTAACAGATTAGACACTACAGAAGAGTGGTAAATTTGAAGACACAGTAATTGGAATTAACTTTTTTTTTTTTTAAAGATTTATTTACGCATACAAGCTGGGGTACAGGCCAGAGGCGTGGGGCAGTGAGAGGGTTCACCAGAGACAGGGCGGGGAGCAGAACAGGCAAATCGACGGAAACACACTGCTGAGGGGAGCAGTGGGCGAGGCAGGACAGGTCTGCTGTGCCATGTGGGACTCTCCCTGGCCAGGCGTCGAACTCGCGTCATTACGGCCAACAGCACACAGTGCGGCGCTTAACCGCTGTGACACCAGGGAGGCCCCTGGAATTAACTTTTATGTTTGGCGACTTACTAAATTTTTTCCTACGAGTTAGCCAAACATCCATGCATTTGCTAAATCCTCCTTTTTCTCCTCTGCTGACCATGGTCTGACCGTCATCAAGTACCAAGCTGTCGGACTCAGTCTGTCAGTCTACCCACTGATTTGAGTTGCACTGGGTCATTCTGCTTCAACAATTAAAGCTTTACATTTGAACATCTGATACATGTCTCCTCTCATCTGTTTTCAAAATTCCCTATCCCTTGTTATGGCCCAGTCCTCAAGATAATCTCTGGAACTGTACCACACCACAAGTTGTTATCGAAAAACCCTATGTTTTTTTTGGGGAAAAAAAAAATCTTCATAATAATTGTTTTTCCTTCCAAGGCTGAGATTTTTGGTTTTATCTTGGTGATTGAGACTCTCAGTAGTTTTATGTCTATTTTTGTATAAATCTCTTTTTTTTCCCTTGGGTTTCCAAAATACACTATTATGTATCACCATTTATCTACTTCTCTTTCCAACAATGTTATCTTTTATTTGCTTTAATCGCAGCTGCATACAGTTTTCTGTTTATTAAATTGTAAAATCTCCCCAATTTGTGTAACTATTCTTCAGTGGCCGTGAACATGACAGGATTAATTTTATCAAATTTCCCTTCATGATGTGCTCTAACCTAAACTCAATGCTTCTCCTGACAACTCCCTCCCATACCTCTTGTACTGAGCCTCTGTTTCCTAGATTTCATATCACCTCTCTTCTTGGTGTCTATAAGCACCTATAGGCTTTTGTCATTATGTTACAGGTGTTGACAGAGGCTGGGGAAGGGCAGATTGCTCATTAAATGGTGCTAAGTTAATAGGGAGCCACATGTCAAAAGAAGAGTGAAATTGTTTTCTACTTCGACCACTCACAAAAATCAACCCTGAATGGATCACTGATAGCAATGTGAAAGATAAAATAATAAAGCTTCTAGAAGATTATGTAGATTTCTCCATCTCAGGATATAAAACAATCTTCAACATGACACAAAATTCACTAACTATTAACTTTAACATCACCTGCTCAAAAGATACTATAAAAAATACAGGAATAACATGTCATAGAGAAGGCATGTACAATATATTTAGCATTTAATAAAAGGCTGATACAAAAAGCATGTAAGAACTTCTAATCCATAACACAAAGGCGTGTGCAAACTGATAGAAAATTGAGCTAAAGTTAAGCACACACAAGAGAGGCTATTCAAAGGACAAAAAACACATAAAATGCTGCTCAATTTCATTAAAAGTCAACAAAAGACAAAATAAAAGCAAAGTAACATGTCCTTCTCCCCAGATTAACAAAACTGTACAAGTCTGGCAATTTCAAGTACTGGCAAGGCTATGGAGCAGTATGAACTCACACATGTTCTTTGTGGGAATATAAACTGGCACAATGATTTTAGAGAACAACTTAGCATTATCTAACAAGGGTGAAGACTTACAGACCTCATGATTCAGCATTTCCACTTCTGAGTATATGACCCAGCAAAATTTCACCTGCGTGCTTCAGTTAAATAAACAAGAATGTTCATAATTGTTTTTCTGTTTGTAATAGCAAGCACTGAAACTAATTCAGTGCCCCCAAAGAGGATAAAGAACGAATAAATTACAACACAATCAAAGAGTAGGTAGTATACAGAGCAACAGAAATACACAACAGCGCTCAGTAACAAGAATGAATCCAACAAATGATGTTCAGGATAAAAAGAATACAAAGTGTAGGAATCCATTTGTATCAAATTCAAAAATGGACAAAACTAGAGTATTGATTATGTACACACACATCTATGGGATAAACTATGCAGGTAATAAGTCCCTGTAGTAAGTCATGATACTGATTAGCTTGATGGTAGCTGGGAGACAGGAGATGAAAGCACTAAGAGGCACATGACAGGGTGTCAAAGACACTGGTAATTTATTAATTTGACTTGTATGGTGGGATTCAGGTATTCTTTTTATTAAGCCATACATACACTTATACTTTTTTGGATGTCATTATAAATTTTTTAAAAAGGGCTGCCCTGGTGGCGCAGCGGGTTAGGTCTCAGCCTATGGGGCCATCCGCAGCCACAGCAGTGCGAGTTCGATCCCGGGCAAGGGAGCTTCCCACATGGCGCAGCAGACCTCTCCTGCCTCGCCCGCTGCTCCCCTCAGCAGCGTACTTCAGTGGATCTGCCTGATCTGCTCCCCGCTCTGTCTCTGGTGAATCCTCTTACCACCTCATACCTCTGGCCTGCACCCCAGTTCTTGTATGCATAAGTAAATAAACATTAAAAAAATATATTTTTTAAAAAACCCCCGTGTCTGCAGATCTCCTCCTTAAACACCTTTTGAAGCTCAAAAACTGCCCTCCTACCCTGGAGGTGTGCTTTCTAGAGTGAACTCCTGCCCCTGGAATGCAGGCACACGTCTCCCTGAGGTGGGTGGGATGGGGAGTGAAAAGTCTATACCCTGACTCATGAGACATTAACTCCAGTCCCTTCCTCCTTTCCACTTGACATCATATTCTTTGACAGCAAATCACTTCCATTCTCCCTGAAGAGCTTAAGACAGTTGCATCTGTCGTAACTGTAACTCTGGTTGGGCTGCTGTGGGGTTTTCTGACTCTATCACGGACTGTTAGAAAACAAGGGCTGCGAGAAAAGCGCAGCATTATTTTGTTTGGAGTTTGAGCACAAGATAAACTAGTCAGAAAAACTTAAACCTTACCTCCGCCACTTCCTTTTGAAAAGTCAAGGTCATTTGGGTCCTGCCGTAAGTAAAAGGTCCATCTCTGTGGGAAATGTTGGCAAGCCACTTGATAATCAGTGGAGTCGACACACTGAAAGGCAGGTTTCCGATAATATGCACAGCTGGAGGATCTGTGTAGCGGGAGAAAATGAATCAAGATGGGTATGAGTATTATCAAGCAAAAGCCTGTGAAAATAGATGGTTTTTTCAGTTCATTTATCCTTCAAAGGCAGTGCTTCCTTATAATCAGCTTTACCATATTAAGGAAAAATTCTACCAGATCAGTGTACTTCCTACTTAGTCAGTGAAGTTATTATTTGAAGAAAAAGATAATGTTCTTGAGCATGATGAAGTGCTAGTGCCTTGGGCGCCTGGAAGAAGCTGCTGCAGGGTCAGATGCCCTGGAAGTCGATGCAGCCTGGATGTAGTGAGGAAAGAGCCTGCTAGGGAAACTATGAGCGGATACTCCAGGCAAATCTGAAGCATAAGAGAAGTGGCCCCAAAAGGGAAAATCTCAGAAACAACATGTGAGAGGGGGTGCAAAGGTAATCACCAGTAAAGAATAAAATTCCCGGCCTCCCTGGTGGCACAAGGGGTTTCAGCACAGCACTATGAAGCTATCAGCAGCCACTGCAGCATGAGTTCCATACCTGGTTGGGGAGACTCCCACAGGGCGCAGCAGACCTCTCCTGCCTCGCCCGCTGCTCCCCTCAGCAGTGTACTTCAGTCGATCTGCCTGCTCTGTTCCCCACACTGTCTGGTAAATCCTTTCACCACCCCACACCTCTGGCCTACACCCCAGCTTGTATGCATAAATAAATCTTAAAAAAAGTTCCCAACAATTTACAAGAAAAAATAGGAGGGCCTGGTATCAGGGCAGACAGGAGCAGAGACCCCTTTCAGAAGCAAATAGATAATGGTCTGTCTAGAGGATCCAGAAGACTTGAGTCAGATCAAGTGGGACACAAACCATTAGGGGGTTACTGGTCCACACTTGGCTGGGGCAGGGGCAGGGCAGGGGCAGGAGCTCAGTGTGCGCAGGAGAGACTGGCAGGCAGGCAGAGGCAGACAGCTGGGCTGACCACTGGCCAAGCGGGAGACATGACAGCAGCAGGGGTGGGGCGGGGGGGGGTGCACCAACTGCTCCTCCCACTATACTGAGAGGTTTTATAGGCAAGAAATGTAGGGCATTTAGCTATGTATCCCCCAAGCTGGCACAAACAGGTACCTAAGAGACACTGTGAATAAAGCTAAAAATAAAGGCCTGGTGTGGCTTAGTTTACTCTTAGTTGACTTAGTTTCTCTCTTTACCATTTGCAAAAAGCAACACTTCACAGTTCATCCTTATATGGCTCCACAAAAAGTTTATTTGCACAGAACCCAAAATATTTGAAAATGTAAGTCAGACTTTCTAGAAAGTAGTAAGATTTATATTTGAGAAGTAGAAAAGCAGAAAAAAATACAATGCGCATTACTTAATTCTGTTTAATTTTCACTATAAATACTTACAATCACTGTTTAATAAATATTTGTAACATAAGTAATTATAAAAGAAAAATTTAAAGTCTACACAAAGGCACTTACCATCCTCCCACTGTCTTTTAAGACTTTCTGGAAAAGCGTTTTCTATCTTAAATGTCATCACATCTCCATGGACAATTCTCAGTTTTCCAGGTGCTGCATCCGAAAGCATCTGTTTGAGGAGAAGGGCAATACCATGAACTCAAACACTATGGAGAAGAAGAAAACTAACTTTTGCATTTCAAATCTGTGCAATGATCATTAAGTTGACCTGGCCAGCCGGAGACCAGGAGTGACTGGTCAGGTCTGCGGGGGTGCTCGTGTGTGCCCCAGACTAGCTTACAGGTTCACGAATAACCTACCAACAAAACTCCGATTCGCAGAATGAATTGTATTTCTGCATTGATTTAGCAAAATAACCGTAAATTTCAAAATTAGAGATTAAGGACATTATAATGAAATTCTGAGAATTCATTAGGAGTAAGTCATGTGAAAGATGAACTTAATTCAACTAGACCTTCAGAGTCTAAATATATAAATGGGATTCCACCTATTACCAGGATCTCTAACTTAACCACAGGTTTAGTCAAACCAAGTAGAGAGCCATTTGTGGAGCTTCCCTGGTGGCGTAGGGAGTTAAGTTCAGCACTATCACCGTCATGGCCTGAGTTCGATCCCCGGCCAGGGAGCTTCCCACATGGCACAGCAGACCTCTCCTGTCTCGCCCGCTCCTACCCTCAGCAGAGTATTTTAGTAGTTCCGCCTGTTCTGCTCCCCACTCTGTCTGCAGTGAATCATCTCATCCCCACACTTCTGGCCTGCACCCCAATTCGTGTATGCATAAATAAAGAAAGAAAGCCCCGTGGGAGTGCCACACCGTGCTGGGTCCTGAGCCACTGCACTAGCCACAGCATCCCTAATCTTACTAATTCTTGACCCACAGGCACTTTCAATCTAACTAATTAGACCGCAGGTTTAACAACAGCTACTGCCCAGCCTATGTTTACCTTCTAAGCAAAAACAGGGAAAAACCCACACCATTTCCTTTGCAATCTTTTAAAAAGTTTCATCTACCTTAGCACCTAATTTAGAAAATGCTCTCAGAAGCTAATGTGCTGACTCTTACAGCTAAGTCACCTATAAATTTGTGTTAAGTCCCGTTGTACCCCACACAAAAATCTGATTCTTGACATGTGAGCAAAAAGACAGATGCAAATAGATGACTGGATCAAAAAGATGGGGTACATATACACAATGGAATACTATTCAACATTCAAAAAAGACAAACACATGCAATTCGCAGGAACATGGATGGATCTTGACGGGATCATGATCAGTGAAATAAGCCAGAAAGAAAAAGTATCAAATAGTTTCACTTATAACAGGAATATAGGGGAGCCAAATAAGAAAGCGACATTCAGCAGGGAAGGAGGGGAGGGGAAGGGCTCAAGAGGGGGGAAGAGGGGAGCACGGGAGACTATGGTGATGGTTCCACGGGTGAACAAGTGGTGGGTAACATGGGACCACACAATAATAAGATATGAATAACAAAAATAAATAATTGAAAAAATAAAAAATAAAAAAAGACGGATGCAGTCCTGGGCTTACGGATCTTCAAATACAAGTGAACACACTCCGTGAGACCGCACGCTGTGGCTCACGGAGACAAGGGAAGAGCTACCTGCTTCCCCAGTCTCAGCTCCGGGGCGAAGAGGGCCTGCATGCAACCGAGGGAAGCTGTGACCTGAGCGCCGAGTCCAGCCTCTCCAGTTCCTGCAAAGCTGAGTTTCCCCCCGACCTGCCCCCTCCCCTCACTCAGGCCCTTATGAGGGTGAAAGCAGTGCCACAGCAGCCAGAGAAGAGACTCTGGACCGAGACTCCCGCCTGTTACGGATGCCCGCCTCTGTCGCAACACTGAGCCCGCTGCCCACGTCTTCGCAGCACCCCCGACACGCTACGCTGCGATGACACCCGCAGCGTCCTCCTCCCGCGGGCGCTCCTGAGGGCACACGGCTTCCTGGCGGCCCTGACAGCACGTGCGGCCAGGCCGGGACACAGGAGGCGCTTCCCACACAGATAAGCGAATGAGTAAGTGAGCAACCAACGGCGATCAACGTCCTTTCCCAGCCTGTGAGATTTTGGCTTCCCAATACTTGCAAAGGCAAATAATCAAAGATTTATTTATTTACTGATAAGCCAGGCAGAATTATATAAGTTATGTTTCAGAAAGACAGAGCTGCAATGCCTATGCTGGTAAAAGGCTAAATATTTTAAGTTTGGGAATCTTCTAAGTGAGTATGTTTAGCCATGGTGTTTTAGCAAAAATAACTGTATACTTCTGGCATTAACATGCTTGTGGATTATTTTAAATTACCATGTCTTGCTAAAACTTAATTTGATGAGTTTCAGAATTAAATCTTAGAAAACACAATAACCTCACTATACTATAAATAAAAACAAAGACAGCTCTCAGTAGGACAGGTTCTCACCACATAAAAACTGTATTTAATGATGGTATTTGCTGTCAGTGAAGAAAGTAGAAATTTTTCTGTAATTATATTTCACATAATTAAAACACAACAAATTAGTATACCAAAAACAAAGAGGCAGACCTAAAAGCTTTTGTTTCGAGATGTAAAAATATAGAAAATAATTAATAATTAAAACCAAAACAAAACAATGTAAGCTTGGCTCTTTGTCATTAATTTACATTCTCTGATAATTCAACCATATTTGAAATGCTAATTTTCTCCATACTGACACACACAGCTACATACCAAAAAACTGATACAGTACACATCTACTTTCCTTCCTATAATACACATTTAAATACCTAACTGCCTTTCTTCAAACCTCGAGGTATAAAGTTGCGTTCTATTTCTTTCGGAGTCTCCTTTAGGCTTAAAGTCTCAGTCAATGACAAACTGAACTCTCCCATCCTTTAAAGGTTTTTCTCTTCCTGACTACAACAGAGCTGAGCTTGATCTTCCTCTCCCGACTCCCCACTGCAAAAGGAATGAATGCTGATCACTGCTTTATGTGAAGTTCTCGAAGCAATTATGGGGTAGGGCAGAGTGCCATACAAACTGAAATGATGATATGATTAGTTTAAATAGCCATTTAAGCACCTAATAATATTCGGTAATGACCCCTCAAAGACTTCTGAACCAACCAGTAATAGAGAAAAATGGTTTCAGTATGATGATGATATTTGGAGGGTGGTGGAGGGGTAGGAAAGATTACTATCACAGCCCTTCAAAAACAACACGGTTTGGTGCATACATATCAAAGCCCTGCAACTGTTAGCTTCTAATGTGCTTAAAGACACAGCTGACTATGAAGGAAGCACTTGATTACAACCAAATGAGCACTTCTGCAGACACACTTAAATTGTTCCATCACTTTTATTTCAATTTTCAATCACATATTCTTCCAAACTGAGACAGAAGTCAGTTTAGAGTAAAAGGTATTCATTAGATAAGGCTGTAAAGGAACAGAAAACCAAGCCAAGAAAAGGAGAGGCATATATGTAAATCACGAGCGCCAACAATCCTAGAAAGATTAGCTCTCACAATTTACACAGTGAATTACTTAAGTTTTACTGTCCGCTGGAAGTCTCCAAGACAGAAAATGATTTTTCTGCTACTAAGTTTTGTAAAGAGTACATGGGTCAAAATAATCGGGAATACTTTTAATAAAAGTGAAATAAACAAATGCAAAAACATTCCTCAATAATCACTTAAAAATATCTCTAATAAGTTAAAGTCTTAGCGCAAGGTTTAAGGGGTAGGGATAATAATTTAATTGATTATTTATGTAAAACAATTATAGCGGCTGCTCACTAAGTACGAGGCATTCACTTAATCCTATTCTAACCCTAAGAACAAACTGAGGCACACAGATATGATAACCTGTTCAAGGCCACAGAACTAGCAAATGCTAGAGGGGAAGCCAAATGCAGCCAGTTTCATTCTAAAGTCCAAGTTCTTCACCACAAAACTACACTGTAACACTTTCACATATTAGACTTATTTTCTAACTTTACAACATGTGATAATGAAAACTATATGTTACCATTATGTTCTTTCCCCTAAGCTGCTTCATGATAAAATTACAAGGATTGAATTAAGCTACGTGACATTCTTTCAACTAGAAGACATTTTGTAAATTATTACAATTTCTTTAGAAGTAATTCTATTAGCTTAGAAGTTACTAAAATTGAATCCTTAAAATAGACCATTCTCCTGCCTTTACTTAGTTTTATGATTAATTTAGTAGTTCTAAAAGAAAGTGGTTTTACATATTAAAACATTCTTTTGAGGAAAAAGAAGTCTATTTGATATTTAAGTATTCAACATTTCTTTTTAAGGCAAATTCCTTTCCTGCCTACAAGACACTAAGAATTAATTTTGCTTCTACTAAAACAGATGAGAAGTCGAATATACACTTCCTACAGAGGAATTTACCTTGAAATTGACCTTCAGATTTAGAAAAAAAGAGCATGAAACTTTTTGATAATCAATGCTACAAAATTATTCACCTTTACTATTAAATGTGACATTTAGCCAGCTAATTAGATAGCGAGATTCAACTTTTTTACATTGGTTAGGCGCTAGGTACAATTCTTATATCTGGTAGATACATACCAGGGAACAAAACAGACAAAAATCTCTACCTTTACAGCATTTAGGTTCCAGAAGGATGAGACTGACAACAAATAAGAGCATAACATATATATATTACAGTGTGTCAGGTAATGATAAATCTAATGAAACCTTATAAAGGTAGGGGCTTGCAGGAGGGGCAGTTGGGAAGGGCAGTACTTACTCTTTAAAATTGCCCTCAAAGATCTTTGGTTGACATCAGAGAAAAGTATGTAAATTTAGAAGGGGATGATCAGAAATTTGATTCACTTCCTTGACTAATAAGAAAGAACTGCACATAACAGAAGGTGAGACTGAGTTAAGAAGTCACTTAAAGGTGGAAAGTCAGAAGAGTTTTCCCTATGGAAAGGACTAGATCAACAGACTTTTTATTTGGTTTTTCACCTTATAATCTCACCGAAAATAACACATTTTCCTACTTCTACCTCCAAATAAAATACATTTCTTAAAAGCAGTTCAAAGCAAAAAATCACTATTACGTTCCACAATTAATCAAGTAATAGGTACTATGTATAATCCCCAAAATGTTACAAACCTGGAACCAATTACATTACTAAAGACTGGCAAAATTAAAGAAAATGAAATATACAGTTTTTTAGAACGTAAAAATAGGACATAGAAAAGCGAGAAAAAAATATCAATAAGTTTCTTAGAATAACATTGGATATATGCATATAAAGCTCTGGATTTTCAGGGCCTCCCTGGTGGCTCAGCGGTTAAGCGCTGCGCCGTGGAGCTGTCGGCAGCGGCGACGCGAGTTCGACGCCCGGCTGGGGAGAATCCCACATGGTGCGGCAGACCTCTCCTGCCTCGCCCGCTGCTCCCCTCAGCAGTGTATTTCTGATCTGCCTGTTCTGGTCCCCGCTCTGTCCCTGGTGAACCCTCTCGCCGCCCCACGCCTCTGGCCTGTACCCCAGCTTGTATGTATAAATAAATAAATCTTAAAAAAAAAAAAAATAAATAAAGCTCTGGATTTTCAGATCTCAAATTGTTCTGGCAAAAATACACAATCATTAGAATGTACTAATTTTAAGGCATATGTCCTCTTATCTGAGAGTAAGAATGCTGGTAATTTTATTATTGGATTTATCTAATAAACTGCTATTCATCTAAGCCAAAGATTAATAAGAGTTCTTTAAAGTTTTGGAATCATGGGAAAATCAAAGACCTTAAAGTCATTAAATGTCCCATAAAGAATTCCTTTACAAGATTTCTGACAGAATCTATCTCACGGTTTGCCAATGTCAAAAAATTATAAGTTCTTTCTTATTTTAAATTCACATTTGCCTCCCTCAATTCTCATGTATGTATTTTAATTCTATCCTAGGGAAGATCAAACTGGGCTAGCCTGTCCACTGCCAACTTTTGTTAGTCTGCTATGAATTCCCTTACTAAAGGCTTCTCTTCTCTAGTTCCTTCAAGTAGAAATATTTCTCATATAATAATGCCACCTATTTGTTTTTCATATATGTATCACTTTATTCAAATCTCATCTTAAATCTGTAGGTACAATTTCATTCCTTCACTTTACAAATTTCCCTCATACAAATGCCTATACTTTAGTCTCTCAAGGAAGCACGTCATCCCTACTTTTGCTTTTATTAATGATTTTCTGAATCTACATGAAGTCCTTAGAAGTCATGCAAATAACCTGAATCATTATGAACTTTCATGTGTTTTTCAATGAATGGGCCATGACACACATATAGTTATTGATAGATTAAACAAGAGGTCACACGAGACAATTTGTTCAGCAGCAATGCATGAAGTGGGACGATGCAACCTATGTTCAATTAGACCATGAGGGCTGCTGTTAGAAGCGCAGATTCCTAGGCGTCTCCAAACCACAGACTCAAAACCACTGGGATGGGGCCTCAGGATCTGCAGCCCGGGGGCAACCTACATAACTCCTGACATGCTGGAGCTGAAGAATCTTGGTCTAAAGACTGAAACTGGGGTTTCACCTCCTAATAAAGACACTTTAAGAATCTTACCTGTAATCCGGGAATGAATCGAATGTCCTTTTCAACTACCAGCAGTTCTGCAACACCAGCATTGAGAATGGATCTTGTGATTCCTCCCGGGCCAGGGCCCACTTCATAGACGTGAGCGTTGGTCAGGTCGCCAGCTTTCCTTACAACTTTATCTAAAGAATGTAAGTTTCAGTTATTTTAATTATCCTGGCAAATTTCAATGTACGGAATTTAAGAGGGAAAAAAATCTATATACATTCTTAATAGCTACTGCTTAATCTACAAATCCCTTATTGGATGAGCTATCCAACTATTTAATTCTCAACCTAAAGCAACTGAGTAGTGATTCAATTTCTTTAAATTTAGCTAATAGAGTATTTTGTTTTTCTACCAAACAAATGAATTTTGAAGGGGCACACATGAACTACTTCCCCAGTTGCTGAAGAATGAATATTTGAATAAGCAAGGCTAGTTTCATATTAAATCCAGACGCAAAAAATGCTGGCAGTCTTCATTTTTACCTGAAGACATCTAACTGGTCATTGATATGGCGATGGCAACAAGTTCCTAGATCATAAGACTTGCAGAAATCTGGGTTTTTGGTCACTTTCCAGAAAAAAGATAAATTTAGCAGCTGAGATTTTTAAAAATTTGCTAACATGCACATTGATATGAGAAAATTTTATCTTTTAGACAATCAATTTTAGTAGATCTTAAGACATCATGGAAAAGCAGACTGTTGAGTATGCAACCAATCACCACATGGCAAAACATTTAATGGGTTGGTCGTCCTGACTGGACCCCTGAAAAGGTAGAAATTTAGTCATTTCTGGGCAGTGTTTCCTGATATTGCACAGTACCATTTTTGCTTTTGTTATTGAGAACCTGCCTTTGCGGGTTTAAAGGCAAAAATAATCTCTCAAACATCCAACAGTCTGTCCTAACGGGTGCAGGGAGGTAATCAGTATTCATTAACAATCTCTTTGTTTCAGCTGTTTTACATGCTCTCAATCCTTTGAACACATTAACTAGGAATTACTACTTCAATTTGACTGCCACGAACTCTTCAGAGGTTTATTACTTTATGTGAGGTCATCTAGAAAGCAAATGAGATAGGGCTCCAGGTCAGGTGTGAATTCTAAAGCCGCTCCTCCTTCCCTACAGACCAGGGCCTTCTCAGAGGGGATCCGTTAAACACAGGAGCTGTGGAATGGATTTGAGGTTTCATCTTTAAAATGGAGAGCTTGACAGCAGGCAGGTCAGCTCTGCCCTCAAACTCTACACATTCAAATACAAATGATCAAAACGGCACTCAATTTACTAAACTTGCCCTGCTCCACCTGAACTTTTCAAGGCAGTCAAGTACCTTAATCTCTCTTCAAACTGGTGTCCACTTATAAGGGAACATTCTCTTCAAGACTCTGGATCTATTCCGGAGGGTAAAACAAGGCTCACATGAAAAAAAGTATATGAAGATTTTTAAAAATATGTACTACAGACCTGTATTTTCCGCTCTCAGAATGTTGCTTTATACTCAGAATGTGACTAATGACTGACAGAAAAAGACTGGTTCTGGTCACTAGAATCAGTGATTTTTATAGGTGGGTAACCTTTTACACCGATTGTAGAAAACCGAAGCCGAGTTAAGCTATTGCTACTGGCCCCAAGTGCAAGAAATAAAACATCTCATTCGTGCTTTGTGGACTGTGTTTCATTTAATTGAAAATAAACTCGGGGTGTGACTGACTGCTCTAGCTTCGGAAGAGGAGCAAAGCAGAATGAAGTATCTATCCAAACCTCAAAAATGCCAAGTGTTTCAACAACGAATTTGTGGACACAGTGTGAATACATCTTATCCTTGTGCAACCTCATCTTTTCGAAGAGACCGTCACCGAGAAATGCGGCTTGTGGTTAAATAAATGTGTGCACTCGTCAAAACTGCACACTGCCCTTCTAGCCGGGTAACTCTCCTGTCCATGTCCATCAAGGTCACCCCCGAAAAAGTGACATGACCAGCATGGGGCGCAAGGTAAGCTTCATTAACGGCGAGGCTCCTGGAGCACGGCCCGCCTTGCTCCCCGCCTTTCCCAGCTCCAGCACACAGAGGCTTGCTTGCTGTGTATTTACAGATTGATTCTTGGCGTCCTGGGCTTTCTTACCCCCAAGAAGTACGCGACCGCCCCGTCCACACCCGCCAGAGTCCCGCGCGAACCCTCCTCCCCAGGTTCGCTCGGCGTCTGCACAAGCCGTCGTGGCGACCCCGGCCAGCGCCCGCGAGCGCAGGAGCCCGCGAGCCACAGGCCCGCGTGCCTCAGTTCCAGGCGGCGGCGGCACCTGCCCGGCTCGTCTACACCCGCCGGACCCGGACCCCGACCCACGCCCCCCGGGCCACGGGCCACCTGTCAGCCTCAAGTCCAGGAGGAAATTCTGGGATAGCTGCTTCATCGCTTGCAGTCTGAACAACTTAATGATTTCTCGAATCGTGGGCAGAGGCGGGAGTCGGAAAGCTGGGGCAGCCATGACTGCGGCGAGGCGGCCAAGGCTCACCCAGACCTTCCCCTCAGCGCCAAAGCCCCCCGCGGGCGAGGCGCCCGGGAGAACGAGGGCCCGCCTCTGCACCCACCTCATTGGTTGAATCTGCCGCGCCGGAAGTGATGAACGCGGGCAGGAAGTCTAGGTGTACTCAGTGCGCGTGCGCCGCGTCCTCCCCGATAAGCGCGGTGCAAGCTGGGTGCACGCTGGTTTCCGCTGGTGAGGGCGGTGGAACACGCTGGTGGGCGTGGCCCGTGGGTGGTGACGCAAGTGTTCCGGGGGTGGGGCGAGGCGGGGCTTGGGCTGAAACCAGGAGGGGCGTGTCCCAGGAGGCGGAGAGCCCAGCCCCCAGCCCAGGTGACGGTCTGGCCAGCGCAAGTGGCTCGTTCTCTTTGAGCAGCTGCAGGGAAGCCCATGATTAGAGGCAAAACAGTTGGTGGCCAACGATTGTCTCTTACGTTAGATGTTTTTGGAACCACAGCACTACAGGGGCAGGAGGCACGTTTCTGACTACTCTCCTTAGTTTTTTCGTCTGGTAAATGGAGAGAATGTCTACTTCAAAATTGTGAGCACTAAATTGGGGAGGGCGTTTTGTGCCCATTCAGGACATACTGGAGTGTGGGGCACATGCTAAGACGGTAATCAGCGTGGCCATGCTGTCGTTTTCTGCCGGGTGAACGCAACCCCGAGGGCTAAATGATCTTGGCACAGCTTGTTAGTGCGATGGCCCGGAGTAGGATTCGACTTTCCTGCTCCATCGGTATGTGTCCTTCAAGCAGAAAAGGCGCCTTGCTTAGTTCTTTAGACTTTAAGAAGTGGTTTTGCATATATTGAAAAATTTTTTGAACCCTTCACTAATAGCCTTGTGAACTCAAGTATTATTGGGCTCTCTGTAGAAGGGAGGAAACAATCAAAAGTGATATGACAATGAAATTCACAAAGCTAGAAATTGGCTGCATGCATGTTTACCTTACCAGTGTTTTTTTTTTTTTTAAGATCCATTCACTTATGCATACAAGAGCTGGGGTGCAGGCCAGAGGTGTGGGGTGGTGAGAGGATTCACCAGAGACAGAGCGGGGAGAAGAACAGGCAGATCCACCAAAGTACACTGCTGAGGGGAGCAGCAGGTGAGACAGGAGAGGGCTGCTGTGCCATGTGGGTCAACTCCCGGGCCGGGTATCGAACTCATGCTGCAGTTGAACTCGTGCTGCAGTGTCTGCAGACACCTTCATAGTGCTGCGCTCAACCTATTGGCCCCTTACCAGTTTTCTTAATGTCTTTTCTGGCTCCAGGTATTGTGGCCTCTCAGTAACTGGAAGACTAAGAATGGAAGGGAAATAAATTAACATGGTAATACTAATAATAGGTAATATTCTTTGAGGTTTTTTCTCCTTGAAGTAGGTACTTTACAGTAGAGTGCTTTACAGCTATTACCTCATCAGTTGTTACTAAGCTAAAGAGCTAGGTAGGTTCAACAACTTGCCCCAAAACTGCACAAATACTAAGTGGATGGTGTCGGGATTTGAATTCACACAGTGTCCAGAGCTACATATTTAGTGCAGTCAGTGTAGTCAGATCATTTGGTGAATCTTAGTATATACAGTTGAGACTTCTGTCTGTGCATTACACCAAACCACAAAACAAAGAAAGGTATTAAAATCTCTACTAGATCAGATGATTTAGCTTTTCTTTTTTGCAAATTGCTCCTTTGATTACAAGTGAATCATAGCATTTTTTATTTTTCAAAGTAATAAGTTTTTTTGAAAGATAATGAAAAACCAAGTAACTGTAGGTATGATGTAGAAATAAAAAAGGGATTGAAATTTCAATGGAAAATCCAACCACCTTTTGCTATGGCTATATTGGAAGGAGCAGAGAAATCTGATGTAGCACCTAGTTTTAGAAAATTGAAAATGACTTCCTTCGATCTAAGGAGATTTGCCCAAATGACATAGAATTGTATGTTGAAAGCCTAAATTCTCAATTCAGAGCCATTCACAACATACTATACCTGGGAAAGAACTCACATTTGTATTCACGGTTCCATATACTGTTCACTATGGTTCACGGGGATAAAGTTATCTTAATTTTATGTGAAGAAATAGAGGGAGAAGACATCATTTGATTTGCCTCAGGATTACCCGGCAAAGTAGATAGAGAAGAATTAACCTGAGTTAGTCTGAGTTCTTTTCTGATCTCAGAGGCCACATCCATCAAATATGAAACTATTTTTGAAGTTATTTATGCTAATTTTATAAGACTATTTAAAAATTTAGAAGATGAATGTAGATATAAAGTTAATTTTATGGTTTTCATATGACTATTTGAAACACAATTAGAAATACATATGCAAAGCCTGAAACCAATTCACATTACTAATTTAAAGTTCAGGTTACACATGTGCCAGGGAATGGCTGATTTTTCTCACCAGATTTACTGTGAAATCTTTATTTAGGGCCTCCCTGGTGGTGCAGCGGTTGAGCGCTGTGCTGTGGAGCTGTCGGCAGTGGCGACGCGAGTTTGATGCCCAGCCAGGGAGAATCCCACATGGCACGGCAGACCTCTCCTGCCTCGCCCACTGCTCCCCTCAGCAGTGTATTTCCGTCTATCTACCTGTGCTGCTCCCCACTCTGTCTCTGGTGAAGCCTCTCGCCACTCCACACCTCTGGCCTGTACCCCAGCTTGTATGTATAAATAAATAAATGTTTAAAAAAATCTTTATTCAGAGTTTTTGCCATTGCCACTTGCTTTTCTGTGGAGGAACAAGGATGCTGTATATTAAGGCTACTTGTGTCTGTTTTCATAGCTTGGAAACAACTGAAGTTGAATTAGTTTGCACAGATGCTATCATAAATACAAAGGTTGCTTTCCAGTTGAAAGCAGTGTATTGAGACGATCCAGAACTGGCTCACCTGAACCTTTTAGATGATGAACACCAACATGAAAGCAAAATAACATCTAAAAGAATTAAAAACATAATGACATGGAGAATTTGTGGATTACTGGGAGTTTGTCCCCAGCTGTAAATATGAAAATTATCCTCTTTCTCCACGTCAGGGTATAATTGAATAAGGTTAAAAACTAAGCTCCCAAGGCCTCCCCCGGTGGCGCAGTGATTGGGTGTTGCACCTTGGAGCTGTCGGCAGCGGCAGCGCAGGCTCGACGCCCGGCCAGGGAGATTCCCGCATGGCGCGGCAGACCTCTCCTGCTTCGCCCGCTGCTCCCCTCAGCAGTGTGTTTCAGTCGATCTGCCTGTTCTGCTTCCTCACTGTCTCTGGTGAACCCTCTCGCCGCCCCACACCTCTGGCCTGTGCCCCAGCTTGTATGCATAAATAAATAAATAAATAAATCTTTAAAAAACAAACAAACAAACAAAAAACTAAGCTCCCACTCCTGGCCTAGAAGGCAGGTGTGGGAGGCTGGAGTTGATAAGGCTGCCTTGGGGACAAGGTCATAAAGCCCACCACCATGATTAGAAGAACCAGTCCAGCTCCAGGAATGTAGACCCAGAGACCAGAGCATGTTTGTGTCAAAGGCCAGCGCCGGAGACCAGAGATCCCTGCAGATAATTGCTGCAGACTGCCGTCCCAAGTTAGAAAGCCACCAAACCAGTAAAAAAGAGAGCCTCAAATCCTCCTTAGCATACAGACTTCTCCCATTTTGCCCGCTGCTTCTCTAAACAGTGCATTTCAATAAATCCCCCTTTTCTGTTCTCTATTCTGGTGAATTCTCTCACCCCTGGCACTCCAGCCTCACTATTTCTCCCCACGCCATTCCTGCTATTTCTCCCCACGCCATTCCTGCTATTTGTTATTTCTCCCCACTCCATTCCTGCTATTTGTTATTACAAATAACACTTATGAGGGTATGACCTATTATTTACAAAGCAGTTTCACGTGTTACTTCACTTAATTCTCATTTCAATTCTGTGATATTCCTGAGCACAGTTAAGGTACCAGTAAGTGTGCAGCTGAGTCTCACATTCTGATCTTCTTGACTGCCAAGTTCTTTTACGTCTGGTGCGTGTTAGGACATTGTCGAAGTCAGTAAAAAATTCCATGTTAGAGAATCTCCCAAGATTTTAATAGTTCTTGAGGTCTGATTTCTACCATCATAAATATCTGATTCTCTGTCTTTTAATTTTCAGAAAATTATGCATAGCTCCCTGCAAGCCTGTGAAATCAGCAGGGGGCACTTAGTGCTGTATTTCACATATTAATGCAAACAGTTTTATCCTTTAAAAGAGAAGTATGCAGCTTCATCAGTTTTGAGGCTTTGAAGTATCTGCTTCATCTAGATATAGATTTTAATATGCTAAAATATTGTAATTAATACAGAAATTACTAGCCCCACCTATCAGTGAAGCTGAAGAATTACAAATGATTCATACTCAACCATAATGCAGAATTCTAATTTGCTTAAATCCCAGTATGGTTATATAGGAAAACTGCTTATTATTTTAGTATTTATTTTAATGAAAATGCATTTGTGCCTTTATTTGATATTAGTACGTTATTGTCTATTTATAGGAAAAAAAGTGCTAATTCTAAAAGGTCGTCATTTTACAGTTCCCTGATAGGGACTTGAAAGACACAAAGAGCAATATCTTTCTGCCATGTGGGAATTTTCAGAGAAAATTAAATGTGGCTTGGAATTGCCAAATTGAACTTTATAAAATGACTGTGATGGTATGTAAAGTGCCCTTTTCGGATGGTATTTTATAATTTTGTATATTATAGCCCAATGCTCTAGAGAAATATTAAGAGCTGCATTTTGCACATATTTATTTTTTACTTTTTAAATGGCTGTTTGATGCCCACTGCTTGCAAAGGAATCTAGTGACCTACCTAGAGGGAAGAAGGAAATACATGGTAATTCTGAGCAGGCAGACCAAATGCTTATTCTGTGGGGACAGAAGCAGGGCAACTTATGGCAAGCAACATACGCTAATTGCCTGAGGGAACCATGTAGCAGTTACACTATTTTTAAAAAATATAGCATTTATCACTATTCTGGGCCACATTTGAAAGCCTGCTGATTATCCCCAAAGACCTGTGAATTATTGTCAAGTATCCTAATGAGGTGATAAGGACAGGCAACCCTTTCGACTCAAGAGGAGACAACTCAGGATTTTTTCCTACACGATAAGGCACATCTGTTTGTGAATAAAGAGGTCAGCATGTGCTAAAGACAATGTAAAAATAATTAGCCTTTCTTATATTAATAGTTTATTAGCTGACGTCTCAACATCTAATTGAAGAAAAGGTTGAGAATAAATAAGGCCGAATATGAATACATTTGCATTTAAGGCTTTTCCATGCATTGAAAAATTGATGTGGGAAAAGACTGCTCTGTGAAGGTGGGGGCTCCGGGTCCAGAATCTCCTGCACATCAGGGTGCCAGCCCCCGTCCTTCCCCAGAGAAGGGACTGTGGGTAGCCTATCAAAAAGGGCACAGCTAGTTTCTTCTCTGTCCTAGTTCTCTGTCCATCTCTACCTTACACCTGAAGACCAGCGTCTGGCTGAGACCCCATGAGGAGGGCAGCGCCCTGGGCACAGTCCTGCTCTGCGGTCCGTATTCCGTGTGAGTTAGTGAGTTGGAGCTCACGCACGGCAGCTTCCTACCTCTTCAGCTGAGAAGGGGTAGGTGAAGGCAAAAAGAAGGAAGACGGGGTGCACCCCAGCCTGGAGGATGAGGCCCATGCAGGTTTGTTGACAACCTCTTGTTTCCTTTATGGCCCTGGGGACTTCAGACTGCTGTTGGACTTACATTTTGCTGCATCCTACTAGACTTCTTTTCCCTAAATCATCCAAAATGAACACTCCTCACTATTCTCCATCTTCCAATTCAGACCGTCTTTCCCCTAGTGAACGGCTGCCATTGGGTTCCACGGCCTGGAGCAAGCCTGTTTCTTCCTTCCCAGTGATGGCTGTGTGCTCCCTTTTGAGAACTAGGACTAGGCAGAACTAGGTAGACCAGAACTTTGACAGAACTAGGACTCCCTGTCAAAAACCTAAGTTGGCAGCTTCCCTCCTTCACTGAAGATGAGGGTCTAGACTGAATCCCTGGTTCAGGTGTCTGAGTGGATAGTCAGAAGGGAAAGGCAAAGCTACTGCAAACCCTGACATGTTGGCCTTCCAAGTAGAGGAAGTCACTCTGGATGGGCGAGAAGAAAGGAGGATTTGGGCTTCTTACAATTGACAATCCTGTCTGTATCTTTGATCCGAAACAAGGAAACAGAGGCACCCTTTGAACCAAGAGTCCTCTCAGCCCCTGCCCCATTTCCAGCCCCTCGTCACAGTGAAACTTTTAATTTCCAGGTTCCTTTTTATTTCTTTATAGTATTATTGTTGTTATGGTTGTTATTTTGAAGGCCACTGCTTTACAACACTGCATGTGATTTAGGGATACAGGTCCACACCTATTCAGATGTGTGTTAACGCACCACGCCTACCACCAAAGCCCTGTAATCCTCCACCATAGAATATTGGGTTCTCTCTGCACTTTATTCCCCAGTCTTCCCTCTCCCTCTGCTAATCTCAGTTCTACAGCAGATTTCTAGGGTTTGTTTGGTTTAGTTTGAACTGCTCCTTTCTTTTGTTTCTCTATATTCTGTATATGAGTGAAACCATCCAGTATTGATATTTGTCTTTCTCTTTCTGACTTATTTCACATTGCATCATCCCCTCTAGTTCCAAACATGTTGTCACAAATGGCAAGAGTTCATCTATTTTTCACAGCTGAGTAGTATTCCACTGTGTATATATACCACATCTTCTTAATTCAACATATACTTGACTCCTATTGTTATAGTATTATATACATTAGAGATTAACTGTCCATATAAATGTGGATTTATTTCTGGACTCTCAATTCTATTCCATTATTCTCTCCATAGCCAAACTTGTGCAAAGGGTGAGTCAGCTGTGCCTACTGTTTTGACTTCCTCCTCTCCCATCCATTCTTCAGTCTTCTCTATCCTTGCTTCTAAAATATAGTCATCAAGATTCTCAAATTCTCCATGTTTCCAAAGCCAAAGGACTCTTCTCCAGTCTCACATGACTTAATGTGTAATGATATCAGCAATTAGTACAGTCCATAACCTGCCAGATCCCAGGTTTCTTGTCCATGTGAACATTTTAAAGCCCAAATCCTCCTTTCTTCTCGCCCATCCAGAGTGACTTCCTCTACTTGGAAGGCTAACATATCAGGGTTTGCAGTAGCTTTGCCCCCTGCTTCTTCCTAGGTGATCTCATTATTTTTCGAGGATTCACTGCCATCTTCCTATTGATGCTTCTCAAATTTATATTTTTAGCTCTAAACTTCAGTATCTAACTGATCGATTTATGCGCCGCTGGTAGGTCTGCATTCTCAGTTATCTCAAACTGGCTATGCCCACATGGAATTCTTGCTCTTCTGTGTGAGGGTTTTGGCTTCCCACAACCTTCCCACACAGTAACTTCAGAAACTTAAGAGTCTAGCTCACCCCTCCCCCGCCGCCCCCATCCCATGCCATCATCTGCTCCTGAAATCCCATCTTGCGACTTTCCCTCTCCATGCACACGCCCGCATCCTTCACGCACATTCCCCAGCGGCCTCCGATCTTCTTCTCTATGGCCTATTTATATTCAGCAGCGAAGGGATCTTCAAAATGTAAATTGGATCACTTCACGCATCTGCATACGACCCTTCTGGAGCATCCCAGTGCATTTAAAATAAGAATCCAATTCCTCCCTGTGGACTTACAGAAGTCGAATCTGGCTCCTGCTTATCTCCAACCTCATTTAGAACCACCTTCCCAAGAAAGTACAGCCGTGCTGTCTTTATTCCTCACACATACCAAGCTCTTACCTCCTCTCTTTTCTTGCACATGCAGCTTTCTGAGCCTGGCAGGATCACCTCCCACTCTTCAGCTGTGAACGCCTTCTCTTTTCGGATGTCTCACCATCAAAGTTACCTCTTCAGCTAGAACTTTTCTTGACAGAAAAAAAGAGAGGAAGCTCATTTGACCTCTGACTACCTTTCTTTAAGCCTTTGCTTTTACATTGCTTCTTCTTTGCACCTTTTTTTTTTTTAAAGAAGCATGGGCTTAATAACTGTCATATAAATATATTTCCCACAAAATCCCATGTTGGTAGAACAGACGCACAGTATGCCCTGCTCTCTTCATCTCTCGCTGCCTCTGACAGTCAATCTACCAAGACGCGACAGCCAGTCTCTACAACCAGAAAGGATGCCCGAGATGTTGGAGCTGGTACAGGAACCAAGGGCCTTCTCAGGCCAAGCATAATTCTTTGGTTGTTGGTCTGGGAGGACTTCTAAGGAGTTCTCTGGGTCAATGCAGTGTGGTTCAGGTACCCTGGAGGAACTTGGGGAGCCTGGGAACTTCTATTATATAGCAGGTGTGGCTCTTCCCTAGTTCAATATTTTGACAAGTTTTTCAGCTTTCTGGTGTGCTCAGGCTAAATACTCAGCATTCCTGGTGTTCTCACATGGTTACTCCTCAGGGCTGCTCCATCTCAGTCCTGGTTTGTTCCCTTTGGCACACCTACCCTTTATTTTGGTTATTGTTTTTGTTGTTTATTTGTTTGTTTATCTATCTTCTCTACTATAATGTAGTGTCCATGCACATAGGGAAATATATCTATTTGATCACTGGTGTAATCTAATCATTCACCTGTACAAAGCCTACACAGTGGCTATTTCAAAAGTTTTTGCTGAATACATGAATTAAAAATGCCTCCCTCTGACTAGATAGGGGGACAGACCTTTCTGCAGACTGTCTTATGTTCTCATTCAGCCAGGAGCCCCTATCATGGAGCAGTTACATCAGCCTTCCCGACAGTCTTCTCCTCTGGGACTCCCTGTCTAGACAAGATCTTCCCATGCTCCCCGCCAAATATTTTTCTCTCTCCTGTTCCCCACATTGAAGAACCAGTTCAGACCCCTAACTGTGCTATTCAAAGTCACCATTCTACCCCAAACTCCTTGCCAGTTATATTTCTGTCAGAACTCCCCCTCCTCCTGGACACCCTGAGACTTACTTCTTTACAAGAATGCCTCCGCAACGCGGTTTGCTCTTCTGAGTGAAGTCCTGCTCATTTTTTTGGTCCAGCACATGTGTGGCCACTTCTGAGAAGCCTCTCAATATGCACTGCTCTTCTCTCTGAGCCCTGCCACTTTGCGTTTCTATAGCACCGTGTTCACCATAAAGCTGACAGGTTCTATATGTGTACTACACTGCGCTACAACTTGCATCGCATCATCACAATAAACTATTGTATTCATCTTTGTGTATTCAGAATGTGTGTGGTGCCTGGCACACAACAAGCACCCAGATATGTTTCTTGATCACACCCAAACCAAGGAGAGTCTTGTTGATTTGGACTCGTAAGTGGGAAGGCCAGGTGCTTCCACTCAAGGAGCAGGAGCACTGGACTAAATGCTATTTTTGCTTTTTGGTGTGGTGGTGAGGGCAAGGAAGAATGAGTGCTGCAATTTCAGCAGAAAGGTCTAGATTGCCATTATGTTATCCCAAATCAGGTTGCAGTACAAAATGTAAACTCTAAATTCCCTATAAAATGTTTAATTGTTTGTAATATGTAGACATAGGACATTGTGACTGAAATCCTGTACTTTAGGACTACTTTTAAATCACTTTGCTCAGGAGTCCTATGAATGGGAGCGAGAGACTATGTGGAAGAAAGAGGGAGTATTGCCTTAAGGCGATAAAAGCTACGGTGGTTCATTTGTATCGTATTATGTTTGCTATCTCATGTCATTGTTTTAATCTATCAACTCTTATCACAATGCACCATCTCATTTCATACATCATATCATAATTGGTATGTGACTTTCATTATGTGTTAAATAAGTTTCTGTGGTTTCACCTAGGAACCCAATCATGACATAAACTATTATTTCTTTTTCTTTTTTTAAAGATTTATTTATTTATGCATACAAGCTGGGGTTCAGGCCAGAGGCATGGGGGGCGAGAAGGTTCACCAGAGGCAGAGTGGGGAGCAGAACAGGCAGACTGGCAGAAATACACTGCTGAGGGCGAGGCAGGAGAGGTCTGCTGCGCCATCTGGGAAACTCCCTGGCCGGGCGTCGAACTTGTGTTGCCACTGCCGACAGCTCCACAGTGCAGCGCTTAACCGCTGCACCACCAGGAAGGCCCAAACTATTATTTCTATAGAAAAAGACTTCTTTATAATTTCTTCCCAACATTCTTGGCGACGAAGTCTTTGGGTACTTCTTTATATGATAATCTTTGGAGAATATTTTCCACAGAGAGAATAGAAAGATAATTTTGCTTTTCCTCTACAGTGACTGATATTTGCAATTAAAATTTGGTCTTTATTTTTACAGTTAAAATTTGATAGTTAGAAGCATTTCTTATAGTTTCACAACTCACTCTTGGCAATACTATGTGATTGTTAGGATTTCTGTCAAAGTTGGAAGATCTTTATTAAATTTTTTTGCATAGGTGATCTGTATATTGGTAGGCCATTTCCAGGTTTTTTTTTGTACCATCGATTTTAAATACTTTGGGTCAATGACACTCATTACCTAATTTGTCATGGATATTCTCATTGTAGTGATGTATTATGTGTTGATATAGTCATCGATGTCAGTGTTTGGTGTCAAATAATCAAGATATTTAATTTTTTCCAATGTACTCATATGACTCACTCCTATTTACTAATTGAGTTATCAAACAATCCACGAGCCTATTCATTACTTCTCTATTTATTCCTCTTAATACATTACTGCATTTGATATGATGAAAGTTTTTTGTTGCAATTCTTTCTTGATATAGAAATGTTCCTATTCATTTTTATTGCTCTATTTATCACTCTATTGCTTTGTGTTTTACCTCATTACTTTTTTAATCTAAGTTTTTATCAGTTCTTTAAATATATAAATTTAAAGATAGCAGGAAGCACACTTCCCAATCACACAAATCAGGAGTCCATAATTTTGCATTTGTTTTACTGAATTGTTCTAAAATATCTTTCCAAATTTCAATAAAAATTTATATTCCTAACTCAGTTTCCCCTCACAAGATCCCCAAGAACCATCCCCCAAACCTGCTAGAAAGAGACAATGGTCTTAAGTGCATTACGTTTGCAAATTAATCAAAACTTACAACCTCGTGAGTACATTTCCAGGGTCCCTTCTAATACCTTGAATGAGACTTGCTTAAGTGAAAATCCTGAGTCAAGGTCAATCTCCCTGTGTACAGGAAGGACTAAGAGACAAAATCTGCCTGTATACAGAACAAGGGCTAGACCAGAGGATCTCTGCGTGAGTCACACCACCAAGGCAAAACCAGACCTTCTCTCCCTGATGTGCAGGGATGTTTGAAACACCTCAGTGTCAGACCCCAAGGCCAGGGTGTGGATGCAGGTCGATTTGGGAGAAGATCCCAGAAGCCAAAGTGAGGAAATGGGAAATATGTGAGGAAAGGAACAAGCGCCAAGGAAGTGTGGTTAAACTCAGTTCAGTGCTAGGGAGGACTCTAAGCTTCAGTCCCACTGGAGACCCTTTGAGAAACTTCATGAAACTCAACTCAGAGCTTTCCCACCAGAAGCTGGGGAGACTCCTGCAGTCCTGAGATATGGGCATTGGGGAAGGTGGAAGAGCTGCCACTCTGCCCAAACCACAGCTGCTGCTGAATGGGGGAGGAGGGGACAGGCAGGAGGGACAGAGCTCCTGGGGAAGAACAGGCAGGCGGCTGCTCTGTGAACCCTGTTACACCTGAATACAGGAACTCAAAGTTGCGTAGAGTGGCAAGAAATCTTCCATGTTTCAGATCCTAATTTTATTTATTTTTAAAATTTAAAAAAATTTTGTGCATTCAAGAACTGGGTTGTAGACCAGAGATGCGGGGGTCAGGGGGTTAGAGGACTCGCCAGAGACAGAGCAGGGAGCAGAACAGGCGGATCCACTGAAACACACTGCTGAGGGGAGCAACGGGTGAGGCAGGAGAGGTCTGCTGCGCCATGTGGGAAGCTCCCTGGCCGGGCATTGAACTCAGGCCGTAGTGGCTGGTGAATACTGATAGCGCTGAGACTTAAACCCCTCTGCCACAGGGAGGCCCCTTCCTAATTTTATTACTAAGACTCTGGAGTTAGATGAGAGAGGATTGATCACAATGTGGAATTATCCCAACTTGCCGAGGAGGGTTCTTTTTAATCTACAATAAAGTTCCAGAATCAAGTCATTTTGAGCAAAAGAAAAGTATTTTTTAACTTCTTTCACAAGTTAGTTAGAATTGCTAATTCCCTTCACTTAAATTCACTACCTTCTAAGTATAAATGAAAGTTAAAAGTGATGAACTATTTCTGTAGATTCCAACAAGGGAAAAATTCATTCATGAGAGTTAATTTTGCCTTTTAAAAGAGCTTCTATGGTGTAACCTCACTCATTTTGAGAAGGAAAAAAGCTTGGTCACTTTTTTCTCAGACATTGTGGTCACCTATTAAAGACTAGAATTAAGATAATTAAAAATATTTAAAATGGTTTTGTTCTAGTAGGAGAAGGTGCTCCTATTAAGATGGACTTATCTCCAAGTTCAGTCAACTTTGTGAACTTGGGAAGACTTTTTCCTTTTCTGTGCCTCAGTTTCCTTACCTGTATAGTAGAGGATCTTGAGTGGCGATCCGGAAGTTCACTTCCAGCTCCGAGATACTGATGTAAAATGAAGGGTGTGGCATATTGTGAGAATAGGGTCTTCTCAAGGCATTGTGGGTTATTAACCAAATAAATGAACCTCCTTCACCTTCCATTTTCCCATCTGAAAAATGAGGTTCTCGATTAGATATTCAAGGACACCTCTGCTGTATGTAATCCAATGGAATAAAAACGTAGGGAGGAAAATCTGAATACAGAAGGAAACCCAGACTGGCCACTGGGTGGCGATATTGGTCCATGTTAAGAAGGACACTAGCTTTTACCTACAGTGTCCAAGTTTGAATTAGCTAAGCATAGCAAAGAAGATTTTTTGAAAGGATACTGAAATAAAAGCAGGTCAGCAAAAAACCAGAACTACTGAGGAATGACAATAAACAGCCGTGCCAAATAGAAGACATAAAATCCTTATAGTCAAGATAGTAAAACATGGAGGAGTAGATGAGAATTGTGATTTGGGTTTTATTTAAAGGAATAGAGGGAGAGGAGTACATTGCAAATTTATATCATTTTTGAAAACCATGGCTTGAAAGTTAATTCTCACAGTTAAAGAGTTAGCTTGGATAGTCACCGAATATCTTAAAACTATGCTAGAGTAAAAAAAGCCTAACCCTACAAAAAACTAGGCCAATTCAACAAGCATGTTATTTCTTTTGTTTAAATCTATAGGCAACATGGAAAGAAATTATAATCCTGCCCAAATATTTTAATATGAAATAAATGATCCAATCAGCATGTTTTGAGCTTTTTCATATTTTATTTTAAAGGTTTATTTATTTATGCATACAAGAATTGGGGTGTAGGCCAGAGACATTGGGAGATGAGAGGATTCACCAGAGACAGAGTGGGGAGCAGAACAGGCAGAATGACTGAAATACACTGCTGAGGGGAGCAGCGGGGAGACAGGAGAGGTCTGCTGCGCCATGTGGGAAGCTCCCTGGCTGGGGATCAAACTGGTGCTGCAGTGGCTGCAGATAGCTTCATAGTGCTGAGACTTAAGCTCTTGCGCCACCAGGGAGGCCCCCTTTTTCATTTTTTTAGAGGAGAACATGGTCATTCTCAGGCTACCACGCTTACCTTTAGGATCTGGGAGTGCTGGCTCCCAAAGTTAATGGCCTGCAGGGCTTTGGTGGAGCTCCGCCTCTGTGACCATAAACCAGTGTGGAGGGGAAGGCTGGGGGTGGGGGGAGGAAGGCTCTCTGATCGCTGCACTGCCCACCTCTCTCTCTGGAAGTTGCATTCCAAAGAAAACATAATCCCCCTGACAAAGCACCAAGGAACATGGAGGGAAGCACCTGGGGGCTTGAGGATGAGGCAGGGATTGGGAAACAGGACCCTGGCACACAATCCTTCCCTCAGCAGTGCACATCCTTGGGTACCACCACCCAGAGACTAGGCCAGGAGGATGCAGAGGCCTCAGGTTGCCTTTTCCCGCCGCACACTCTGCCTCCCCGCCTTCCCTCTGCTTTTTCCTTATCTGCCCTCTGCCATGGACATAGCTTTCTTCTGAAGGCAGAAGCATGGGCCTCGTGGCTCTGGTTGCTATGGCTGCTTCCTTTCTCCCCTTTCCTTTGATACATTAGCTATTAGCTTACATAATCCTCTCACAGGAGGCTGTCCCCATTCAAAAGAAAAAAAAAAGTTATATTGCTAAGTAACCTTTAACAATGAATAGCATTCATTATGCATTTGCTTAATGATACAAAGGCATTGTTTGCTCTATTTCAGGTGATAACAGCAGATCAAAGGCACTGAGACCAGGATGTACTTTGGAAGAGCCAGCAGAGACTGTATGGAAATAATGCTTAGCATTTATGTCGCACTTTATACTCTCAAAGGATTCTGCGATTATTAATTAATTATCCCACACAATAGCTCTATGAGGAAGGTCAGTGTCATTAGCTCTATTTTCCAGATGAAGAATCAGATAGCAGTTAAGTGATTCCCCACCCCCCCAACATTTAAAGATCTCTTGTCAAGGCAGGCCCGGGCGGGGGTGGCAGGTAAATGACAAAGCAGCTGAAAGGTAAACAGCCCAGAGATGCCTTGTAGACCAGCCTGACCTTTGATCTGTCTCTTGAAAACCCTCTGAACAGAAGGATACTCCGGACTTGTGCAAGCTTCCCCCACATCTGGGTTACTCTTGTAATTGTCTTTTCCACCTGTCTGTTGTTTTGTGTTAGTTTCGTTCATCACTTATTCATTCAATGAACCATAATCAGATATTTAGCTGATTTGGACAGGAATAGAGAAATGAGAAACTACAGAAGCTTTAAATCTGTCTTGCTTTCAGGAATTTTTATTTCCCAGCAGATAGGGATTAAAATAAAACACACCCCCACCCCCACCCCCACCCCCACACACCCACACCCACACACAGCCTCCTACGGGATAGGGTAGCAGGAAGAAGTAGTGGATCCCTTATTGAGTGAAGAAGGACCACACTGAACAGGTGAGCAGGTCAGTCACTGAGCAGCCGCCATCTTAATGATGTCCTCTCCCACAAAGAAGGTGACGCTAGAGCTAATCCTCTCTCCACCAGCCTGAGATTCAAGCTATAGGGCTTCTGGGTACCCTAGGGGGGAGGATATGTAAATAAGGTATCCCAAATGAATCTGTAAGGAAGGTATCCCAAATGGCTACTTCACATTTTTGCTTTGGTCAGGCCTTCTGCTTAATCTGATAAGCTCATATTCTATAGCGTTTTAATTACTCATATAAATGTCTTTCTTTC
Organism: Scalopus aquaticus; assembly: GCA_004024925.1. Classification (NCBI taxonomy): domain Eukaryota; kingdom Metazoa; phylum Chordata; class Mammalia; order Eulipotyphla; family Talpidae; genus Scalopus; species Scalopus aquaticus. The sequence goes on from PVIJ01000734.1 coordinate 78,724, forward strand.
TGATAGGACTACCATGCTATGAAAATAGGGATTAATTCTTGTAACCCATAGCTACAATAGGAGAAAATAGCATGAATGGCCACCAGGTACTGAGCTCCTACTCTGTTTAGTGCTGTATGATGTTCCATGGATCTTTGAGGCAGTTATTATTACTGTCCTTTATTTTTTATAGTTGAGGAAAGAGAGCCTGAGAACATTCAAGTAATTTTCTGAAATCCGCATAGTTCTTTGAGCCTTTTAAAAGGAATCAAGTGACCTATGTTTGTGCAAAGATTTACATGGTGAACAAAACAGAGAGGGTCATTCTATTTTAAGCTGACAGTTCATTGGGGGAAGACAGACATTAATCAAGTAGTAACTATATATCAACATATAATTGTAATCTGTGAGATTCTGTGAAGGAAAAATTAAAGTGCAATACAAGAGAAGTTAGCACAGAGTGGCCTGATCTGATCATAGGCTAGTGGAGGTCAGGACAGGCATGAGGAAATGAACAAGGTGAGGAGAGCCATACCTGAAGTCCCTGATGTGTCATTGAGCTTTGAAAGATAAAAGAGTATTGGATATACCAGCATGAGCAGGACACAGAGAGGTCTCAGTGTAGGAGACAGCTGGGAGTGTTTGAGAATCTGAAAGGGTCTGCTGTGCAAAAGAGGGGGGTGGCAGGTCAAGGGGAAAGGCTACCAGAGAGGATGTGGGCTTGACCTTGTAGGCCAGGGTAGAATTTGATGTCTAGGAGCATTAGGTATTGACGGGTTTTAGGTAAATGCATGCCTTGACCAGATGAAGAGTCAGGGGGCATACAGGGGGGAGAATAAATTAGAAATGAGACATAAGTGTAAGGAAATTGGTTAAAGGGTATTATAGCAAAGCTGGTGGGAGGTGATGGCGACTCCAGGGTGGTAATGATAGGGATGACAAGAAACACACTGGGCTGTGAGATATTTGGAAAGTGAAATACACAGTTCTTGGTGATGTGTGAGAAGAGGCAGGGTGGCGAGGGAAAGGCAGATGTCAGGCTCTTTCCCATGTTCCTAGCTTGGATAAGTGAGTGATTGGACAAGTATCCTGGCGGGGACCAAGGGTTGGGGGACCCTTGGTTAAAAGGCAGAGGCAGAATTTGAATCTAGATTTATTTCTTATGAAAATACCCTCTATTTGCCACAACACATTGTGGAGAATCCAATGCTGAATTGTTCTTCCCAGTTGCTAATCATGATGCATTCTCATTGTCAACTCTGTGATCTTCTGAAAGACATGAACTTCACCTTTGTTGTCTAATTAGTTAGTGACACCAGCAGTAGGAACACCTATCCAAGAGTGAAGAAAAGGGAACCCTGTGGACTGTTGGTAGCAATGTAAATTGGTAAATGGAGATTCTTAAAAAGTTAAAAGTAGAACTGCTACATGATCCAGGTTATCCCTCTTTGGGGTATTTTTCAGAAGAAAAAGATACACACACACACACACACACACACACACAATGTTCATTGCAGCATTATTCACAATAACTAGGAGATGGAAACAACCTAAGGTTCCATCAACAGATGACTGGATAAAGAAGATGTGATACATAAACACAATGGAATACTATTCAGCTATAAAAAAGACAAAATCCTGCCATTTGCAATAACATGAATGGATCCAGAGGATGATACGCTCAGTTAAATAAATCAGACAGAGAAAGACGAACACTGTGCAATTTCACTTACAGGTGGAAGACAGAGAAGCAAAATTAATGAACAAACAAGACAAAACAAAGCCAAAACAAAACTCTTAGACAAAATAGTAGTTACCAGCAGGAAAGGGGACTGGAGGGTGGTAAATTGGGTAAAAGAGGTCAGTTATGTGGTGACGGATGGAAATGAAACTTGTAGTGGTGAACATAAAATATTATGTCAGATGTTGATGAATGATGCCAACACCTGAAACCTTTATAATGTAATGAGCCAATTTTACTTCCCTAGAAAATCAAGAAAGGAAGAAATGTCCTCCCAGGCAGGATTCACGGCAGTACTTTGTGGGAGGGGATACTGTAATTCCACAGACCTAGCTGCAGCGATGCAGGAATGCTCTGGCCAAAATGCTTGTGTTGGACTGTTGCCCCCATGGCTTGCTATCTCTGCAGTGCTGGGCACATTATTTCACATGTCTAAGCCTTTCTCATCTGCGAAGAGGAGTTTTATTATTTAAAATTTTTTTTAAAGATTTATTTTTATTTTTGCATACAAGCTGAGGTGCAGACCAGAGGTGTGAGGCAGGGAGAGGGATCACCAGAGATAGAGTGGGGAGCAGAACAGGCAGATCGACTGAAATACACTGCTGAGGGGAGCAGAGGGCGAGGCAGGAGACGTCTGCCCCGCCATGTGGGATTCTCCCTGGTCGGGTACCGAACTCCTGCCGCTGCAGCTGCTGACAGCTCTACAGCGCTGGGCTTAACCCATTGCGCTACCAGGGAGGCCCTAAAGAGGAATTTTAATAATATCTTTTCCATCGGCTCATGGAGAAGCCAGGGCTGTCGCTAGCTTACAGTATACTACCACATGAGTTAGAGAAAGGTTCCCATTCTCAAGTAAAAAAATTATTTTTGAAGGTAGTATATTATATATTTCTCATTAATTAAAATTATACAAACATAAAATCTTTCTGGGTAAATAATATAAATCAAATTATTAAACATAATAGAATATACAATTTGAATTTTAATCACAATAATTAGAAAATCAAATTCGAAAATAATAGATACATAACAAGCCAAAAATTTTAATAGCAGTTAATTATGAAATTTCCATAGCAACAAATAAACAAGTACTCTAATATAATTAGTAGATTGTTACATAGTAATCTCTAATTTATGTCAATTTAATACTTTGTATATTATTAATGCTAAATTAATATGAGTTATTACCTAGTTATCTGTATCATAATGAAAGTGGCTGTATATTTAAAATAGCAACTCTGCACTCCCTCTAGGTATGGAAAACAAGTAGCAGAGTTTATGCATTACAGTGTATTGACTCTGAGAAAGATTATGTTTTTAAATTTTAAGATACTGGTCACTTAGTACTTCAATGAGAAACACAACTGCTTATTTAGAAACACAGGCCAGTTAGAATGCTTTTATGTGGTTAAGGTTTTTTAATAATCACACACATTCTTTCTGTTAAGTCCAAGCATAAAGTGATATATATGTATATATATACATACACACATATACATACATCAATTCTATTGAAAAAAGACATTTTACAGTTATCTATCACAAAGCAGTCTTAATAAATACATAGTTTGCTCAACTTTGAAGATAAAGTTATGATAAAAATACATAAGACTTTTAGAATCATAATAGCTATGAAGTGGCATTCTGTTTAGATATGCTACTTTTGTGCAGTGCACAACCTAAACGACTGTCTGCGGTGGTTCTGAACATGATTATAAGAGATGATTCTATGAAGTACTTAGCCTAGATAGGAACTTTCATACTCTTTTAGTTATTGAACCTGATGTCATTATTGGAGTCGATGGATTTGAGAGTGGAGTGGAGTCCTTGGGTTCACTCTGGGAAAGGTTTCACCAGAGCTCCCTTTGGCGGCATCTGGCAAGTTTCTCCATGAGACAGAGACTCAGTTATACTTAAAGAACAGGTTTATTAGGGAAAGGGACAAAGAAGTATAGGACACTTGCACAGACACAAGTGGACAGGAAGAGCTGACCTTCTGAGGGGGCAGGTTTGCTAAGAGAGGCCTGCACGGTGCAGGTCACGGGCAGACAGGCAGGCCCCTGCCCTGCAGAGGGACAGAGTTGGTAAAGGAAAGCACTTGCATAGGCACAGGTGGGCAGAGAGATGGCTGCCCCGAGTTCTTGCGCGGAAGGCACTGATACAGCCTTCTTTCAGTTGGGAGGGGCTCATCATTGAGGATGGTTCCTGTTTACTGGCTAACTAGAATTAGAAAGATCAGAGATTCTACAATGGGCTCAATCTCCATATATTTGCCCCTGGACTGCTATTTATACTTTGTAACTTAGGTGCTGGTGCCTAGGGAATGTGCTAATGGTTATGTTGATTCCTTCTATCCTCACACTTCATTTTCTAGGTCCTCGTTTTTAAGTTATATCTCCTCCATCAAACCCACACAGTCATTGAGGTACTTTAAGATTAAAATGCTGTTGTCCAAGTCCTAATTCCATTTTTGATTAGCACTGAAAGTAATATCACCAGAGTGGATAAGAGAATTTAAAGTGTGATGCTCAATTAAATTTTACAAAAGCATCCTCAGTTTATGCCTTCTCTTGCCCAGGAGCACATTACTGCGGTCGTAACTGTGGTTATGGGAAGCATAGTGCTTTGTCATCAGCTGATTGCACATCCTAAGATTCATCACAGAGAGAAATCCCCATTGTGGCTTGCTTCAATGTTTTGCTTCAGTCTTTTTGATGACCACAGGGTGGGACAGGAACCCCAAAGCTGACTGCTAAAACACAAATAACATCCCCAGTAGGTATTCTATGCTGGTATATTCAAAGGAAGAAGTGGGAATCAATTAACGCTCAGAGGTAAATATATGTTGAGTAAAGATAAAAATAGAACTTGGCGATGAGATTTAACATGGTTGGGGAGAAAAAAGAATCAAAGACATGGGAGAGATTTTAAGATAGAAAAGATAGAATTTAGCCAAAATGCTTTCATTATGATCAGAAGAAAATTAAACTGTGAGCAAACGGAGCAGCAGGAAGTCATACAGTAAAAGGTCAGTGCCCTGGTTTGGTAAGCAGTGTGGTGAACTAAGGCATTAGGATGAGATCAAAATGGAGAAACAGATCAGTTGTTCAAGCCACACCTGGCATTTCCACAGCCCGATTACACACATACAGAGGTGGGTGTGTAATCGGGCTGAGCCCAAAGTCTGGTAAAGGTGGTGCCCCCTGGAGGGGGTTTGCTGATGAGAATGAATAGCCCCAGGGAAAAATTCTAAGTTTGCAGTTTGGGGTGGAGAGTCTGATAAGAAATAAAAGGGACTGAAGGAGAAGGAGATTCAGTCGTGGTGATGTAGGAATGGAAGAAGTGGTTGCCATGCTGAAGGAATAGAGGAATCAGTCGTCATGATATAGGAAAAAATAAGTGGCAGAAAATGTAGCTGTGAAAATTAAGAGTTTGGAAATCAGGCACCAGAAGTTTTGAACCGCCAGGATATAGAGTTTCGGATTGAACATTTTTGGAATCTTTAGTGACTTTGGGGCCAGCGACTTTGGAGGCTTTGCAAGTAGCCGAGCGACGGAAACTGCTCCCAGTTTTGTCTTTACTGCAGCTGAAGGAGGAAGGAAGAGGCCTGAGGCGGGCGCCTTCCTAAAATGCGCGAGTGCAGTCTGTGGGTGTTGGGGCAATAAACGGAGCAGCCTGATCACTACTCGGTGTGCGTGCTGTCTCTCATTCCCCTTCCCCCTCTCCTGCTGCCACCGGCGCTTTCCCCACCACCCCCGGGAACCCAACCTCGGTCGGAGCCGGCCTCCGACATGTGGGGCCGTCTGGCTGCTGTAGTTGCTGTTTGCAGTGTTGTTGGCCTGGTGCTGTGCTGGGGCACCATGGCAGTTCCGAGAGCATCTCCAGTTGTGTTCTGTGTCATCCTTGTGAGTTGGAACTTGGCCTACAGTCTGTTGCACATCTGCAGAAGAAGCATGACCCCATTTTGGAAATGTGGCCTATTATTTGGAAGAAGAGCTTCACGTCAACAGTGGCATCAACAGTGGCGGGAAGATGCCACCTTTGTTACTTTTCCGGGACTTAAGGGACTGGACATTGCTTTAAGTAAGGTAAATGGCCATATGTTGACTTCAGTAATCCTTTGCTTTTCCCTGTTTCCTAAATAAATCCCATTGTTACTGTTTTCTAAGTCTGAGTAGTCTTGCAATTGTGCGCGCGGGTGCAGAACCAAGATAGTGACCAATAAGCACTGACGTTGGCCAACTTTGAAGCCCCATTTGCTCGGTATCAGGTGGAGCTCAGATTTGGAGCCCAGTGGTAATTTTTTGTAGGAAGTTTAAAAGACAGACAGCTAACTGAGGGGAGACAAAATGCCCCCTTTTGTTTTTGTTTGTTTTATCTTTAAAATTGATATTTCGTTTTTAAGACCATGTTCCAATTTTTCCAAAGTTTTTTTTTTTTTTTTAAATACCATGTCAGTTCAAAGTTTGTTACAGGAAGTTGTGGAAAACACTTCTAGAAATATGGGCATTAAAGAGAGAGAGTGGTGAACACCAAGCGGAGCAGTAGGAAAAACCTTGGAAAGAAGGGAAAGTATGAGGTTCTGAGGGTAAGAAAACTACTAGAGAGAAGTAGCAATAGAGTGAAAAAATGAGAAATCTGAGAAATAATAATAAAAATGGTTTTTCTCATACATGTATGTGGATTTCCATGCTTGCTTATCTATCTATAGTTATAAAATCGGAAATAAGTTAGGCATGGGAAAACTTCTGGAAAATAGTAGATATTCTGCTATGGAGAGACTATTTTAGGCTCTCTGGGTCCTATGTCTCTGTTATAACGACTCAGCTCCACCATTATAGGTGGAAGCAGCCATAGCATATGGAAATGAACACGCGCGGCGGTTGTATTCCAATAAAGTTTTATTCACAAAAACACACCTCAGGCTGTGGTTCCAGTCTAAGAATGTAATCCCATCATTTCCAGATGAAAAAAGGAGATCCAGAGCATCTCTTTAAAGCTATGCAAAGCCTCACAACTCAATTTAAGAATAAGACATTTTAGGAGGAAGCCTGATTCTTTTCAAGCAAAACAATACTCAGCTGCACTGAAATGTAGGCCCTCAGACACTCTTCAAATTCTTTGCACGGAATAGTTGAAGCGTCTGTGTAGCTTAGGGGATTAGCCTGGAAGCAACCAATCCTTTCTGTATTAACTCTTCTGGTTGGATTATCATTCTAAGACTTGTTACATAAGACCACACCTTTAAAAACAGCATCTAATTTAACCTTTGGGAAAAGAGAAGATTCAGGTTTGTCATTTACTACCATTGTTTGAGCTAAGAAGCCCAGCAGATACCATGAGCTCTCAGGGACTTTGGAGACTGAGAATCCTGCTTGGCCCCTACAGGACCCTGTTCATTGACTCAAGGGCTTCTTCCTCTTTCCAGAAGTCAGTTGGCCGGAAGTTCTCCTGCTGTGAGAATTCCTGGCCCAGCAGCATCTCATTCCTCACTCACTGACCATAACCAGACCAGATGTCCAAGCTGTAACTGGCCTTCCCTGGCGACACCTGTTTCTTCTCCCTGACTGGACCTTTCCCTGGCCATTAGTTGAGCAGAAATTAGTATTTGTGCCTTAAATCTGCTGTCTGACCCTCAGGTCCCTAGCCATGTGAATACCTAGAACTGCTGCTTCCCTGGAAGCTGTCCCCAGCCCCCCAAGGATGGGTCTGCCTCCTTCTTGTTTAGATCTGTTCCTCTCTGTTGGGATTGGGGATTGATTTGAAATTTAGCTCTCGCCACAGACTGACTTACTTAACATTTTCTGTCCCTTTCTCAGTCATCCTTTCTTACTCCTCCTGGCCCATCCTGTAGCCCAACGACTGCTTGGAAATACTGTGGAAGAACATTCTGGAATTGGGACTTCCACTGTCTGACTCAGCATTTGGGCACTGTGTGTCCTTGGACTGAGCTAATATTGGAAGTGGACGTTAGTCACAGTTCATTAAGTGCCTGCGTCTTTGGGATTTGGACTAGGGCCTATTTCCCTCCTAGGTCAAGCCCTGCTCTTCCGGGCTGATTTTGCTTTCACACCTGTCGGCTCAGGGTGCATCTTGTTTCGTACTGGAGCACATCAGCTCTTACAAGGAGCAAATCAGCCCTGCGAGAAGGTCTGAGGGGCTTGCGACTAACGGGCATGACTTTGAATGAACCGTCCTATTTCTAGGGTGACCACGTGTTCCAGGGTCCCTGGGATTATCCCAATTTACATTTGTTGTCCTGGTATCATGATTAATAGGGCCTCGATCTTATCTTGATTTGGATGAAATCTTAGATAGTAACCCTATATTTCTCATCTGAAAAATGTGGATAATATTGCCGACCCTTTGTTAGCACATTGATAAGAGGAACAAGGGAAATTATGTACATGAAACTGTTGTAAAATGATTTAAAGGAAACTGGTCCTGGTAATAGGAGGTGGCAGTATTATTTTTTTGTTGTTATTATCTATTTTGGCACATGTAGACTTACTAGTTCAACTCTATTTTCTTGGGTATGTTTTGGATTGTAGAGGTCATGAAACAAGTCATCTCCAGATAAGAGAGGTGTTATTACAGATACAGTTCTATTAGCAGTTAAAAAAAAAAAAATGAAACTCATTTTTTCAAGTAAACACTTCATTTAAATATACCATTGATTTTTACAAAATAGAAACACCATTTCGCCACACTATTCATGCTGCATTTCTAAATGATAAAATGGGAAAAAGATACACAAAAAGAATTTTAATCAAAGAATAAGCAATAAATGCCCTTCATAACAATAACACAAATGGAAAAAACAAAGCCAAACAACATGGTCTACATAACCCTGCGTGTGTGTGTGTGTGTGTGTGTGTGTGTGTGTGTGTAGTTTTAATTTAATTTCAGAAATAATCAACTTGGTAGGTGTAGATTTTTCTGCACCTAATAATATTTAAATGGACAGATATTCTAAGAAAGGAAAAAAAATTGGGGGCTGGGCTACTAAGAAGAGGATCAGGATTCTAAATAACAGAGAAATGACTGTCATTTAGGCAGTTACATTTCTTCTTTTTAGCAAAACAGACAATCACATCTGTAATTAAACTCTTCTTTGATTGTGTTGCTGTATCTAAGTGTTTGTCTCTGGTGTCGTAATGTGCTCTTCAAATGGAATTACTTTTCTATTACTCTTTATTCCTGAATGACCTGCTCTTTCTTGACACCAGGAGAAAATGTGCTTATCTAAATGAAATCATTATTTCTTTCAAGGCCTGACAGCATTATTTGGTAAGTATCTATTTCGGGGCTCTGATGATACCTTCAGGCAACGAAGGAGTTAATTTTCCTAAATGGACAATGCGGGTTCCTTATAAGGAAGGAAAACTTTTATGGATTTCACAGAAGGATTCTTGGATGTTCCACTAGAGCAACTTGCCCCAGCTGTTCACTGTAGTTTTGTCTTAAGGTGGTAAAATATACTCTGTATTATAATGCCTTGGAAGTCGAAAACTGGTAGTTTGACCTGCAGCATTAATAAAATAAAAAGTGATGGAATTCCTGTAGAAATATAGATTTCTGATTTTTCTTAATAAATTGGAATATTTCATGCCAAAAAGTCTGCTGGAAGCTGAGCAGTGAGTGGCTGCCTTTCTCAGAATGCCCCACATTTGGGGACTTGGGGCGTTTGTCTAACCTGTCTGGTCACTTGCTAAGACACTTGGTGTTTGACTTTTCAATTCTAATCTATTTTTTCATTTATTTATACAGATTTGCATATTCCTCCTTCAGAGAACTAATGTATATATGGCCCCATTAACCCAAGGGATTTTGTCCACTGTCAGTCCCCTGAGATACTTACTGGGAATCATTTCATGTCAGTGGGTTGAGTTGTGTTCTGTTTCTTTCTTAGAATTCACAAAGCACGTTGGCATATTAAAGGTTCTGCCCTCCAGCAACAATACTTTAAATAGAGCTTGACCAATGTTTTTTTAACAAAAAAATTTTTTTTGGTAGCACCTATTACCTTTACTAGGGCTATATCTGTGGCTTGACTCTACATTGAAAGTTAACATTTTATCTATTAGTAAACATAGGGAATAGATTTGAAACCTAGGAGAATCTCTTGCAAAAATATCCCAAAGGGAAAAGAATAACTGAATTAAAGACTATTCATCTATAACCTGAAATAAGACCCATAAGATGTAAGGATTCATATGCCTTTTTATATAAAGCACTATTAGATTGTATTTTCTACTTCCTCCTTTTTAAAATTACCATTTGTATAGAGAATTTTTGTAAAATTTAGTCAGTATGGTAAGTGGGAAGGAGAAATAACTGTGAGCTGTTTTGAGGACTGATTCGGTAACACATTCATGTATTAAGTTAACAAAGCCACGTCTGTGGGCTTTACCTCTTCAGTCTCCCTAGAATGGATTCTCTCTTTCCTTTCTAACTCGCTGGACTCCTGGAGTCAGCCCTGCTCTCATCTATTTCAGGTCTATTGAAAAGCCTCCCCACTATTATGTTTGCTGCACCGTACCCAGGATGAACTTTAAAGATGTGAATCTGGACAGAAGATGTACAGGCGCCAACAGGCACATGGAATAACGTGCATCACCAGTTAGCATCAGGGAAACGCAGATCCAAACCACAATGAGATATTATCACCTTATACCTTGAGAATGGCCCATATCAAAAAGACCAGAAACAAATGTTGAGGCTGTTAGTGGGAACACAGACTGGTCCAGTCCATGTGGAAAACAGTATGGAGGTTCCCCAAAATAATAAAAAGAGTTACCATGTGATTCAGCAATCTTGCTTTTAGGTATCTACCCAAAGAATGCAAAACACCACTTCAAAGGGATGTATGCATGCCTACGTTTATAGCAACACTATTTACAATAGCTAAGTTATGGAAATGATCTAAGTGTTCAAAGACAGAAGAGTAGATTAAGAAGATGTCACACACACAGACACACACACATCTGGAGTACTACTCAGCTGGGAAAAATATGAAATCTTTTCACTTTTGGCAAATGGATGGAGATGGGGGAAATTACATTAAGCAAAATAAGTCAGAGGGAGGACAAAAATTGGATGATTTCACTCATATGTGGAATATTAAAAAACAAAAGAAAGGAAGTGATAATACTAAACCTAAACAGATCTAGAAATCTGACTGTAGTATTGAGGCTACCACAGGAGGAAGGAAGGATAGGGGGGTCAGGAGTATATAATGGACTATGGTGCTGGATTAGGGGTGCTTTGGTGGTGGGCGTGATGCAGTAACATGTTTTTGAAGAAATATGAACCTGTACCTCTGAGTCATAGACAGTGTTTTTTTTTATACCAGGGTTACTTAACAAAAATATAAATACGATACAAAAAAAATTAAAATATTCTGATCACAGTTTTTGAAACCTTCGAATGACTTCCAATGTCTCTTCAAGATCAAATTCCTTATGAGATCTGCAGTCTTACCTGCTGGGAGTCTATCTCCCTCGCCAGCCTCATGTTATTTGACCCTCACTGGTTGTGCTGCATTCTCCTAAGACTTTCAGTTCTTCAATTAGCAGATTTTTTGAGCCTTTGCACATGGTTTTCTTTTTCTTTTGCCTGTAACTTTCTCTTTCCCCTCTTGACCCCTCCCTCTCAACTTCTGCTCAACTTCTCCCTCCCTTCCAATATCTGTTTATTCAAGTCTCAGTTCAAGTATTGCTTTTTTCTCCTGGATTTACCACCATGCCATCCTATAACTACAGCAAATTCCCCTGCTTTCTTCTTTCATGTAGCAGTCATCGTGGTTTCTAATGACATAATTTTTATGATGATTTAATCAACATTTTTTCCTCCTTTTGTTTACTAGTTTCCCAGCACCTGGCACAGTGAAGAACACTCAATAAATATCAATGAAAGGTATGTGACAGAAGAAAACATTTTTATGGATTCGTAAATGAAGTGGTAACTTTCTGGAGATGTTAAAATTAGCCAAGATTATTTACAAACTGGGGTGTTGGTCCACATCTTTTGGTATAAACTTTGCTGTTTGTGAGAAACAAGTTGAAAATGGGATGTAACTAATCTAGCAGCAAAGGAAAACAAATTTTTTTCTGGTGAAATAAGTAATGGTTTTCTGGTTGGATAATTCTACACAGAGAAAATGATTGATTAAAGCTCCCTGCAAGCTTGGGATATGCAAATAGAGCAGGTGTCTATGTATATGCAGGGCTTGAACACAATCTTCAATTAGTTTTTGGAAAAGTTTGCCCTGGTTGAGTTTTGCATCATGCTTCCACATCTGTCAGTATGTTCTGATCATTACCCAAACAGGAATCAGACAGGGCCACCGAGGCCATCGATGAATGAATGAATGAATGTGAATGTGAATGAATGAATAAGAGTTTGGCTGTTCAGTATGGAGGGAATGTTCCAATTTGTTTCTGTTTCAATGGAAAAAAGCGATAAGATGTTCATGAAAACATAAGTATTGCCTAACAGGCTCCACAGCTGTGTGTGGTATCAGTTGAATGAAGGAGCAAACATAAAAAGTTCAGCAGGAAAAGAGCCCCGAGGTTCTATGGCATCTCTCACTTGACCCAAAACCTGTCTAATATCTCTTTGGAGAATCAGCTCTTCTCTTACGACCTTCTGGTATATCAGGGTTTCTTTGGCAACTAGTTTTTAGGTATCATGAAATGGTGCCCTGAGTAGCTCTTAAAAAGCTGTTGAGAAAAGGCCCATTTTGTTGCAGTTATGTTTTACCTTCCAGGTAGAGGAGAGTATCAGGGCTGCTGGTCTATTTCAGTCTCACTGTGTTTCATCTGCAGGGTCATTTTTTAAAAAAGATTTATTTATTTATGCATAGAAGAACTGGGGTGTAGGCCAGAGATGCAGGGGGTGAGAGGATTCACCAGAGACAGAGTGGGGAGCAGAACAGGCAGATCTACTGAAATACACTGCTGAGGGGAGCAGTGGGCGAGACAGGAGAGGTCTGCTGCGCCATGTGGGAAGCTCCCTGGCCAGGGATTGAACTCAGGCCGCAGCGGTGATAGCGCTGAGACTTAACCCCTAGGCCACCAGGGAGGCCCCTGCGTGGTCATTTTTAATGATCATTTTCCAGTCTTCCACTTCTGTCTTTCTGTCTCATTAAGAGGCTCCTTGAAGAGCTCATGACCACAAAAATGTTATTTCTGGCAGCAAATTCAAAAACCAAAATTTTATCTGACTCATGGTTATGTTATTGCTCGGTTCCTTTTGTACGACACAGATAGTGTCTGAACATTTAAATAGAAATTGCTGAAAATAGTCAGTGATCAGATGGACTCACATATAACTGGCACTGTTCTTCTAAAATCCAGTTTCTTCATGATTCGTAAAATTTTCAAGTTGACATGTATTTATTAAGTGCCCCTGGTGGTTGCCAAGTTTCCTTCTAATCCATGAAAATTCTATTATTCTTCCTTATATAAGTCGTTTTAATTTATGATTCTGTGACCCTGATTTATATGGGACTCTAAGTATAAGCTCTGCTCAATTGAAGAGAAGAATAATATCCATTTCGAGTAGCACGAGCTAAGAAAATAATGAGTCATATTATATAAATTAAATAATTGTATTCACTTTAGAAGTTGATATTAATATTTTGATTTTTAAAAAATTTAATGGTGGTAATACTGTCCTCTTAACTCTCTCAGCACCTAGATTACCTCAGATCTGAAGAAAGCAGACATGAAATTATTCTCAAATAGAAAAGAAACTTGATAATGTACAAGTGAATCTTTGACTTCATTAATATGAGTGATGCTTTAAAATCCCAGTTAAAAGGTTTGCCATTAATTTTACATTTTAATTTTTTTTAAGTTTTGTAGCTTTTTATTGTGGTAACGTTGATTTATAACACTGTACATGTTTTAGGGGTACAGGTTTACACCTTTTTAAATGTAAGAACCACACAATGCTCACCAACAACACGCCCTTAGTCCTCCCCCATAGCCCACTGGACCCTTTCTTCCTTCAGCCCCATCTCCAGCTCTTCCCTAGTAGCCTCTATTCTGCCATCGGATTTCTAAGGTTTGTTTTGGTTTCCTTTTGTTTGTTACTTTGCGTTGTTTTGTTATATTCCATATATAGGTGAAATCATCTGGTATTTGTCTTTAAGTTTAAATGTAATAATTTTAAAAAGGATAACTCTATGCTATTTATTTATTTAATGGAGATCTTGAACCATTTAAAACCAGACATAGCCTGCTATGTCTCGATTCCAGTGGTATTTACTTAAATGGGCCATACCTAAAATGGAACTTGAGAATCTCCGGGCTGACACGAAAATGTATTTGTCTAGTTCTGCTTTGTTCTTCCGTAGCCTGGTCATAGTTCTTATTCTTGCCTCTCTGGTGTTTAGGGAACTGATACAAAGTCTCCCGGTTCTTAGGGTCACCTTCTGTAGCACCAAGGTGATTCTGTGGCCATCCTCTGTCTGGTATATTTTCAGCCTGAGATTGGTACACATTTAATCACTCAAAGTTATTACCTCATCATGTATCAAGTTTATCACAGTATTTATCAAAAAAGGGGAACTCAGAGGAAAAATCCTTGAATTTAGTAATAGGTTTTGGCAGATAGGAAGTAGATTCTATTATAAAAACAATGGAAGTGAGTGGAGTTGTTGGGTCCTCATTCAGAGCCATTTACATGGCACTAGAATTCTCAGCATTAGCTTTGTTTTCAATGTAGCAGAATTGGGGTGTGTGTGTGTGTGTGTGTGTGTGTGTGTGTGCGCGCGCACACATGTGTGACAGAGAGAGCGAGAGAGTGAGAGAGCGAGAGCACGCACAGCACCTGTGCATTTTCCATTCCCTAATCTAACCTCCACAAGCCCTATTTTTCCAAATTCTTAAAGTTAATATCTCACTTTTTCAAAGACCTCCTAGATGAAGCTAAGTTGTTTCCATGCACAGTAGTCCTGAAGTCACTCCTAATCAGGTGTCAGGGGACCAACTATTTCTCCACCCTTCTTCCATGACCTCTATTGCTCTCTTTTTTAGGGGTCATTAAAATGACCACTAGACTTTTCAACATTGATTTTAATTAAAGATAATTGGGTTTCGTCACTCAGCTTTCCAGGAAAAAAATGAGGTATTATAAAAATACTTTGACCAGTAGAAAACTCACCATTTCCTTTCTCCCCTGCTAATGGGAAATGTGTCTGGGATGACTCTTTGGTAAGTAGACCACAGATTACAGGGTTTCTGTCATTTTTGCTGTCAGAACAAGAGGAGGAAGTGGAGTTTGTTGGGGAGGAGAGACTGTAGTGACATGGGTGTACTGGAGACTCGTAAACTCCCTCCATTCAGTCAGTCAGTCAGTCAGTCACTCACTCACTCATTTATTCACTCATTCATTTATTCTTCCATTTGTCCGTCCCTCAGGTATTTTTAGAAGCCTGTGTCAGGTGGCAGGATAGAAGACTGATTTATGTGCCCTGGAGTTTTGACTCTGGGTTAACTAGTTTTATTTTTGAATTGTCTCAGTTCTTCTTTAAAGGGGGCTCTGCGTTCCCCCCTACTTGCATTTGCCAGGTTCAAAGTGAATTCAATAAATGCTTTCTGTTGACAATGATGTTTACAACAGGCTTTTAACCTAATTTAGCTGGCTGCTGAAAATTTCTTCCATAAGAGCTTTCTTTTGCCAATATCATTTGTCTTCTTTCTTCCTTGTTATTTTCTTTAGTATCATTTAATTTCTTATATGACTATTTGTCATTTCCCCCCTGATATTCCTTATCTTTTTGAATTCATATTCTTTCTTGGTTAACTAAATAAAAAATGCTTGGAGGATTTTTTCCCCCCCATTTTTTAAAATCTCTTTTATCTCTGCATGACATTTTTCCTTTTTCTGATAGCTCTTTCATTTTAGCGCTTTTTTCTTTTGCCTTTTATTTGGCATTGCTTTTTATTCTTGTGCTCAGTACAGTCAGTTTTTTTAAAACAGTCTCCCATTTCTTTTCATGTTGGTCTGTATCCGCTTTCAGTTTCTTCTCTCTTTTTTCTTCTTCTCAAGGAATCTCTTTTTTTCTCTCTGATCTTTTCCTCTCTTCACGTCTTATTCTCTTTCCTCAGGTTTCAAATTTTCCAGTACACCCTCATCTTTTTCTTTTTTTGTTATTTCCTCCTTTTTTTTTTCAGTCTTTTATTCTTACTTGGTACTTTCAGAAAGAAGAAAAGAATTGGAAGCTTTAAATTCTTTTTCTTTTCAAGTTATTGTCAAGGAAAGCTACACCTTTGGGGCATGCCCCCCAGGAGCAACGCCCCCCCCCACCCAGGCTCAACAACACAGGCGGTGTTGGGAGTGGAACCTGCTCTCCCCCTTTCCTCCCCTGCCCTTTAATCAGAGTCTTGCAGAGCTGGAAAGGGGGCCAAGAGCCCGCATCTCAGGAAAAAGTATTCTTTTATGCTGGACACACAGACTTATTTATCTTTTTGCTAAGATAATCCAAATGATTATAGTTTAATAACTTTCCAAAGTGCCTATAGTTCATTTTGTCCATGGCAAGTTGAATGAGGTGAGAGGCGCATCTCCGTGGGATGAAGAGGCCGTTGAGGAAGAGTGATGGGTGTGTCTCTCGTGGTCTCTCCACACTGTTGTACCAGTGTGATCGCTGCAGGAAGGGGAGGTTCCAGGGTCCCTGCCCAACCAAGGAAGGATGGAGCTGGGCAGGGAGGGAAAGCTGAAAAGACTGGGAAAAGGACTTGGAGGAAAAAGGAAGGAGAAAGAACATTGGGAGGAGATTTAAGAAGGAACATGGAGCAGAGACACGTGAAGAAGCTGCATTTGTTTCTCTTCCTTGGACCTGTTCCTGGGGAACATGGAAGGAGACACCTGGAAGACACCTGCCACAACAGTGGCAGCCTCTATTTTGACTTTGCTGTTTTCCTTTCCTGGTCCCTTCTGCCCCTTTCCTGAGTCCCCACCAGAAGGTGCCTCAGACTTGTGGCAGGCTCTTGGACCTCAGTGGTCCCCACTTTGGGCTAACCCTTTTTGACTGGGCATTTGTCCATGAGGGGATGGGTAACTTTGCGTGTTTAATTGGAAATTATTTTAACTATATTCTCTCTCTTCTCTCTATTGAACCCGAATTGCATCAAGGTTCTTTTCTATTGAAGATTTTATGCACTAAGAGTATGTCTTATTTTTATACAATGGATGGGAGGACCCATTTAATTCAGGCAGGTTTGGGGATGTTGGGTGCCCCTCAGTCTTCCCACTGACACTGCCATGGCCCAATATGGCCAGGACTCATCCAGACTATGGTCCTGGCCTTTTGCTTCTGGACTCCAGAATGGGATTCTCAGTACTTCCCTTCGTCTCGCTCCAGAAAGACAGTGTATGTTGCTCTGCTTCTCTCCCCTCCCCTTGGACTCCTCCTTCCGTAAACCTTCATCCTCTGAGAACACAGTTGATAATGAATAGGGCTTTCCACCTGGACAGCATTTGGGTTGGGAGGTATAACCCCAGGTCTAACTCGTCTTACTAACCCCACACCGGCATCCTCCCCGCTCAGCAATACTGTGAAGTGGATTCCTGGCTCTTTGGCTGGCGAGGGAGGAGTTAGTGTTTTAAAAGTCCCTTCCAGATGACTCACAAATGTTTCATGTGATTCACTAATGTTTCTTTGCTATCTATATTGTGCCTGGAAAGGCTTGTTGTTGAGATTTAAAACAGCAGCAGCAACAAAAACAAACGTTTATTCCTCTTGCTTCTATTTAAAAAGATAATTCCTTTGATCTTTTCTTTCCCCATTTTCATGTCTGTATTTCACAGATAATTATCCATAATCACATATGTTCAGATGTAGACTGTTATCAAGTACTGGCCTTTTCTTGCTTGGCTCCCGATCTGAAATAATCCAGATTTCAAGGTTGTTAGAGGCTAAGATCCCATCAGTAGGATCAAGACTTGCTTTCAACTTGGGGACTGGACTCCAAAAGTAGTATTGTAAGGGCAGCGATGATTTATTTTTGATTTTATTTGCCAGTGAAAACTTGTGCCGATGGTAAAAATGGGATTGTTCAACTCTTGACAATCACCATATCAATCCAGCGTGTTAATACTCATTGTCTCAAGGGGAAAAAAAATTATTGTCTAACGAAGGGGATTTGGCAGTCCAAAATTTTCCCAGCAAGAGCCCAACATGGGGAGAAGTAATAGGTGTGGTCCTTGGTGTTCAAAGGTTGAAGGTCTCCTCATTGGAATGTGGCCAGACCAAATGCAGTAAGTGAGTTGTATCCTAATTTAGGACTAGTGATTCCTACTCTAGTTCTCATTGCAAAGCAGAACATTGGTTATTCTCTCATTCAACAAACGTTTTCTGAGTGCCTATTATGGGTCAAATAGGTAGAAAGTGGGGAGAACCAAGGAAAACACAGAAAGCAGGAAGACAGCTGTATTGCTCAACAGAGTGTCTAAAAGGTGGGTGCTCCCCACCTCAGGGCTGTGTGTCTGCCGGAGGAGCAGGGGTTGAGGCAGCCCATAAACCTTACAGTTTTTGCTTTTGTTGACTATTTCATGTCTATCTACTACCTTTTTTTAAAAAAAGATTTATTTATTTATGCATACAAGACCTGGGGTGCAGGCCAGAGGTATGGGGTGGTGAGAAGATTCACCAGAGATAGAGGAGCAGCGGGAGAGGCAGGAGAGGTCTGCTGTGCCATGTGGGAAGCTCCCTTGCCCGGGATTGAACTCGTGCTGCAGTGACTGCGGATAGCTTAATAGGCTGAGACTTAACCCATTGTGCCACCAGGGAGGCCCTCTGTCTGCTACTTTTTAATGTCTATTTTTGTTTATCTTGTTTGCTTTTACCTTAGGCTATTAAGTTGTTCTCAACACCCTCCTCCCCCTCCAAACACACATACACACACACCTCTGGCCTATACCCCAGTTCTTCTGTGCAAAAATAAACAAAAATAAAATCTTAAAAAAAAAGTTCTATGACCATTAGTCCTTTTTCTACTTATAGATCTTCTACACCACTGTTTTGTCTTCCCTAGTTTGGCGATTATCAGTAATGCTTCTTTAATAATGACATGTGGTTCGTTGTTTCTTCTTCCATTAGATGACCATCGTCATAAATTCCAATTGTGTTTCATTCTGTTTAGTTTGGTCCACTTTCCAAAATTGCAATCATTAATTGTAACCTAGATCATAAAGCTGTGGAGCATCCCTTGCAAATATAATTAGCATGTTCTCAGTTCATTCATCTAAGTGACAGACAAAAGTGTAAGATGGACTCCATTTGGTGCCAATCCCTGTTTTCTGCAATTGTTCTTGTTCACCAGCGGGGGCCTCAGCTCACCCAAACACTCCCCAGAAAGTATTTCTAAAGTCAAGGTCAGCAAATAAAGTTATTGTTAATTAGATGTTTAATATTCATTATAGGTAATATTTTTAGTCAAATTTATGACAAGGTAGAGTTGTATTTTTATGTGATCAATGGATTTAATATTAGCTTAGATTCATAATCATTGTGTGCATTCTATTTTTGTTCATTTTATAAGAACTGAGGCTTAATTTTACTATTTAAAGTGACTATAAAATTTTATAATTGTGTCTTTTCCTTTATGACATATTGTTAGTCATATCTTTGATTTATTGGATTTAAGTCCTTGATCAAGAACACAGCCCCTAGTTGCAAACTTGTTTCTATGGTAAAATACAATCTGCTTTACAATGGTATGTTTTATGATGAAGCGTTTTGGAATTCAGTGTCGTCAATTGCAGACTACTCACACTAAAAACTGCTTCAAATTCAAATATTTATCAAGGGTGTCTGAGAGAAAAAAATATAAATATTTTCATTACATTAAATAAACCAACCTAATTTTACTTGCGTTTTCTGTTTTTTTTTAAGAGAAAAGTTTGTAAAATATCTTATCTATAACCCTCTAATTGAAAAATGTTTTAGATTTGAGTGACATCAAGTTTTACAATCACTAAGACATACATATTACATGTCACCCCAGTGGAAAGATTGCCATTATAACATATTAATAGTGATATGTTGTTATATGTTATATATAACATATATAATATATGATATATAATGTTTCTATGTTGTACCCAAAAGATATGCAATTTCTATTTGATAGAAACTAATTATTCTGTGCTGTGGAGCTGTCGGCAGCGCGCAATGCGAGTTCGATGCCCAGCCGGGGAGAATCCCACATGGTGCGGCAGACCTCTCCTGCCTCTCCCGCTGCTCCCCTCAGCAGTGTATTTCTGATCTGCCTGTTCTGCTCCCCACTCTGTCTCTGGTGAACCCTCTCGCCACCCCACGCCTCTGGCCTTGTATGTATAAATAAATCTTTTTTTTTAAAAAAGAAACTATTCTAACATAATTCACATTAACCTTTATTTCACCAACTGTAGTATTTTCACACTGAGATTATGAGGGGAAGTGCGAAAAAATGAAATCAAATGTCTTTTAGGGGGATGAATATTTTAGTATATTGGTCTATAATTTATTATGTGATTGTTAAGTATCATACAAGAGAAAACCCCAGAATTATCTACCTGCCTCTGAGGATTAACAAATATTATTACAGGAGAAGAGATTATGGGGATTTATATTATTGAACACAAGGTCAGTGCAATTGCCTAATAAAGGAATCTATATAATGGGTTAATAATGATATATATTATCTATCATATGTGCTCTAATTACAATGTATAATGTATAATATGTAGTATGTATGAATGTTATAATAAAATATATCCAATTTCTGTTTCATAGAAGTTAATTACTTGAATTAACAAACTCATGACTAACTTGCCCAACGTTTCTGGGAAGGTTGACAGCGAGTACATAGAAAAGAAGACCTTTGAGCATGGACGCTTGAGATGGATAGGGGTAGGTTTGGGAAACCCAAGTAGAACCTAGCTGGGTGAGACACACTGAATCTACCTAAATGGTTCAGGAATCCTGGCTTCCTGGAGTCGACAGACATTCTGTAGAGGGTGTGCCCCTAAGTGGGTCCAGCCAATAGAAAGAGAAAGTTAGAAAAATGCAACACCTCCAACTCAGATAGATATACACCCCCAGAAACTCAGCTTGTCATTGCTATCAGTTCTCTTTGAGAACTCTTCAGTGGGATTGGAGGTGACTGGTAAGAGCAAAAATGAACACAGTACTATGACAGAGACAAATGCTTGGTACAGGCATCTGGTCTTGGGTTAGTTTTGGAGTCTAGATCTGGTTAACTTGACTTAGCCCTCTGGTTGACCTTATACTTCCTGTGCGTCCTCACCTGCTCCTTTACAGAAGACCTCAGGCCTTTCACAACTGCCCAGGTCCCGCTCACTCCACACACAACCTCACAGCATTTTCACTTGGTGGTTTCCAGTCCTCACAGACTCCACGTGACAAAGCTGTGGTCGCTCCCTCATGTCCAGGCAACTTCCTCTTCTATGAACTATTTTTCTTCTTTCTATTTAGAGTTGATAGTGCACTTCCAGGAACAAAAATAGCTCAAAGGCATCTTTGCTGTGTCTTGCTCTTTCTCTTCTCTAGTCAATTTGCAAGTGCTGCCATGTTTTCCTTAAGTTTTTTTCCCTTCCTTTTCATTTCTACTGTTCATCCCTCTGTACACGAATTACACTTTGGCCTCTCAACGATCTCCCCTACAACCTTGCCTCTGCATACAGCCTGGCACACAGGTGCCAGGATACTATTTTTTAAAAACACAAAAAAATCATGTTGAAAATCATCCTGAGACTTTGCCTTACCAGTGGAATAGATTGCATGAGACCGCACGGTTCGTTAGAGACCCAGTTATGGCGAGAGTGCAGTGTTTTCTAACTTCCGTTCCAACACTTTCTTCTTCTGGCTTACACCGTGTCTTATGAATTCCAGTCTAGGCATGCATTATCTGTCCTATATTTTCCCTAAATTCTTGAGTTTTTCATACTTTGTGTTCATCTATAAGCTGCTTCAGTTCCTTTTGGAAATAGGGGGGAATCTTAAAACTTCAGTAAATTAAAAAAAAAAAACATTTGTCAAAACAATAATGCTGAATAAGTAGACATAATTACAAAAGACATATGTCAGTTTTTTTTTTGTTTTCTTCCCCAGAGACATATTATACTGAAAAAAAAAATTGGTTTCACAGGCTACTGGCTACCAGGTCCAAACAGGTTTGGATTCGGGATTCTGCCTTTACTGACTCTCCGGAGAGGCATCTATTGTGTGCGTGTTAGAGGTAGTTCTTGGAACTAAGCTTTGCTTCTAGTCACACAGGACTTCAAGAATATCTGGATAACTTAATATTGCGTCGCTGTTAAAGAGTGGAATGTGATCTTCCCAGGGAATCTTGGCTACAATTCCATTTTAACAAAATCTAAATTCAGGTTGGAAGCTTCGAGTAAGGCTATTTATAAAATCTTCACCTGGCCCTAGGAGGCCTCTTCCAAAGGACCAGTAGAGGGCTTGGGAATTGACAGGCAAGCACAGAACTGCAGGGTCAGGAATACACTGCTGGAACCTCACAGACACTCGGGGAAGCAGGCTTCACTCTAAATCCCTGAGACGGCAGTGAGGGCCCGTTCTCCTGAGGGCCAAAGATGCTCCAGGAGCTGTCTCAACTCCTAAGTGGTCTGTTTCTTATTCCATGCAGTTGTAACAAATGAGAAACTGGTTCAATTCATAAAGCCCTTATTTGGCAATTTTCATCTTCAGTGCACTTTCCAAATGTTAACTAATTAATCTGCTTGACAGTGTTGCATTTAACAGTTGTACATGTTTTGTGTTCATAAACTCTTCTAAAAACTTTTTATTGCTTTGATATTCCATTTCTAGCATTCCCCCCCAACCCCGTGTCCTTCCAAGGCCAAATGAGCATAGTTTGCTGACCTGGTGCCACGTTCTCCTCCTAATATGCTCTCCTAGTAGTTGATACTCAAGTCAGCAAATGAAATGAAGATGTGGAAAGACTGCAAGGAGGAAACCCACCTCACCCTTGTGAGTATCGCAAATGGCACCCAGACACAGTGTGCAAGCAGCCACTGCCTCAGCTAGGGCCACCAAGATTGATCTAGCTCCCTTGGTGAACAAGTATTTGTTGAATGCCTATGTGCCGGCTCCTCCTCGGAGCACTAGGGCTGGAACAGTAAACAAATCATACTTCTGTCTTTGCCCTGGTAGAGCCCCAATTTCAGAAGCTTAGAGAACTTTCTCAAACACTGCCACCTTGTCCCTTGAATTCCCCACCTTTATTGATATTTTTCACGGGATAAATACACCATAATTAGTTCTAAAATTTTCTGCTTTAAGCCTCAAGTTCTATTCCCCAAACTAGTCATCAAAACCACACCTGTACCACCTAGACCACTAATCCTTGAAAATTTGAGGCTAGGAACCCTGCTGAGAATCTGATGACAACTCTGCATCTAGTCATTAGAGAAAATACGAATGGGTATATATAAAATATCATTTATATTTATATATTCATATACACAGACATGAAAATGCATATATATGTGGGCATACACACACATAAACACACCCTCACATATATGCATATATGAATGTGCATGCCATTTCAAGGAGTTTATGGCCCTCCTAAATCCAGGGACCTAGGTTAAGGAGCATTACCTAATCTAAAATTATCACCATTTTTAAGACTATCTCATTTCAATTTCAGCTATCACAATTAGATTTTACCTATCAGAGAATACCAGCTGATTCTCAAAGGGAAGTCTTGGCTTCTATGACCTCTTGGATCATTTCTTTGGAGTCGTCTCAACCTTCTTAAGGTGGTATTTGAAGTGCCCAGAGCAATCTAGCTGTGGGTGTGCCATTATTTTACAGAGTAGATGATTGGTTTCTGCATTATATTTGATCTTTTAGTTGAATCAGTACATTGTCTTTTAAGTACACACCATGGCAGTGACAGCTCCATGTTCTAGATGGTGGCTAAAGTCTTGGAATCCATCATTTCCGCAGGAGCGTTGGTCTCATTGCCCCCTGGCTGTATTCTCTTACACTTGCCTGTAAGTAATATCATCTGCCAGTTTTTGGCTCCTATGTGCAGTCTGGTGGATTTTTCACAGTTTCCTCTCATAAATGGCACAGTATTTCATTATTAAAAAGAACTTAGTGTCATGTGCAGACCTGAGGATTTTATTGTAAACAGTCTCTTGTTACATTTTAGCATCCATTTGTGAGTTGGAACAATTTTTAAAATATTATCTTTGCCCTTCTCTCTCTTTTGTTTTACTTTTTGGAGCCGAAGTCAGTTGTCTTCCAAGATAAAACAGTTAATTAAATTCTATGTTTGGTACCAAATAATCTATGGCAAAATATTAACAGTGGACATCTCTCGTTAGTTGGGTTATGGATGATTTTAATTTTATTCATTTTGTTTCTCTGTATTTCCCACTTTTCTACAAAGATATATATTGCTTTTGTAATAAGAAATATTATTAAATATGCATAGTTTTTAATGGAATCTTACCAAGTGTTACTGAATACATCTACTGGATTCTTCTTTCCCACATGCTTACTTAAAAATATTAGGGAGATATAATCTCTCTGTCAGAAGTCACCTTGCCTTTCTTACTATAGATCTTCTTATTCCCATATGCAAAGGAAGTCATTTTCTTCGGTCCTTACTCTTGAATGCTTGTCAATTAGCGGTTGCCATTTCTCCATTCAATTGATCTGTCTACACAAGTTTCAATGGATCCAAACTTTCACCCTTGATTTTTTTCCTAAACTCTTGAGTACAGCACAGTTATTTCCAGTGATTACTCAAGTTTGGGAAAGAAAATTGTGACAAAATGCATTATTGATTCTGCTAGGAACATCTAGCTTATTTATTGCTATTTGATTTTGTACCTGTGATGATCTGCCTCCAAAGTTAATTTAGGAGTGAGAATGTCACTAATGCCTCCCTTTATAAACTGATTCATTCTGCTATCTCCTTTTCAGACCTGCATGTACTTTTTATATTGTGATCATCCATCAGTTGGTCTCATTGATTATCTTGCTGTCCTCTGCCTCTCATGCTTCTGATGAATATTTTAATACTGGGCTTGGTCTCTCCATTCTTTTTTAGTTAGATTTAAAAAATTGGCATCCTTCTGCTATGTCTGACTTTGCTTATGCTTTTCTACTTGAGCACATTTATCTTTACCAGAATGTCTTTTTAAATAATATCCTTTCTTCTGAAACTTGACTGTAGCTTGCAGATTCTAGGAAGTGGGCTGGATTGGGCCTGGATAAGCTGTAATCAGTTGCAAAACTCTGATCTAGATGTTTATGTATGGCCTTTTTACCCCGCAGGGCTTCTATTACATTTCCTTTTCCTGCAAAGTTCTGCAACTTGTTTTTGTTTAAGATGTCCTACCATGCAAAGGCTCCCCCTTCTGTGTGTGCACACCATATCCTTCCTCCACGAGCTTGTGTTTGGCAGCACACGGCTGTCTAGTTCCTTACATGCTAATTATATCATATCCTCATTTGTTGCCAAATGTTCCCATATGGCCATTTGGTCTGGTAAGTCTTTAATGTTTATTTGAAGCAGTTATGCATACTGGATTGGTCTTTCACCACTTCTCCCAACCATTAGTTCTTTGATTAGAACATCCTTATTTTATTATCCTTATTTTTCTCAGATATGTTCTCCATTTCCTCCCCGATTGCTTGACTTGAACCTTGAATAAATTGCAGATAATATGTTTTCATCCTTTTTCCTCCCCATTTCTTATTTTTAAACTTTCTGCAACTTGAAAAATATCTTTAACAGTCTGGTGTTATTTTACCTCAGATGGTAGCCTACTTTTTCTACTCTACTTATCCAAACGATACCCTCGTTCTTGGTGCATCTCTGCCTCTTCCTTATACCATTATCTTGTCTATGTATTCAGACTCTGGAAATCTGCTTATCTTTAAAATGCTATTTAGAATCTACCTTTCTCCAGGAGCTTAGACTGAGACTTTTGCCTGAAAATTACATTTAACCCAAACATGATTCAAATTGACTCACCTATAATTGTTCATCATTTGTTTTCCCTATGCCAGCAGCCTATTTTAGGAAGGTCACTATTGGTGTGACAATATTGACAGGCAGTTCAGCTCATGGATTATGGCCAACACCATGTAGTTTGGATCTAGTTATCTAACCTACTAACGGACCTAGTTTCTCTGCTTAGTAGCATTTCTTATCTTGGAGAAGTTTTTTTTTAGTTTAATTTTTTATTGCAGTAATCGTTGTTTTACACCCTAGTTAGTGTTTTGACAATATAAGATTCCCCTCTCAGGTGTAAACACTATGGTACTCTTGGGGAGGTTTGGTCAGAGCAAGGGATGATTCTGGAAATCTCTTATGAGTTGAATCCCAAATAAAGATTAATTTCTTTTCTCACTATTTAGACATTTTAATTTGTTGTAATGAAAATAGTATTGAAATTAGATTCAAGAGTTCTGAATTTTTCTTTTCGTTAAATGACCTGAACTAAGTGAGTTAAATAAGTTTGGATTCAGTTTCTGCAACTGAAAAACAAAGGATTTGATGTATTTGGCTTCCAAAATGCTTTGTATTTAAAACTGAGGTTCTACAGCTGACTGTATATTAGGAGCACTGCTGTGCCAAGTGCTATGATAATTTGCACATAGAGATGTGACTTCTAGGACCAGGACACTTTCAAGTGAAGTAAGGTCTTAGGTTTTAATTGCTTAATTACCTAAGTATTTTTTTTAGTGATAATGAAATGACTAGATGTGTCAGGAGCTCAAAGAACTTCAAAAATTATTGCCTTGACTACGAACATGAAGAATTTGAGACAAAGAAAGGCAGAATCATTCCACAATGTGCCAAGGCCCAGAATTAATGACATTTTATATATAGAAGTTTAATTTTGAGGAATAGATCATCATTGGTTCTTGAACACTATTTTAAACTATGACTTCATGCTAGCCAGTATATGCTGTTTCAGCCCAGAGTTCAAACGGGTTTTGAATTCTTATTCCCAAAGTCACTTTCATAAGAGTGACAACTTTCCAAGGCAAAAGATGTCTCCTTTCTCTGAGTCCTCAGACCAACTCTTAATTTTGTTTGTTTGCTCTTTAACCAAGTAAGGTGTTTATATAGAAGAAATAATGTAACGCATTTAGCAAGACTCCATCCAGATTTTGGATTTGGTATGTCTGTTGGTAGAATGATTGTGTTAAAAAATATGATTTAACTAGTTTGCCTTAATATTTGACAGTAAAGATAGAGATGGGAGAGCATCATACTAATTTGCCTCTCATACAAGATTAATTTTTTAAAAAAGGATTTATTTATTTATGCATACAAGGGCTGGGGTGCAGGCCAGAGGTGAGGGGGGGTGAGAAGATTTAATAGAGACAGAGTGGGGGAGCAGAACAGGCAGACTGACTGAAGAACACTGCTGAGGGGAGCAGTGGGCTAGGCAGGAGAGGTCTGCTGCGCCATGTGGGAAGCTCCCTGGCTGGGGATTGAACTCGTGCTGCAGTGGCTGTCAGTAGCTTCATAGTGCTGAGACTTAACCTCTTGCACCACCAGGGAGGCCCTCACACAAAATTCATTTTGCTGACAGAGGTCAGCAATGTCACAGGTGGCAAATTGTGGTGCCCCAGAAGGCTCTTGAACATGCACATAGGTCTTGTTTCAGTGTTGACTTCTGTCTGTGATGTTCCCTAATGACATTCATCTTTATTTTTGATGGCCTTCTCTAGCCTTCTAACTGCTCCTTTCGGCTCTCTCAGTCTGGCGTTGGCCCCTCTTTTTGGTGTCTGCTGCCATGGTCCATTGGAAGCTTCCAGAGACTAGAAGGTGCAGAGGGAGGTTTCACACTAGGCAGTTAGAGAGTGTTCTGACATTGTGAATTTGACTTTGAACAAAGGAAAGAGGTGACGGCATGGAGGCTTTATATGACAGGGTAAGAGCTAGATACAAAAGTCACATGGAATGAGGTGCTTTTTGGAATGTAAAACAGCCGGGCCTATGTGTTGGTCTAATTGTTGGTGTGTTATTGGGCAAATGAGACCACAGCAAGACAGACACAGGTGATGGGCTGAAGACACAAAAGAAGTCACTTAAAATTGTCTTTGGTCACAAAAAGACACTGTAGGAGTCCACCTGTGTGAGGCATCTAGAAAAGTCCAATTTCATAAAGACAGAAAGTAGAAAGATGACTGCCAGGTGCGGCTGGCGGAGGGGGGATGAGGAGTTGTTCAGTGGATGCAGTTTCAGTTTTGCAAGATGGAAGGGTTCTGGAGTTGGGTAGTGTGATGGCTGCCCTTAAATTTGAATGAACTTGACACCACTGGACTGTACTCCTAAAAGTATGTAAGATGATGCAGTGTACATATATGCATTGTACCACAATTACAATTTACAGAAGAAGTCAATTTGTTGGCTGGATATGGTTTTAGAATTTTTTTAAAGAGTACTTTTAAAAATTTATTTTAACAAACCCAAAAAACAAAACCAACCTCCATCGCCACCACCTTCCACTGGCGCACCCACCCCATTTCCCCAAATCATTGTTTTTAGTTTCTTTGGCTTATGTGTCTGTGTTTTCTTCTCTCATATGAATTTGGTGATGTATTCTCCTAGGAGATATATCTTTTGATAGTTGAAATCATTAGGCAAGAAAGAGGCCATGAAGATGACTGCGGCGGGGGGGCGGGGAGGGGGCTTCCAGTGAACAAAAACATTTCAACTCCAAGACTGACTTTAGCATTTCCCCAAACCACAGAAAACATTAATTACTAAAGGACCCACTAATCCTACACTTGGAGCCTCTTTTCCTTTTGACTTTGAAAAATTAGAACACCTGAGCTGGCAACAATTTCCTATTTCATTCAGTGTCACTCAGAATGTTGTCCAACTTGAAAATGTCTTGAAAGACTCACAGCAAACCCATTCACCCAATTGTTTACGTTTCATATCTAGTATTATTATTTGAAACACATTGAACAGAAATATCAATCATTTGTATTTGCTTAAGATTCAGGCGTTTGGGGGTACTTCTCTTGAGTCATCGGGCAGAACTTGTATCTAGTTATAGGAAGGACCCGGGAAAGAGTTATCAAACTAGAAAGGAGAGGCTGGCCTGTTTGGGTCAGGATGTTGATATTGGAGAACATGGACATAAAACACATCATTTTCCCTCCATCTGAGTTAGAAACCAAAAGAGAAAATCAAATCAAGATGAAAAAATGCCGGATTTATTATGCTCTAGGAGAACACGCTTAAGAGTAGGGAGGTGGGCTTCCATCTTGAACTTTGGAATTAGGCAGTCTCACTCAGTCTCAGGCAACACCACCACCACGGGCTCACCCTGCTGACACAGCACCTTCACCGCCCAGCTTGGGCACCTGGAGAGGGCGCCACTTAACCATCTGGTGCAGGCAGAACCTGGGCTGTCCACGCCTCTTGCTAGCCCCAGGCCTGCCAGGACAGCCTATTCCTTCTCCTCACTCCTGAGAGAGTGAGGAGGAGGCAGGATATGCTCGAGAGGGGCCTCCCGCTGTTGTCCCCTTGTGGGGGAAGAGGCAGCTGGGCAGGAGCCTTTCTTCTGTCAACCCGCCCCCTCTGCAGCACAGCCCACTCACCAATACCTTCAGAATTATATTTCTGAGTTGAACACAATGCCTGTCTGGTAGCCTTGTCTTTGTCCAGTTCTGAGAAAAGTCTGAGCAAAAGCTAAGAAAAATTGAATATCTTGTTTTTTTTTAAAGGATTTTTTTTTAAAGATCTTATTTATTTTTGCATACAGGCTGGGGTACAGGCCAGAGGGTGGGGCAGTGAGAGGGTTCACCAGAGACAGTGGGGAGCAGAACAGGCAGATCAATGGAAATACACTGCTGAGGGGAGCAGCGGGCGAGGCAGGAGAGGTCTGCCGCGCCATGTGGGAGTCTCCCCGGCTGGGTGTCGAACTCGCGTCGCTGCTGTCGACAGCTCCACAGCACAATGCTTGACCCCTGGACCACCAGGGAGGCCCTGAATATCTTGGTTTTTGATAGCAGGATGTCATGAGTGTCAGCAAAGTGACTGAAGCAGGTTAGACAGGACTGGAGATGGCAGCCCACACAGGGGTCAGAGCTGTGGACCTCGGGCATGGTAGTGAGGACAGCCCAGAATTAACCAACCAATGATAATGCCGGAGAGTCACTGTGAATAAGCTTTTACTATGTGTGCTGAGTAAGTCACATGCATTACAGCATCCGTTTAAATATCACTGTGAAAACTTCATACTAGGGCCTCCCTGGTGGTTAAAGTCTCAGCCTATGAAGCTATTGCCAGTAACTGCAGCCTGAGTTTGATCCCCGGCCAGCGAGGTGACCCACATGGTGCAGCAGACCTCTTCTGCCTACCCACTGCTCCCCTCAGCAGTGTATTTCAGTCGATCCACCTGTTCTGCTCCCCACTCTGTCTCTGATGAATCCTCTCACTTCCTGCACTTCTGGCCTGTGCTCCAGCTCTTCTATTCAAAATAAACAAATCTTTAAAAAACAAAACAAAACTTATATACTAAATCATAGGGAGCCTGAATAGGAATTAGCCACAAATGAATCTTCTTTATTTAATAGTTATCCCTATTTTTCTCTACTTGTGCTTTTTTTAAGTGGAAGTAATTTAAGTAATATTACAACATTACACCCCTAAATATTCAATACATACTTCTGAAAGATAAGCGTATTTCTACATTACCATAACATCATTATCTTCCTTGATGCAGTTAATTCTCTAATATCATCTAATACTTAGTTTAAATTCAAATTTCGATGATTTCCCCCAAATATCTTATAGCTCATTTGTTTAATCCAGGATCAAATTAATTGTCACGCTTACGTTTTAAATATTTTTTGGTCTAGAAGTTTCCTTCCTATTTTTTAAACAGCGTAACATTAACTACTTTGTTTCTTTTCTCCCTAAATCATGACATTGACTTGTTGAAGAGACCAGGACTATTATTCTTCATAATGTCCCTCCTGTATTTATCTATTTCTGCGTGGTGTCATTTAACCTATGCTTCTATCCCCTGTACTTAAACACACAAAGAGAGATTCAGGTTAAATTTTTCAGCCAGAGCATGTAGCACATGTTGCTGAATATTTCATTTTGCTTTGCATTGCATTGGGTGCATTGGGTGGCACCTAATTTGGGGCGTCTTGCTATTTGTGACACTAATGTGACACTGGGTTAAGATGGGGAAGCCCCACTTTCTCACACTTGTGCTATATCATCTAAGCCTCACAAACAGGGGTGATGTCACATGTTTGGGGTGCAGACTGCAGTTTCTGACTTCAGGTCCTGGGCTTCAGCCCTTCCTCATCCTGTCTCTACTCTCAGTCTCTCATTATGTCTGAGGTGTGACTGGCCTTTTGGAAGTCATAAATGACAGCACAGCAAGCTTGACCAAAGAAAGTGATGGAGAACTATTCTGGGTGTTCCCAGGCTTATCTGATAGAAATTTATGAGAACGGACTCAGAAAAAAAATATTTTTGTTTATGTTCTCCCTTTTAGTTATTTTGGTCTGGGAAAGCTGGCTTAGACAAAACCAATTGTGATGGTTAGTGGTTACTTCATTGCCCCCTCACGATGTAGATGCAGGAAAGGGCATGTTAGCAGCTGTGGCCAGAGGGAAAGAGCTGGAGGCTCAGTAGGTGTGAGGAGGGCTCATGGGAATTCAGTCTCTGTGTGTGTGCCTTTTGCTGGCCCACCCAGACTGTGGCTCCTTGTAACAGCACTGCTGTTTCATGCCACATTTCACCCAACCCAGCAGTGGGCATAATTCTGGCTCAAAAACGACTAATGCTATAGCCCAAAGACAGGCCCTGGCGCTAGCCATTCTGAGGAGACAGGGGCTGGCCAGCATTTCAGGTTTCCAGTGGATAGATGATTTCCACATCAACCTGCATCCTTCTTTGAGGCTCTGTAATTTTGGCCACTTTTACTCTTCCACACCTCCAAGTGTTTTCTGCTAAAGAAGCTGACTGAGCAAACCTATGAAGATATTTTTCATTTCCTTTGATGGAGCATAATGCCTTCGTATATAAACACAATAACACAGTCATCACACATGCACTTACATTAGCATAGCGGCTGTGCGCTCAGCAACACGACCGGCCAGGCGCGGGGGCCGCTGCTTCTATTTTCCATTCTGATCTAAATTATGTTCATAATAAAAGAGTTTTCAATCAAGGTAAATACAATTTCATCCCAGCAGAACATCTCCATTCCTGCACGCTTTCTCTTTTTTGCTTTCTTCCCTTTTATTCTAGGTCACTCGCCCTCCTATGTGTGAGATGCTCCTCTGCTGGGGATAACAGCCTTGCTCCTCAATGAACTATAACCATGGCTCTAAATGCATCTCCTGTAACATACCTCTGTGATTTGCAAAAGTGGGAATAAATCAAAGCAGGGAAGAGATGCCACGTTAAGCCAGAAGCTAAATGTTACATCATGTAGCGCGAGGCTGGGGGAAGAGAGAGCTGGCTTTCTCCTGGCAGTTCCATATCTTTGTGCTTGTTACCTCTGCCACAGCCTCATTAAAACAATCACTCTGAATCTGGGGGCACCTGTCACCTCTTTCTTTGCAGCCATGGCAGCTGGTATTGGAGGCTGCAGACATTGCTCATTCCCTTCAAGATTCTTAACACATACGCAAAAAAGAAAATGAAGCTTAATTTGTTAAAAGAGGGAAAAAAAGGTGTCAGCTTACCCTCAGGCTGAGCGCTGGCACCAGGGCAAAAACAAAAAGGAAAGATAAATGCCTGTAGGTAAACTGGCACCAGCTCTAATTCTCCGCTCACTCTGCCGCTCCACTGTATGTATCACATTAATCATGCCGGATGGGGAGACATTTCAAAAACTTAAGCAATTTCCAAACAAAGATGCACCATTTTAAAAATACAATAACATAACTTTATTTTGTGATGCTCTTTCTGTACCAGCAGTGAATCTGAAAAATGTGCTGCAGATGTTAGTACAAATAATTAATGTCCGGGTGTGAACAGGAAGGAGAGGCAGGAGGAAAGAGACAAGCTAAGCAGAAGAGGAAAGGCACGGCACCCCTTTCTCCGGTGACCTTCCTCAATCACAGGAGACGGCCCAGGTCTCCCCACACCGCAAGGCTCAGCTCTGCTCTGGTGCCTGGACCAATTCAGACAGCAGATGGGCAGTATTTACACAGCTCCTTCGCTTCTTTCACCATGGAATTTACTACACGACCGTCCCAGGTCCCTGTGACAGGCCTGGGCTCCTGTGTGTCCTGCTTTTAAGAATTGAGTCTCCCTTTGGTTCTCAATGTCCGCCCTCCTCAAGTTGAGGCCAAGGGTCTCTGTGTCTGAGTCTCAGCCCCACAGCTAGAACCCTCGTTCCTGGGTTTGAATCTTCCTATTGATTCTTGCCATTCTCCATCCAATATCCTGCCCACTGGGATTTCTGCTTCTCTGGCCAACTTTCTGTCCTGGGTGTGTCTCCCTGTGCCGAGAAGTCTAGAGGCTCACCCTTTCCTGACAGCTCTTCTTTTGCACAACATTTTTTTCCTTGCATCTTGTATGCTTTTGTGCCTACACTGGGCCTGCCTGCCAGCCCCCAATCTGGTGTAGTTTAGAGAATTTGCACCAGACTCCTCATATTTTCTTTCCATACTTTCTTTCTAGCATATTCAGACTCTTCTCCAACATTTGAAGACAAGAAATGAATAGAAGGGGGGGCAGAAGTTCCTAGAACTCATACTGGCGTGATGGTGGCCCAAGACCCCTAGCGCTGAGAGAGGACATCTTTGTGTCTGCACTATCTTGGTGCGTGGTCTGAAATATCTTAATCCTAAAGTTGTTGGGACAAGTGAGCCTGAGTGTAGAGAGAAGCTAAGAATGTGAGAAGCTAAGAGAGTCTGGATCTCTTCCATCACAGAGTTTTAGAAAATTTCAAGACAGCTATCATTAAATAAGAAAACAGGCGGGCCTCTCTGGTGGCACAACGGGTTAAATGCTGAGCTGTGGAGCTGTAGGCAACTGAGGTGTGAGTTCCATGCCTGGCTGGGGAGATTCCCACATAGCACAGCAGACCTCTCCTGCCTTGCCTGTTGCTCCCCTCAGCAGTGTATTTCAGTTGATCTGCCTGTTCTGCTCCCCACTCTCTCTGGTGAACCCTCTCACCACCCCACACCTCTGTACTGTACCCCAGCTTGTATGCAAAAATAAATAAAATCTTAAAAAAAATAAACCAGGCTTTCTTGTCACAAACACAATAGAGAAATAGAATGTTGTCCCTGGTTCTAGAAGACCAAGTGCCCAAATCTCACCTTTAATTTTGGGATAGGTGTACAGAACCCTCAGCAAGGATGAACTTGGGAAAGCCTATTCATTGAGGAAGATCTATTTGTCTGTGATAACTTGAGGAGTCATTCCTTGTCTAGAGGCATAAAAACCTACTGAAAACATTTGGTATTATGAAATATATCAGGAATATAAGAAGCAACAGCTTAAGTAATACAAATCTGAAGTTCCAGTTTAAGGAATAAATATGACTGAAACTATTGAAGGCCTCGTTTCATTCTGTCTTTCACCCTCTATTCCCTACTGTCAGAAAATAACCAGCATATTGAATTTGAGCTTGTAATTCAATTTCTGTACATTTGAGTATACTTACATGCATGTAACTTGTGTGTGTGTATAAATACTATTTTGTATGTTTTTCATGCTTATTTGAGTGACCCCACTCTACATGTATTATCCTACAACTTTTTTTTTCTCAATGTGATTGTGTAACTTATGCTAAATCTGGGTCCAGCAAACTCTGCCTGATGGGCCAAATACAGCTGTTGGTCTATTTTAGGCATCTTTGAGTTAAGAATGGTTTATGTATTTCTAAAGATTTGAATAATAAGAGCATTAGACAAAACAAAGGCCATATGCAGTTGACAAAGCCTAGAATATGTTATCTGACCCTTTAAGAAAAGTTTTTACAATGTTCTTTCCTTTTGTCCATTCTTCTAAGTACATTACAAACATTAGCTGGTCAAGTTTCATGAAAAACCCCTTTCAGATTTTGATTGAAATTACTTTGAATTGACACTTTGTTTTGAAGAGATTGTGATAATATACCATTTATCTGTACTAGTTACCTAGTATGTGTGTGTGTGTGTATATATATATATATATATATATATATATATAATGCCACTATAACAGATGACCAAAAGATTTAAAAGTTTGAAATAACATTAAATTATTATCTTTTTTTTTAAGGTCAAACACATAGATGAATCTCACTGAATTAAAGTCAAGGTGCTTGTAGAGCTGTGTTTTTTCAGAAGGCTCTAAAGGTGGAGTTGTTTCCTTGCCTCCCCAGTTTCTAGAGACAGCCCACAGTTCTTGGCTTGCAGCCCCTTCCATCTTCAAAGCCACCAGTCACATCAATCCCAAACTTTGCTTCTGTTATCAGTCTTGTTCTCTGGCTGGCTGACTTTTCTGTGTCTCTCTTCAACTTCTAAAACCCATTGTGATAACAATGGGGCCACCCAGATAATCTAGGAAAATCTTATCTCACAGTAACCATATCTAACTCAAGTCTTCTTGGTGAGTTTTTTTCTTTCAGTTATACTTTTAAGTCCTAAAACTTGCATTTGTTTCTT
Source organism: Scalopus aquaticus (assembly GCA_004024925.1). NCBI lineage: Eukaryota > Metazoa > Chordata > Mammalia > Eulipotyphla > Talpidae > Scalopus > Scalopus aquaticus. The sequence goes on from PVIJ01000734.1 coordinate 114,114, forward strand.
TTTATATCTTCCATATCTTTGCTGAGATGGTCTATTTTTCCATTTGTTTCACAAGTGATTGTAGTTGCCTGCTGGAACACTTTTTATGATAGCTTCTTTAAAATTCTTGTTAGATAATTCCAACACTTGTATCATCTTGGTGTTGGCATCTGTTGATTTTCTCTTTCATCTGAGATTTTCCTAGTTCTTTGTATGACAAAAATTTTGGATTGTATCCTGTACATTTTGAATAGAATGTTATGATACTCTGGTTCTTATTTAGATCTCTTATTTTAGCTGGAAGTTAGCAGGTTTAGCTTCAGAACAGACATCCTGGCCCACTTCTGTGGTTTGTGCTTCCAATATCAATTTAGTTTTCAAAGTCTTTGGAATGCTGTTCTGGCATTACCCGCTGTGTGTAACCCAGAGGCCAATTTGAAACCTGGGTAGTATTCCTCACCAGAGTTCAGTTTTCAGATCATTTATGCTGTTGGTTTCGTACACTGGCCTCTTAAGGATTTGCCCAAGACTTCATAGACAGATTTAAGAATCCTTAAGTCTCTATACCCCAGCATTGAGAGTGATGGTGGCAGCAAAGAGTGACACCTCTTTTCATATTAACATGGAGCACATATGGATGATCAAGCTTTAGAAATTTTTTTTTTTTTGGTAAAACACTTCATATTATGTGTTAGAATTATTTTTTGGTACCTTGTAATTATTTGCTGCTGTTCTTACAATTACAAACATTTTAAGAAGATAAATGTGACATTTAAGATGAACTAGCTGGGAATTTGGAGGGTGTGATATAAGACTGTTATATGAAAAAATGTAATGGTGATGGTCCTTTTCTTGGTGAGGGTTGACTTAAGTCAGTAAATTGAGCAGGGCCATGATTATGCTTTGGCTTAAAGGTTAATCAGGAATTTTTATAATAGTTTCAAGTCGACTATGGGATTTACGAAGAATTCTTAAAGCAGCGTTTCTTTCTTCTGTTTAGTCTGAGGGGAAGAACTGGGAAAAGTACTTTAGAGGGCTGCAAATGTTCTCTTGAAAATTGATGGAGAGACAATGTAAGAATTGAAGAAAAGGAGAAGAGAAAAATATCCAGCAAGATAATGCCTAAGAATACATTTAGATTATTTGGTAGTGAGGTGGCTGTGCAGATGAACACCTGCACAGCTAGGATACCTCCTGCCTCTTAGAGAAGGATTAGGGAGGCTGATGAGCGGAACTTTATTTGTGCCAATAGTGTCGATCAGCTTTGCCTATAAGGACAGGTTACCTGAAGTGGGACTTTACATAAGTGATAGGGTTAACTTGGAAACTTCTATTGTGCATGTGCATGAAAAAAGCACCTCTTAAGATTTCCTGGAATGCTTACAGGGAATGGCAGAACAAAGAAGACTATGAAATAGAGAAGCTAGAGGAGGACTAGCTAGGGAAAGCTGATTTACAGATATTTAGTGTTTTTATCCTAGGCACTTTGGAAGAAGATGGTGCCATTAACTAAAGCAAGAAAAATCAAAGGAAGAAAAGGATTATGAGGAAAAAAATAAAAGGTTTGGTTTTAAATATGCAAAATTTCAGATGTCAATTATGCTTTCACTGGTGGAGTAGATAGTTGGATCTATCCTGTGGGGAAATTTGTGCTGGAGTTTTAAACTTGGGACTCAGCAACAGACAGAGGGTGCTTGAAGCCCTGGGACATATGATATCACTCAAAGGAAGAGGGTAGATGGCACAAAGAACTATGGCGAAGTCCTAGGATACTCCAACATTTTCAAGTTGACTATGTCACCAAAGTCAAAAGGAGGAGGTATTTCAAGAGTGGAGAAGTGGTCCACTGTTTCAGTTGCTGCTAACAGGAGCTGAATTTCACATCCTATAGGTTATGGTGGACTATCAAACAATTAGAGTTGTGGAGATTACAATCCAATTGGAGTGTGTAAAGAGATAATGCTGTTGACATTCAACTATGGAGAGTTGATTGATATTGCACCAAAAGACACTATCAAGAGAAAAGACAAGTGTAATCTAACAAATAAAAAAAAACACAAAAAACACAAGACAACAAATCTTGTGCCAAAGTAAAGGAACAAGATGATTCTGGAATGGATTAGAGACCAGTAATATGAGTTGGTTTCTTGCACACACTACTCTGAAGTCCCACTTGTGAGTCACTAATAAGCTTGCTTCTGTAAAGAAGTGAAAAGAGGATATTTTTATAATATATTCTTATCTTTTTCCTCTTCTTTGGGAACTTATGAATGAATTAGAAAAGAAACGAACAGAGCTGATTCCCTGTTTAAAGAGAAAGATCCAAGTTTCACACTTGGTGTGTCTGGGAACTGGGAATAACATCTCATGGACATGCCTTATATCCTCCATCCCCTTCTCAACTATTTGAAATGAACCAAGACAAAGGACAGTCAATATAATTTCACAAAATAAAATGGATCCCAGGAAATCTAGTAGAGTCTGCATATGGTCTAAGCTGAACTTTCCTCCTGTCTTAACACCTCTCCACCCAGTTGCTATTCTCAGATTTCAGAAAAGTGAATGAAACATGAAATTTTTGTGTTTATGAAATACTCAGATTAAAACCATACTGTAGAAGAGAAAACATTATCCACATAAAAGCTTTGCATGAATGTCATAGCAGTATTATTCACAATGGCCTCCCAAGTGGGAACAACCTAATATATACATGGAATACTGTTTGACAAAAATAAAGAAATGAAGTACTGATAAATGTTACAACATGGATGAATCTTGAAAACATGATGTTAAGAAACCAGCCACAAAAGACCACATATTGTATGAATTAACTTATATGAAAGGTTCATATAAAGTAAATGACAAAGTATATTAAATGTTGCCTATGGTTGGGAGTAGGTTTGAGAAAAAGAATGGGTGACTTATTAGTTGGTAAGGGTTTTTTTTTTTTTTGAAATGACAAAAATTAACTGTGGTAACATTGTGTATGACTCTGTAAATACTCAAAAAATCTTTTGAATAGTATTCTTTAAATGGTTTAATTTTATTGTATGTGAAATAAATCTCAACAAAACTGTTCTAGTTTATAAAAGGAAGAGAGAAAACATTATTTTAGGGTGAAAAAACTCCAAGAAATGATTCAAAACATGGAGCAACCAATGAAATGTCAACTAACATGAATAAGGTGAAAAAAAAAATACAAGTATTGCAACTCTTCAGAGGTTCTACAGGAAAATAACAGGTAGGATAAGAAAAAAAAATCCAGTCTGGTAGAAATGATAGATAGTTCTCAATTTTGCTTCATGTAAGGGGAACTTAATGAGACCATTAATTTAATGAGACAGAGGAAAAAGACAAAATTATAAAATAACAGGAGATTAAAAGGGATTTTACAGGTCGAAGGTGACAAATCAGGGCTCCAAGCAGCATCTTTACAGGTAGAACTAATTAATTATAAAAGTATAAGGAGAAAGGAACAGGAAAGTCATTCCTGAAAATTGAATTCCATGTTCATAATCCTTCCCTAAAATAAGTTCCCAAATCTAAGAAACTAAGAGAACTCAAAGGTTTTTTTTTTGTAACCTACTTGGCAGCATCATCTGTCCTGAACAGATGTGAGGTTATTTATAATCTTTGCTTATTCCACTAAATTTGAATATTCATGTTTATACATTTTATTGAAAAGGCAGAGAGTACCCAGAACTCAAAAGAGGTACCGGGTACTGCTCCAGACTCCATTAGAGTGTTGTGTATATATGGAATAAACATTTATTACTTTCTAAATTTTGAAATAATTTTGAATTATAAAACATAGCCTGCTCTAAGTGTTTCAGAAAGATACTGTGGACTAGCAATAAAACAGGAGACCCACAAGTACACTGAAGATACAATGAGATTGAAGTAATTAGAAAATGCATAGAGTAGGAACAGGAAAAAAATGATCCAATGTAAGATAACTGATATCTCTGGAGACAAAAGAAGGGAAAAGAAGTATACATGAAGACCTAATTACAAGGAAATTTTTCTTCAAAGAAGAAAAAAATGCTCCAAAACATACTAATGTCGGATATGAAATATTCATATCAAAGATAAAGAATTATTATTTAGGAGTCCAAGAAAGAAAAGTCAATTTCTTTACAAAAGGAAAAAATGAAATTGGCTTTGTACTTCACCATTGCAGTATTTAATGACAGAAATACTGGAATGATGTCTACAAATCCATGACCCAAGAAAACTATATCCAGTCAACTGTCAGTTGAGTTAAAAAGCAGGGAGAGAGACTGACATTCTCAAAGATAAATTAAATCAGGAATATAAGATATGTGTCCTTAATCCAACAAATTATCGTTTATGCTCAACAAAAACTCTAGAGAAGTTAGTTTAAAAGGAAGGGTGGTGAGGGATGCATTTAAGGTTATCTCTTTTAAGTTTTTTATAGAACTTAACAAAAGCTACATTTCTTAAATATTTGTTTTAATATGTGTTTAATACCCCTGAACAATAGATGATCCTTGGAAGGTCTTAAGTCCAGCGTCTTCTTCCCATATTTCATATTTGCTGTCCAGTATCTTAGTTTTACTTTTATAACACTTCCCTTCCGCAATTATCATTTTCTTTACAGTCAATGCTTAGAGATGTTGACAAAATATTTTTCAATTTCTGGACTCATCACTGCTTCTTGCACACATTAATTGATTTTCATCTTCCTTTAATGTACCCCTTGTAGTTTCAGCAAGGAAGGTTTTTTTGTTGTTGTTGTTGCTGTTTGTTTGACAGTAAAGCTGTATTTTGCCTTCATTTTTGATTATAACTTGATCACCGAATCTCAAGGGATAGTTATGTTTCTATAGAACTTTGAAGACAGTATCCATCGTCATCCTGGTGTACCGATGTTCTGGAGGCAACAGCTGCCAGATTTATAGCTCATTTGTAGGTAATCTGACTTTTCTCTCTGATTACTTTCAGATCTTTGCTTTTTGCTTCTGACTGTTGAATGTTCTCTTCCCTTCTCTCCCTCCCTTCCTTCCCATCCTTCTTTTCTCTCTTTTCCTCTCTTCTTCCTTTCCTTTGTTTCCTTTATTTTTCAGATGTTTTGCTTCTCTCTTTCTCATATATTCTCCTTAGATGAACTTTTGTTTTTTAAGGTAAACTTAAATATCTACCCTTTCAAGAATTTTAAGGAAAATTTAATATTTCATTTAACCTATTAATTTGGAACAAATTGGTATCTTTAGTATTATAATATTCCTATTTAAAAGTGTACATTTGACAATGTCTACATAGTCTATGTATTTTAAAATGTCTCTTTATGAATATTTGCTCAGTTATCAAATAATCTTGCAGAATTATTGTCACATAAATGTATCATTTTGCTACATCTATGGTTTTATTTCGAACAGGAAATTTTCTTTTTTAAAAAAATCCACATTTTCTATTTGGCCACTTCTGCATCTGCTGAATTTTATAATTTTTTCTATCTGGATAGGTCAGACTTTGTGTATGTGGAGGAAAGACATTAAGGTCAAAATCAAAAAATCAAAAATACAAATAGATATAAACAGCAAAATGTGATTTTGTTTTTTAAGTAAATACTTAACTTTTTAGGGAAGTTTTAGGTTTACCAAAAAAATGACAGCAAGATACAGAGAGATAAATCTGTCTTTAAGAACAAGTATACTCTAATTAATTAGAAAAAAATATACAACTAAAGAGCATACTTTATTTTCAAATAAACAGAAAAAAATAATTGAATACAATCAAGAAAAAAATATTTGAATACACATAACTTTCCTGCTAATGTAAATATTAGATGTATGCATTTGACTACAGAAAGTTCTTACTATAAAAGTTGACTTGAACTTAAAAGTGGAAAGAAATACACAGAAAGACGAGTGTATTAATATAAGTGGAGTTTGAATGATATGTATAAGGCAAAACCTAAGGAAATTCCAATGCAGGGTTTGTAGAAATAGTCTATGAAGCAGAGAATATTGTCATTTTTTTTCCTAGCATACATTTAAAAATATACCCTGGAAAATCATAATATCAATGCCAATATCTGACAATAATGCATACATTTAAAAATATACCCTGGAAATCATAATATCAATGCCAATATCTGACAATAAAGCAAAAGAAATGATAGATTTTTAATTTAAAAATACTTGAAAGAACTTACGTGGCTGCTGCCTGACACTGTAAGAACAAATCATGTCAGGCCAACTTAATTCTCTTTTATTGCAGAATGGCAATCTACAAAGTTAAGCATTTGAAAAACACAATCTATTTTAGTTTCAATAAGTGCTGTGTTCTACTGTATATGGCATCTTATTTATGAGCTAAAAATGTATGGCGTGGTGTGCCATTCTTAGTGGCTAGTTATCATAACCTGTTCCCAACTGGGCTCTCGTTTTAACAGACAGTTGTAAGAATTCATGGTGGAGTTCTTCAGATCAATAAAGAGGATTGGAAACCTAAACAAAAGATAGGAGATATTACTAAATATGTAGCCATTACTAAGTTAAATACTCGTATTAGTATCTGGCGCCAACCTTCAAAACACTCTTGAAATATTGCAAAAATTCTAAAATATTGATTAATACTAGAGACAATTATAAGATGTGATGAGTACTTTAGGATGACTACATGGGGTGGGATGACTGGCTCTATAGGAGTGTGTGTGTGTATCTGTATATCTATACCTATGTGTCTATATCTATATCTGTATCTAAGTTCCCAGTGTGTTGGTGGAGTAAAGTTGAGGTGGGGTTTGAGGTTTGAGATGATCAAAGATTAATATGTGAAAGCAATAACCAGTGTTAAAAGAGAGTGAAAGAAATATGGAAGGAAGGAAAGAAGAATGGGAAGAAAAAAGACACAAAGAAAGAAAGATCGCAAACAGAATTTAGTTATATTGGAAAACATGGCATACAAGGTCTAAAACTTGACTCTTCTACACTGTAGTAGCTTTTCTCCTACTAGAACATTATGTCCCATTTTAGTCAGCACATTTTAAAAGGTTGTGAGGAAATAGAAATGGATTTGAAGAAGAGCAATAAAAATGATTGAAGGGCTAGAATAAATATCCTAGGCTGAAGGGTTAAGAATCCAGTATTGTTTGGACTAGAAAAGGGACAGGTAAGGGATGATTTTAAGATCATTTCCAAGTATATAAAGGATTTTTGTGAAAGATAACTCCTATTGCTGATTTCTTAGGTATACAGAGGATGGGGGAAAAAAAGCACAAAAGAGCTTTAGTTTAAGCAGAAAAGATCAGGTTTGGATACAAGGCAAATAACTGTTATCTAGGTGATAGAAATTTGAAATGACTTATAAAGGAGTCTGGAGCCAGCAGCCACGCCAGTCTTCAAGTTGAGAAGAACGATAAGCAAGAAAACAAGTTTGGCACTCCCTAGAAATCTGATGACAGAATTGAGGCTGTAAGAGGGAGAGCAAGAGGATAGAGAATAAAGAGGGGAGGAGTGTGGTGGAGGATTATGGGGCTTTGGTGGTGACTGTGGTGTGATGACAAATTATACATCTGAAGAGGTGTGAACCTTTGTCTCTGAATCATGTAGTGCTGTAGACTGATGTTACCTCCAAAACAAAACAAAACAAAAAAACCAAATGATGACCTCTATCCTGGTTCCATAAACTACCTATTGGCTCACTGTTTTTGGATAACTTATGAACCAAGATTCACTTTTTAAAAACTTATCTTATTTGAAAATATGTTTATTGAGATAATGTTGAGCTACAACAGTGTACATGTTACAAATGTATATCATCACACCACACCCACTATCAAAGCCCCATTAATCCTCTACCACAATCCATTGGGGTCCCTTTCCCCTTTAACCTAAGAATGATTTGCAATTTTAAAACACTGAAAAAAAAAACAAAAATACTTTATTACATGAGAAAATTATGAAATTCTATTTCAGTGTTCTTTAATAAAGTTTTATCAAAACATTTATGGGGACCCATTCATTTGGTGTATTTTTGGTGGTAACTTTAGTGCATTGTAATGACAGAATTGATTAGTTGTGACTGAAACAATAAGGGTCACAGAGTCTAAAATAACTACTATTTGATCCTTACAAGAAAAGTTTCCCAACTTCTGACCTCTGTGAATGTATTCACTTACATAACTTGTGAATTTTATCCCCGAAGTCTAGAAGCTTTCTCTACTGTAGTAAAAATGGACTCCCCTGGGGTCAGCTGACGAATACAGGCGGCACATGCTTTGAAGCGTCTTTGAGAGAGCTTTGGGCCCACAGAAGAAGACACCGATGTTGCTGCTGCAGAAGGGGGCAGAGGGAACATACGTGTTACACGGGGCAAGGCTGGCAAGGACAGATGATATGATCGGTGAAATGTTTGCAGTTGGGACTTCTTTAGTTTCTCTTTCCCTACCTGCTTCCTTGGAGTCTCTTTTCCTACTTTGAGCTCTACTTCCTCTCATAGGTTCACAGTCTTATACACCTGAATCACACAGGTAGGTAGATTTGAGAAGGCTGAGACTGGGAGGGGCCATGATAACTGGAGAGGAGGTATAGACGTTGAGGTGATCTTGCCCAGTTTTTGTCAGGTAACCTTGATTAATGTCCTCTTGGGTTGGTGACCAGATGTAGACTTCCTATGAGCAGGAACTTGGGCTGGGTACCCCCTTTTCCTTATCACAAAATGGGAGGATTGTCATTGTAACACCAACCCCAGGGTAGTATCCACCACCCATCGATAGTACATGTTTGTTGAATGCACAAACAGCCCTGCTGATTATTACCTGTATAGTCTTGGTCAAGATGCTGGATCTCAGTCTCCACATGTGGAAAACAAAGATCAGGATGATATAATCTTTGAAAGCAAAATGCTTATTTGAAAGTGAAATGAGATAATGCATTCGAGAAGTTTTTCAGAGTGTCAGAGGTCACTAGCATCCTATTCAACCCTGTCTCTGTGGAGATAATGAAATTCATACTAAATAAGAACAGCTTAGTTTATTTCTCTTGTTGGGATTTTCCAACCTCTGGCACAAGATGAACTAGTTATTCTAGATCAAAATTTCTTCCAGTTTCAGCACATCTAGGCGAATTGTTAAAACATAGGTTTCCAGAGTTAAAATCCACGAAAGCATTTTTAGTCAGACCCCAGGTAATATGGGAGAGTGTGGTCATGTCAACCATTATCTTACAGAAATTTCTGGACCCCAGGGTGAGTCCATTAAACCACTAGACTTCACACCTGGTTTCTGTTGAGAAGTGCTTGCATCCTCTCATTCTTATTAGCTGATGTAGTAACATGGTTCTCTGTTGTGTATGGTACCCACATTTTAGTTATGTGTTCCAGGCTCATAATATCATGGTAGAAATTGATGGTTTGATTACATTTCAAACTCTAGCTTCAAAGGAACTTACTGAGTGGATTCACTTGCAAACGACAATTTGTTTAAAATGCATAAGTAGTATTTTTAATGGTATCATTCCTGTGGCTAAATTCAAGAAAGTGCTTTTTAAGAAAACATTTCCCATCGAAAAATGAGTTTATGACTGAATGAAGCAATTTTAAGGTGCTTATGAAAAAGAGGGTCAAGAGAGTGGTTGGTTCCACTACTTCATTGCCGGGTAGCTTTGGACATGTTAATTATCTCCTCAGAGGCTTATCTGTAAAATGGGGAGACTCATAGCACCTCTTGCTCCCAGAACTTCGGTGTGAACTGGGTGAGACGCCACAGCCCAGCACCCCTCCATGTAGGCACAAGGCTGGCTTCTGTCAGGGACTCCCAGGCAAGTTAGGGTTAATTAGGCAGCCTCAGGGACAGTGCAGGCAGGGACTTCGGAGAGTTAAAGAGGCTTCTGAGGTAAGGACAGTAAATTCTGAGACATGCTAACCAAAACGTACTCCAGAGATGAGGTCAGAAAGTCCAGGAGGACTAAACAAAAATAGTAAAACTTGAGAGAATAAGACCTTGGCCAGGGGGAGGTAAACTCTAAGATCAGAGAGAAGAAAGGTTTAAATACCCCCAGACACGGGCCCACAACAACTTTCCTGCCCCTCCCAGGTACAGCATACCGGGCAGTCCTTGCCTTCTCCCTTTAAGTAAACTTGAAATGTTGGCTGACAGCAGCTCACTCCCAGAACCTCGGTGTGAACTGGATGAGACGCCGCGGCTCAGTCTCTTTCTTTACTTTCTTAAACAAAGTTTGTTTCCCTCTGCTTACTTATCTAAAATGTCTGTGAATTCCTTCCTGTGCCTTGGTGGGGCAAGGACCTGTGGTGTTTAAGGGTTAAATTAACAGCACCCATTCGTGTCATCAGGACCCAAGGGATGCTTCCTGCCCCATGAAGCCAGAGAGAAAATGCCAGCGAGAAAATGCTGGCTGTTAACCCAGCGATGATGGCATTTCCTGGCTCAGCACTCCAGCTCTTGGTTTTTTGAGTCCTGGACTGAAACATTTTGAACGGGGCCGGCAAACCCTTCCCAGGGAGGCATCTCAGCGTGGCTTGGCATCTGATGCCCAGAGGTGCCTTGCATCTAGCTTCAAAGGCGCCGTTGAGGGCGGTCATAGTTTGCTATTAGCGTAGCGTCACAAAGAGATGGCCCGCTGGCCCCTTCCCAACAGGCTGAGATTGCCCTTTCGTCTGCAGCCAGCTTGACTGTTTGCACACCCGAGGAAGCTCCGGGATAGTGACCTTGAAGGCTCCACTTCAAAGGGCTCTGATTGCTGGGGCTCGGTGCACCTCCCGCGGCCCCAGCAGGCCGCGCTACCCTGCGTCTTTGGAAGCCACGGCTGCCGCACCGTGCAGCCCCGCGCGCGCCTTTCTGTAATCATGTCGCTGTCCTGGGAGTGCCATCGCCAAAAGGCCTCCCAAAGGCCCCCCATTCTCTACTTTCTGCTAAGGCAGAGGGGCCGGATCGTCACCAGCTCCCTGTGCTTGTCCCCCGCCCGGCGCTCTTTGCTTGCCGTGCTCAGCCCACGCGCACTTCTGGTTTCCAGCGTGAGATCGCTCGTTCTAAAAGCAGATTGTGAGTCACGGAGCAGAGACTGCACAAGGCGATGGAGCACAGATGCAGCGGCATTTTTTTTTTCCTTTTATGAGGCCATGGATAAGGGTAACAGAACCCTAATGGGGTTGATACAGAAAAAAATTCTTCTATAAAGTTTAATTACCCACGATTGCTTAGAATAAAAAAAAAAAAGATTCCCTGTAAAAGAAGAATAAAAACACGAGGCATCATTCTCCAGTTTACAGCCTGCAGGCTGCAGAGCTGCTCGCGTGAGGACTCGGCTCAGGGACAACATCGGCGGCATTGATTGCCTGAGCTGCTGACTTTGATGAGAAAAGGACGAATTTTACACAGACCGCAGAGATGGCTAACCTTCCCAGCATTCCTCTCAGCTCTGCTGAGTGCTAAAGAAAATTCTCCTTTCCCCCTCTTATTTGTTAAATAACTTCTGGGTTCTTCACTGAGGAATTGATGCATTTTACAAAATAGGTCAGTGACGCCTTGAATGAAAGGCTTCCAAATGTCACCTACCGGGCAGTCTCTGTGCCTAGTGGAGCGGAGCGCGCATGCACCCGGTGTCCTCCCACCCTTTTGCTGGACTCCCAGCTTCTCCTGCCTTGTGCTCTCTGCTCTCCAAATTGTATGTTTGTTTTTATGTGTTGACTTTTATGCTTGGTAAGTTATAACCCTGTAGGAGAAGACCCTAAACCCCATTTAAAAAAAATCAAATTACTTTATACCCTGAGTGCATTCAGCAAATAAAATCGATAAACAGAAGCTTCCTGTGGATTTATGGGGGCTTAGAAAGAAGACAACAAGAGTCTACTAACTGGGTATCAGACAATGGACACCGCTTTTGGTTAATCTCTCCTAGAGAATGTTTTTCATTAGAAATGCCTCCAAATGATTCATTGCATAATTATATTTTGCACAACACCTTCTTTTTCATAGCCACAGAGGATAGTTGTGTTGGCCATTTTTAACCCCATCTCCCTGGTGGCGCAGCGGTTGAGCACTGCGCTGTGTAGCTGTAGGCAGCGGTGACGCAAGTTCGATGCCCAGCCGGGGAGAATCCCACATGGTGCGGCAGACCTCTCCTGCCTCGCCCGCTGCTGCCCTCAGCAGTGTATTTCTGATCTGCCTGTTCTGCTCCCTACTCTGTCTCTGGTGAACCCTCTCGCCACCCCGCGCCTCTGGCCTGTACCCCAGCTTGTATGTATAAATAAATAAATCTTAAAAAAAAAAATAACCCCATCTCCCAATGCATTTGGAGCAGCCTGCTCCGGTCCTTGTGTCTGCATTTTAATAACAAAGCTATTCATTAAGGGCTACAACGCCCTCCTTGCTCATCGCCCTCACTCCCCCTCCCTTTCCCACCAAATCTGTCTTCTTTGGCAAGAGTTAGGGCCCCGTCCCAGCTTCCACACCCATCTCACTATCCCTTCACTTGCTCATGCTGGCCACGTGCTCAACGGAGAATCGTAGAAATAGCCACTGCCCATGAGGACTTTAGGGTCAAATAAGGGAAGGAAATAAAAGTAGTAGACTCTCGATTGGGTCCCAGGGAGAGGGAGAGCCATTTTTCTGCTATTTCTCTCCTTCCTCCTTGCTGATAAAGCACTAAAATATATCCATCTTCATATGGAAATATGCCATATCATTCAAGAAACTTTGCAGAGTCAGGATAGATCCATCTTGTGTGCACCCACATTCCTAATCCTCTCATGCAGGTAAGTTCCATGGAATCGTCACTTGATTAAAACTGGAGAGCTGACTGTCCTCAGGTGGAAAAGTTCTATGTGACTACGCTAACAACATCCCAGTGATGAGTTATGGTGGCTTTATTTTTCTCTTGCAGCTATAATTTATCATATGTGGGGCTTCCATTTAAGTCTATTTCTTTGAGAATTCTAAACATGTTAGTCATAAAATGAACATTGAGGATATCCTGTTAGGTAGGAGGCCCGGATGCTATAAGCAGAGTGTTAATTTTGAAAGATATCATTTAAAAACACCCTGCCCATATGCATGTACAAACGGGAGTTGGAGGGTGTGCACACAAGCAAATGGGGCTCCAGATGGACACACTGGCTCGATTTAGCAAACAGGTATTTTTGCATTTCTGAAAACAATAGGCCGTGTCAGAAACAGCCCAATGAAATAGACTAGACGCTCCCAATCATATGGTAAGTTGACATCTTCCTCTATCAACAGGTTGGGTTGTACTGGCCCAACTAAAGGTAGTACTCTCCTCATCTTTATTTCCCCCTACAAGACCAAAGAAACACTTCTACTGAAGTTATGAAAAAATGGCTAAATATGCCAAGTTTTTTATGGTAATTAATGACGTAGTTTTATGCCTACAAGGCACAGAGAAGTTATTAGTAGATAACTCAGAAGTAGCAAACTATAAATGTTATGTGAAGTGCAAGATCAAAGATGGAAGTCCTAAGGAAAGTCATTTTATTAAATTAATTCAAAACAACGGATCCATAAATCCAGAAGGTTGAGGATATGTACAGTGTGTGTTTATCAAAAAAGTAGCTAAGATGTGACAAAGATATATTTATTTTCATTCTGTCTACCTTTTGGGAAACGATGCACTGAAGTTCTGAACATTTGTCTAAAGCTTGGGAACATATTGAGAACGTTCACGAAAACACGCAATGCAGCTTCCAATTTTGTATAAGTGAACAATTCTATAGATTAGCAAGACAGATCTCAAGGCATGCATTTAATTAACCTACTGTACTTTAATTAGTACAGTTTCCATTGTTTTTATGTTTAGAGCACTTTCTGTGCTTGTCTAACTTAAGCAATATACAACAGTTGCCACATGCTCGTGGGCTAGGGCATAGCAATAAAAGACTTCCTTTTTATATAACACTTGGTATTTGTTGATCTTCTTTTAAAACTATACTTGTGTTTTTGCAATACAGCTGATATACTTATGAAAATTAATTGCAAATAAAAACAATAGGATATACTTTTTCACTTTCTACTTTCAGCCTTTGATCTCTTTCTAATTTTTTGCTTCCCCTTTCCTTATTTGTATTCATTTCGAGGCCCATCAATTTGTTTCTCTATTACTGTTATTTCTGCAATTTTCTGGTTCCTTCAGAGCTTGCACTATTCTCTTTGATCTGCTTCCCTTCAAGCTTTATTTTTGGTGCTGTTTTTCATGTTCTATAAAAAATATTTTTGCCCCTCTTTCCCTTTATTCTTTTGATTTAACTCCTTCTTAGAACAAGAGCAAACTCCAGCTTTGAGCGAACAGGTAAATGTTTTTAAAAGAGTAAGCCCTAAGAATCCTTGGCTTCGCACTGATGAATAGAAATGGTTGAGAGCCTACTTCAAAGGCCCTCAAGAACAAAGAACCTTTTCTGAGGCCATGGATGAATCCACCAATTCTTTCTGACTCATCTTTGCCAAAAGATATGAGCTAATGACAAGCCAGACCTGTCTTAGAAGAGTAGCCAAGTGGGCTTGGGAACAAACATATCCTTGACATAATAAGGGGAAAACATACTGTTTATCTCCTTAATAACCATCTTGAGGAAAATTAATGTTACTTTGTCCTTTGTGCAAAGCAATAATTGGATTGTGTGTTTCATTTATATCTGGACAAAGGCCAGGATATTGAAATACTTCTCAATATTAGATTTTCTTGTTTAAAAATTAGATTTTATTGGCATTCTCTTTCCGAGATTTCTTCATTAAAAGCTCCATTAAACATAAATCTTTTTTTTTTAAACAGCAGAAAACAAGATTATTTTAAGGAGGTCATTTAAAAATCTTTTGGAAGGGTGGTGCTAAGTTCTTTATGGATAACTTGCTTTTTCTCAGGGATCTTGCATTCCAGGGATGAAATAATAATCGATCTTTGCCTACATGTCTGATATTAATTACACTGATCATTGGAGCTAAATTACAAGTCACCGAGTTCTAGAGTATAAGGCTATTACAAATATGGGATTATGAAATTTTAGACTAGAAAGTAAGTTGAGAGGTTTGGGTCAGTCCCATCCAAATCTTGGGGGTCTTTTCTATTCTCAAAGAGATTAAGTTATCCCTCAGAAGAGATTGTTATACAGCTACCATGCTGAAAAATTAGACGAGGCTGGAAGTCTGTTTATGTTCTGAACTGTGATGATGGCTTCTGAAGAGGAATGAGTCCCCTCTTCACAGGGCAAGGAGAAAAGTAACAGTTATTTGCTTTCCCTCCTTTAAACTGTTCTCTGATCCTCACTCTCTGCAAAACCAGACAGACTACCGTGCTATCACTATGCAACATAATTTTGGGGGTTGATTTTGCCCAAACTCAGTTTCATTCTCAAGTTCTTCATGCTGTGTTTCTAGCTCATACCTTTCTGATGGAAGGGATAAAACGAAATGGTTTGTATTGAAAGGGTTCCACACTAGGCTGCCAAAACTGTGTGTTAACAAAAAAACACACGATTGATGTGAGATGTCATGATAGAGTTTTCTGTCCCAAGATGCAAGCCTGTGTCAGAGCCTGCTGAGTGGGAGCATTCACTCCATGATCATCAGAAATGGACTGTTCGACATTTATCAGAAGAATATTTGTTTTTTCAAAAAGAGAAAATTGTGATTAAAAACCCTGGTTGCAGCTGCAGCACAGGAGTTTGTGACATTTGGTATGTTTTCTACTGATAATCTATATTATAAAACCACAGATAAAATGAGTCATTTATTCTCTGCCTCTAGACAAGCACCTGATGAGTGGGATCTGAAGATAGTGACTTCATGTGGTCAAGGAAGTCTGGGGTTCCAGCAGCAGAACTGGATGCTAAGTAGGGGATCACAGGAGAACCAGATTCTGAGATTTCCAGAAGCTGGGATGGGTTTGAAGCACCCACATTTGGAGACAGTAGACAAAATTCAGAACTTGTTCTAGCTCATATGTCAGTGAGAAATATAAGAAAATATTAGAATAAGTACCCAAACTGATGAGAAGAATATTCACCAAGAAAGTAGAAAGTATTCCATAAGGCAGAAAAAATACTAAATAAGTACAAAAAGCTTAATGAAGCAAAAGCCTCTATGAAGGAAGACAAAGTGACAAAACCTGAACCCAGGAGAGATGACAAGATCATAGGGAAATCACAGGAATTAGAGAATTAATCAGAAACATCCTTATAAATTTTAATTTCCTCTTAGTGGTTCAATACTGAAATACTGAAAAAACGGACAGAAGAAAAAAGGTCAGGGTATAGAAGACCTAAATGATAAGGTTAATACAGTAGCTACAAGTAATATGTGTTAAACTCTGTAACCTGAAAATAGAGACTATATTTCTCTACCCTCCAAATATCATGGTTTCCAGAACTCCCGTTGGTCTACATTTTATTCTTTGTCCATATCAACCAGTGTGGTGGGTCCAAACAGAGTTTATATGCTGATCTCTCCTAAGTGTGTAACTTCAACTTCTCCCCTGAGTCATATTCATCTGCCTACTCAACTTCTCCACTTGGATGTGATGTGCATCTTACACTAAAAATGTGAAAAATCACAACTCTTATTACCCCACTTCTGTCATCCTGTCCCTCTTAAGGGATCCCAATCCTTAAGTGACAAGTTAGTAAGTGGTAGTTCCTTTCAAGCTTGGTATAGTCCTCCCATCCAACCCATCAGCAAGAACTTCACATCAGCTCTCCCTCCAAAGAAGGTCCAAAATCCAACTGCTTGTCACTATCTTCGCTTTCTGTCCCTGCTAATCCAAGCCTCCACCAATATGGACTTCCTCGTCAGTCTCGGCACTTCTGCCTCTTACAAGCTACTCTCTCACAGCAGCACGAGTGAGCTTATTAAACACAGGATGGATCACATCACTCCCCTATTCAACCATTAAGTAGTTTCCTCTCAGAATGAAATTCAGGGACCTATCATGTACTCCATAGTTCCCTCTACTAAATGCCATCTCCTAGCACTCTCCTTCTCACTCACTCTGTTCCAATGACACTGGCCTCCTGGTTTACACCAGGAGCAGTATCTGCTGTCTCAGGACCTTGCCATGTGCTGCCCTTATGCTCTTTCCCAGTTGTTTACATCCTTAAGCTATTATTTAAGCGAAGACAGTATTAGGACATGTTCATTTTCAAGAGTTGTCGATGATGGGGGTTCAAAACAAAGCCTGATTCAGAGGTCATGTAATAACAATCATAATTTTGCATTAGTGCTTCATACTTGACCAAGTTTGGTAAACTACTGTGTATTTTTTGTTTATATCAATAAAAACAATGCTGTGAATGTATAATATCATCCATGTTTTATAATGGGGCCAAAATACATAAATAAGCTACTTTGTTCAAGGTCACATAGCCAGCAACTTCTAGAACTGGAAACTATAGGTTTCACTCCTGTTTCAGGGTCCCAGAACAAATGCTCTTGTCTTCTGCAGAGAAGTTTATTATGACAAAATCAGAGCAGCAGCTGGAAGCTAATACAGCTAATGTTGATGATGATAATAGCTAACATTTACTGTATTCAAAATTCTGGTTTGGACACTTTATATGTATTTGCTCCTTTGATACACACAGAAGTCAAAGAGGTCAGCATTATTATTATTTGCAGCTTACAGAAGAGACTCAGTCCCAATAACAATCTGTGCAAGGTAAATCCTGGCAGAGCCAGGATCTACACCCAGACCTTTGAACTACAGACCCTGGGTCTTTAATCACCACCATTCATCCTTGCCTGGCCTCAAACACTTTCTGTCTGCTTTGCTAGACATGCCAAAGTTTACAGTGGACAGAAGTGAATTCTCCATTTGGGTATGAAAAGTCATCTGTGTTCACCAATGATTTCTTGAAGACATAAGAAACTCAGTTTATTTCATTGAGTTTCAGTGTGAAAATTTTCAGCTTAATTGATAATTGTCTATTATTCTGAGCCAGTTACAGAGGTGTTTGTGGGGGTTTCTGGTTCCTGAAACAACTTATGACTGCCTTTGCTGAAGTCCATGTTTTCTCTCTCAATGAATGAGATGCCCACAACTCTAGGTGAACTAGCTCATGGCCCAGAACTTTCTATTTCAACAGCAACTGGTATTTCTCCAGGAGGCTCCCAGTAGGCAGAGGAAAAAAAACATGTCTGTTCCTTACCTGGGGTGATTGCAGGCGATCTGCTGAAACTCCTTGTTCCAGTTGGGTCTTCCATAGAAAGTTTTCTGTCTTAACCCGGTTATCACGTCAGTATTTTCATCCCAGTGTAAAGCTATGTAAATAGCCTAAGGCAAAAAACATGGTATCAGATGACAGGAAAAAAAAAAAAGAACTGTCTACTAAATAAAAGATGAAGTAATTATGCTCATTTATAGATTTAATACACAAAAGTATTTTTTATGGGGCTGGAACTGCGCCTCATTAGCACCAGCCCTCGCGGAGTGCACACTTTAGGGCAGGCATCTGATCTCATTTCTCTTTGCATTCTGCCTTGGGCGCTGTTGAAACAAAATGCTTTACACGTGGTAGATGCACAAGACCATGAGGCTGGAATGAATATTTTTTTCTTTTAAAGAATGAGTGTAATATACTAAATATGGTTAAGGGAAAACAAGCACTAAGCGATTTCTCTTTGTCTGCCAGACTTCTCAAAAATAACCTTGACTTTTGTCCCCTTTCACTGAATAGTAAACCTTGGGAATGTGAGAGGGGCACTGGCAGATTAAGGTGACAGGCTACACCCGGGAAGAAGCTGGCCTGACCACCAGGTCACAGGGCGGATGTACTGTCTGCACAGGGACACGAGTCGGGCAGAAGGACGTTGGCTAGAGCATAGCAAGGGTGTGGCTGGAGCTCGTGCCCACCGTTTGCTTGCAAATTATGTGAGTATATCCAGGTGCCAGGTAACTAGAGAATAAAGAGACTAGGTTCATAAACCAGAGGCTGGTTATATATCCCTGTCTCAAAAATGTCACTACATTTCCATCCTCTATTCTCATCAATCTGTACTCTTTTGGACCACAACACTCCAAAGGGCTTCCATTTTTAGCATAATCTACAAAGACAAATCCAAACTCTCTTCAAAACTGTCATCTTCCTTCACGAGAAGAGTCTTCTACTTCGACCTCCCCAAGCATATTATGTAGAATTCTTTCAAATTGATCATCAGAGAGTTAAAATCATCACCTCAATTCTCCAATAATTTGTGCATCAAGATACTTCTTTTGAGTGAAGTCAACAGGTAAGCAGTGTGCCACAAATGGAGTGGTAGAGAGAAGAAAGAAGACCTCTGCTTTATGAGGAACTGTTCCTGAAGAAGCGACAGCACACAAGGGCAGCTATTGTGATCTGAACCACAGCAAGATTCTTCTTTACTAGAGACAGAAACAAAGAGCTCTGGAGAAGGAAATCAATTACTCTGGTGAAGCCCAAGAAGTTTCCACAAAGAAAACTAGGGTAGGCTCACAGAGAACGGGGCTTTAAGGCAGGTTCCACGCTGTAGACACCGGGGAGGGGTAGAGGAAATTAGTGACAGGGAAGTAGCCAAGTGTGGCCGTGATAGCAGAACGAACAGGCTTGGTGGCTCCAGCTCCAGTGGAACATGATGGGAGTGGGCTAGAACAAGTGGGCTATGTCAGGTTGAAAAGGGTCTTTGCGTCTTTGATAAAAATATTGTGTGTCATTTAATAGAATAAAAAGGCTTTTCCTAATTTTGTTAGAAGTATTGTTGAGCTACCAGTCACTGATGTTCAAACATTTGGAATATATTTCTTCCATATTTCTCAGCCCGGTGTTCAATTAGTCTCCAAACGCTGTCGATTTGCCCTTCAAAATACCTTTCCCATCTGTCCCTTCTGTTCTTGTCATTCTGCCACTTTGAGGTTGTTGAATTCAGTCTAACAATTGGCTATTTCTAAAACAGTCTCTTGATTCCTTACTGACAGAATGTACCAATTATTTTTTTTTCCTGAAATTTGAATGTCTGAAGAATTTTCAACATGTCATGGCAAAAATTTAAGACGTCTATTTTAATTTACTTGTATTTGGAAAAGTATATTGTATTGTTGCATTTACTTATGGAAGTGGCAGAGATGGGATGGGACAGAGTTGTGTTTCACAAAGTCAAACTGAGCCTTCTCTTCACAGCTACCCAATGAGGACACGCCTATGTGACGTCAGGGCACTCTCATTGGTTAGAGCAAGAGCGGTTCTGAGAAAGCAAAGATGTGGTTGGGTTTGTACTTCACCAAGCGGATCATTAGTAAAAAATCCCACTTGAGTAAGGAAAATGTTTGTTTGGAAAACATAATTAACACTATTTAATTCATTAAGGTATTTCAAGCCTAGTTCCCCCCAAAATCTATATTTCAAATGATCCCGGAGGAATAAATGTTTAAGGATAACAGCAAATAAGAAGCTAAAAATCCATTTAGCTACTGAATTTCAAGCCCAGTCTTCTTACTCATTTGCAGAAGTACAGACAAATTACAGTGAGGCTCTATCGGGCCAATGTGGGGTGTGAGTTTGTGTGTGTGCGTGTGTGTATGTTGACAGAGAAAAAGTGATAGAGATGAGAGAGAGAGGGAGGGAAAGAGACAGCATGCAAGCACAGGAAAGACTCAGACATGAAGCAGCATTTGTTTGTAAATTTAGTGATTAATGCAAATCTCCTTAGCTCGAACACGATCTCACTTTCCTTAAAGTAAATATTAATAGTAGCTGCCACAGAAGTGCTGATTACGTTTGTTTCATAATCTAGCAATCATTTCATTGTTGTCTTCCATATTTGAGGAGTAAAAAAGATTTAAAATTTAATAGTTATCATTCAATATTATCAACACTGAAATATTACTGTTGTGCAGTATTTTGATATACATTATTTTTGATCAACTTAATATTTCATTAATACAATACTCAGCAGAACACCTGCCCCAACAGAAATTCATTTTGATCTTAGGCAAATAAGCACACATGCATACAATTTTCAAGAATGTTTTAAGAAAAGAAAATCTCTAGTAAATTATGTATTCGACAGAATTATTTGCTGCAGAAGCTCACATACTTTACAATACAAAATGTTGAATCTAAACACTTGGGAATCTTTCTGCTTAATGCTGAACAACATCAAGCATAGAATTGGAACCAATTAGGAACTCAACAAGACATGACAGCCAGTCAATAATATTTGCTTGACGTCACTAAAATGCAGATACAACTTTTAGTGGCATCATATTTATTTCTTGGATTCCCAAGATTTCTTGGGATCATCTTCCATTAACCAACCTCTTTTCCTATCTTCTTTTCTGTTCCTCAGTAAGTTATCTGTAGGTACTTTGATTGTGACAATTTGAATAGCTCTTTCTAATCTGGTTTTAGTTTCCTTTCCTACTTAAGAACATAAAAATTATAATAATTCTTTCATGCTACCAGATAACTATATAGTTCACTATTGAAGTTCTTTCTTTCTTTCTTTCTCTTGGCTCTATTATTAGGCAAGTTAGATAATATGGCTCATTCTCAGAGTCATGTCAATACCTGGTTTTCATCCCATCCAGTGAGAAAGATATGATAAGTCAGGCAGTGAGCTCTCCCTTGCTCACTCATGCGTGTTTCCAGAGACAGTAAGAGATCAGCAAACCACTCAAAAGCACTGGGGTCCCGGCAAATCCAGTAGAAATACACCTGCAAAGAGAGCAGGCTAGATGAGCTATCTGTCCCTCTTTCATAATGTGCTGATAATTACGGACCACTTTATCTTTATTAAATTATTTGAGCTCAAATGGGCACTTTTGCAAAATAACACACTTCTCTCTGCCAGTGAACAAACAGTCACACTGTGATTCCTTCTGAAAAAAAAAAAAATCACATTGTGTCTGAAAAAGACCAGAGTGAATTCAGCGAGTCAGGAGTCTGTGGGCTGTTGCCAGTTGCTCTGGCTGAGGATCAATTCAGCACATTCCTGGCTGTGCTTCTTCTGAGCGAGGTTAATAATCAGAACTAGCTGTGCCTTTCACTGCTCCCAAAGGGGGATGAAACCCTCAGACCAAGCCCCTTCATCTGTACTTATGACCTAAGCTTGGGTTTAAACGCTCTTCTCCAGGGACCCCAAAGACTGGTGCCCTGACCCATATCATTGGGCAGAATGCCCAGAGTGGGGTTATGTTAACAGCAACCTGGGGTCACTTAGCCCAAGATGCTCCCCCTCAGCAGACATACCAGTGTTCGAGGAAGCCGGGGCTTGGGGGCTGTGGTGTGTGACAACTGCTCTAATGAAATTAGGTCTAGAAAGAATTGTGCAATTCTCTGGGCTTAGCAAATGGCATGTGACCAAGAGTAGTTTGGGTTTGCTAAAATCAAGGCTTAGCTTTTCTGCTTTGAGTTTCTGATAATTGTATCTAGAAAAAACCATGGGAGATCAATCTATTCATTTTCTGGATTTTTCTCACCTTTTTACCCTCTACCATCCACCTGCTCCCCAGAGATCTCTGCTGAACGGGAGGGACAGGGGGTGGGGGGCTTGGGAGGGTGGGGGTGAGGGGGGCGGCTGGGGAGGGGCTGGTATTGATCTCCATGGGAGAATAATCTCCTCCAATAATCAGTTCTCCCTCCACCCTCACCAGTTAGTTTGCAAGCTCAAAATTATACAAAGAAACTTATAGGTGAGATTTAATTAACTGATCAAATTCATGAGCACAAAAAATCACAGAATGTATTTTCAAGGCTAAACATCTTGCCTATTCTCTGCAGGTTTATGCAGGAATTTATAATATTAACAGTCGGGAGAACAAAAGCTAGTGAGGATAAGACCTTCTCTCAAGAACTAGTCTGCATATTTGTTGGACAGCTGCTGCTTGGAAGGGTACTTTGAATATGAATCTCAGGACAAATGTTCCCCGCCTCCCCCCAAGGAGTGCCTGTCTCTTCTTGGTTGTAAAACTGAGCCAGTGGTTGCCTCAGGTGGGCCTTCACCAGCCCCCACAAGTACAGAGACTGTTCGTTCACTCATTCGCTGATGCAACAAATGGGCAGTGAACGCACAACATTCCGAGACTGTTCTTGGCTCTGGAACTGTAAGCAAACGAGAGAGAACAATCCCTGGTCCCTGCAGAGTTTGCAATTGAGAGAAAGACGTTAATGGTCAGTAAAATAGAGGCTATGCCAGAGGGTGATAAGCACTGTAGAAAAACACCAGACAGACTGCAAGCGCTGCAGTACTGAGTCCGGCGGTCAGAGAAGGGGACATCTGAGCAGAGAGGTGGTGGCGGTAGGGGTGAGATGGTTAGGGAAAGAGCCAGGAGGGAAGAGGCCCTAGGAGACCGCTCAGGGAGGAGGGAGGAGCCTCAGGGAGGGAGGAAGAGCAGCAAGAGATGGGGAGGTCGGGGAGAGACAGATTTGCTTTGGGGCTCTGCTGACTGTTACCCTTTGTTGAGATAGAGGCACTGGAGGAGGCCGCGCAGGAGGGCGGCCTGACCTGAGGAACGACCTTGGCAAGGGGACCTGTCCCCTGTGCTGAGAACAGGCTGCGGGCCTGAAGGAACAAGGGCAGATGCCTGGAGACCAGGAAACTGATTTACATCCTCTGTCGGTGTGGCCCACGGCCATCCTCTTTCTCAATTTGTGTTGTTGTGCCCAATCTACAGAAACCTTTGACAACCTTAGTCCTCACTGGAGCTTGCTTTGCTCGTGGTGGAAACGGAAAATCTACTGAGGAATTGATCGCTTGTCTCTCCTATACATCCCCTCCCCCACTCCCGTCTAACCCTTAGTAGGCTGTTTTAGCTCACATGATGGCATGTGGGGGAGAACAAACATTGTTGATCTCTTTGAGCTATAGAACCCCAAATCATCTGTCGAAAACTTAGCACTCAATGGCACTTGGTATTTGGAGGTGGTTAGATTTAGATGAGGTCATAAAGTTCGGCCTCCCGCTATGGAAGCAGTGCCTTGCGACGAGAGGGGGGACCGGAGCTTTCTCTGCCATGTGAGCACACAGTGGGGAGGTGGTTGCCTGCAAGCCAGGAAGAAAGCCCTCACCAGGACCTACCCACACTGGCACCTGGGCTTGGACTTCCAGCCTTCAGAACTGTAAGGAGATGTTCGCGATTGAAGCCACCCAGGCCACAGAACTTTCGTGACAGCACCCCCTGCCGATGAAGAGTCACACCACACAAACAATAACAGGACTGACGGAAGCACCACACAAGTAGGGGGAGGGAGAATTTGACTATATTCCAAGAAGTGAAATTTCTCTCAGAGAAGATGAAAATTGCAACTGATATGTAGAAAAACATAGACTCTCCTAAATAATGGGAGCTATTCTTATCCCGGTTTTATTTGGTTGTTGTTGCCAAAATCATTCTGGATGAAGGCAATAACAAACACATTTTGAAGCAAATATTTCTTTTTACTGAGAAACTTCCCTAAAGTGAATTTCATACCCAGTTTTAAAGAGATATAATGATAAAATTGTTTCTTTAGCTAATTGAAAGACTGAGACCCATCTTTTCCAGTGATTTTTAGTCCTTAAAAGTTTTTTTTTAAGCCATTATCCTTACTGTTAATTATTTCATGGCAATCTTGCTACTTTCTCCTATGACCAAGAACTGACTTTTTTGGACCTTCATTTATTTTAATTACAATTCACACTACTTAATGATCATTAGCAACAGAATTACAACAACAGTGAGAGAGCCTTACAACGGCATACTCTGAAAGCACAAAGTGAAATGAAGTGAAGGGGCACGAGAGGGGCTCTAACCCGTGTTACAACAGTGACCAAAATCAAAACGAAATGAAATAAGGCCCTGCATGTGTACATAGGTGAGTATGTGTGTGCAAAAATGGAAAAGGGATGGAATAAGATGCACTAAACTGTTTAATGGGACTTCCTGGAGAGCGAGATGGTGGTGGTTAGTTTGGTGGGGGAAGCGAAAGGGAAACTTTTGACTATTGTATTTGACTATTTTATTTGAATCCTTTTTAGGGGACACGATTGATCTGGATGGCTTGTGTGGCTAATAAACCAAGATACCAAGATATTAAAAACTGAGAATGCTGGTCAGATGCTAACAGGACCTTTTTGAAGCCTAAAGGCAGTCTGAAGTTCTTGAGGGGTCGGGTGGAACAGTGTGCTCGGGAATCCTCTGGAGAAACCCATGTGGTTGCCGCTCCCCAGTTCTCAGGCATTAGTGCAGATGATCAGTTAGTTCCAGGAGAGGCCAGAGCTCCAGTGTGAGGGAAAGTGAAGGTAAATAATTTCTCCAACGAAACCGATTAAATTAAATGCATTTTTCATTCATTAGAAAAGAGAGCAGGCCCTCCTTTGTTTTATTAATATATTTAAGCAGAGTATGGATTTTTGCCTTTCTTGGCCTACTTGCCTGGTTCCCACTGGCCCCTGCTGTCTTTTTATTTGAATTATCTGTTTATTATATTAGGTTAAGAAACCCAAAGGCCATTTTGCATGGGACACGCTATAAATACCCATTATCACAGTTATATATTATCGAACTGATGAAGGAAGACAATTTATGAAGAAATTAGGTTATCTCAGTTTTTCGATAATCTATTTTATTATAGTCTGAAGATTACATATGCAGTTAAGAAAATGAACCACAGCTCACAGTTGGTACTTCTCGTAGTTCTGTCTGTACAGCGTTGATATTAGGGGGAACTAAAATGTGGAAAGCTAATATATTTATGTCAGCAATCTTCCCCCGCCCTCCCCATTTGTACACACCTGTTTCATTCATCATTTTGACAGTTTGCACAAGCAAACTGTCCTAATTTTTTCAAGAGCTCTTTTCACAAATTGAGTGTGATGTAGAATTAATCATACCTGTTAGGCTGGGGTGGAGGACTTTCCTCACCAGGGAGCACTCACATTCTTCCGCTCATCCAGCTTCACCCAGAGCACAGAGATACACAGCCCCTCGCACCCTTGTCCTTACTCCAAGGACCTCTGTGTCCTCTTCTGCCTTTAACTAAGAAGTTTGACTCTGACTCCTGTGTTTAAAAATGTCCCTTTAATATCTTAAACCTTGTCCCCAATTTCTTCCCAGCAAGTCATCATTATACTTAGTGTTATTTTGCCTTCTTGGGGGAGGCTCCTCTAAATTACATCTATACCTTCCTTTTCCACCATCTTTAAAAACAAAAGACTGTTAGAAAGGAATTTTAAAATCGGTTTCAAATGGAAAGCACTACACATGATCTCAGAGAAGGAGCAGATAGCCTATTGGTTTTTCTCCCTGTATTTCACTTACATGTGTTCTAGAATAATGTGGCAGAAAAAAAGGGGAAAGAGATAGAGTTTGCAGTGCTAACAACTGAGGAAACTTCTGGTGTGAATTTTTTACTATATACTTGGCAACATGAGGCTTGTAGGTAGAAATGTATACCTTTGTGCCCACCGATGTTTAACCCAGGGAGGAGAAAATCCTGCCTAATTGTAGTTAACCATTTAGGCTTAAAATTCTAGCTTTGACCCCTGTGTGGTTTTTTAATCCCCTTCCTTGTTACAGAAGAAAACACTCTGAAAACTATAGCTCAGATCTGCAATTGCGAAGACGCTGTTGGATAAATATTAGTGCTTTGCTCTGCTGCACTTTAAAAATTCTATAGATGCTGACAGTTTAGTGGAAGGAGTAGTATTTATATCTCAAAAGCATGTGGGAGGGCCTGACAAATATTAGTTACATAAGCCTAATGATAGCTGTATTCACACAAACACAAAGTTGCTTTAAAACAGAGAAACTTTCTAAACATTTTCTCCTGTGTGCAGACTATAAGGAAGTGGAGCTTAAGTGTAATTTCAGCCTCAACTTTCAATAGCATGCAGCCTCACTTCCTTCACAGAAGAGCTCTGAAATCAGAAACACGTGCTCCCTCCTGACTCAGTGGCTCAGCGGCTGTGTGACTCTGGACAAATCACTTCTCTACATGTAGATACTAACTTTCATGGTCATAGGCAAAGCAAGAAGGTCAAGGCCCCTCAAATTCTTGGGTGAGTCTACCCATTAGCTTCCTGCCCCTTATGCTGTTACTCCTGCTTTTGTTATCAATGAGTATTGTCCCAATATTATCCCCGATTGTATCAGTTACAAAAACATAGTTTTTTATTTTCAATTCTATGGCTTCTGCCTTGTAGACTAGAGATCAATGTCCCTGGAAAAAGCATTGAGATACCCCTAAGCGTGAACTAAGAATAACAATGGAATGTGATAAAGGAGCATAGATTAAGATTTCATGAGTTTCTATATGGACTTTAGATTGCATGGGCACTTATCAGACTTTTTTCCTATTTGTAATAAAATAATGTATTACTTTAATTGTTAAATTATTGAATAATCTTTTTGGTTAAATCAAAGAATGAATTAATCTTAGTAACCTAGAATTTTACAGAAAATTATAAAGAAGCCATTTGCTCATTCTTTGAGGGTACACAGATATTCCTGGATTGATTTATCCAAGATTGATAGAGTATATGTGTATATATACATAGACTATATCAATATACACACAGGTATTACATACATGCATATGGATATATGTATGTGTGTTCGTATATACACATATATATGTACAACTGAAAATACTCAGCTGAAAAATGTATATACATATTTACATGTGTATATATATGTATGTATACACACATATACACACTCATCTCATTATTATGAAGATATTCAGATAGGAAGCTATTCAGAGAAGCCATGCTACAGGAGTTCAGAGTCTGTTAGGGAAAATAAGATATTTTGTGTGTCTCAATCTAGTAAAGAGAGATAGATGATATACAAGGAGGACAGAGTAGGGGTATGGAGGTTGAGAGAAGGGTAAGGTAATGTAAGTGTGCTGTGAGGAGCGTTTCATGTCAGTATGAGAGGATCTAGCACATAGTAGGTATTGAATAAATATTCATTGAGTGAATAAATGGATGCAAGTGAGATAATCAATCCTTCACCACATGCAGGTAAAACATAACATGACCTTTAGTATAATCAAAACCACAAAGTTATTTATAAGTGGTTCTACTAGGTAGAGAACAAGAGGAGGAAACAGCTTAAGACAACTGAGAAGTCAGCATAAGCCATAACAAAGCATTGAAATGAAACATTGAAACAGTAGCTGCTTTGTTTGCTTGTGCCTTAGACTGAGAGTTTTGTGTCCCCTCAACATTTATATGTTGAATCCAAATGCTCCATGCGGGAGGTGAGGAGGTCACATGGGTGGAGCCCTCATGAATGAGATTAGCGCCCTTATAAAAAAGACTTCCATCCCATCTGCTGTATAGGTTACAGCTAGGTGGCTGCTATGAATCAGAAGATAAAGTCTGCCGAAGCCTTGATCTTGGACTTGCCAACCTCCAGATCTGTGAGAAGTAAATTTCTGTTATTTGTAAGCCACCTGTCTTTTGGGATTTTATGAAAGCTGCGCAAATGAACTAAGATGTTTTCTTAAACTTATTTTGGCATAGAACAAAGAATATGGCTTTAGCATGAGAAGGACATGGATTCACTCTCTCCTTCTACCAGATACTAGCTCTCTGGACATTAGGATCCTCATTGTCAAATGATGATATTGCTTAGTTGAAAAAGATCTCATGGAAATTCAACAATGTGAGTCTACCATTCCTGTTAGTGGTGTGATCTAGCTTTAGTTATCTCATTTGTAAAAGGGGAATAAAAACAGTAAGGACCTCAAAAATATGATGTAAGATAGTATGCGTAAGATGCCTAACTCCTTTCCTAGGCTAGTCCTGGTAGCATTAGTAGTTGTCTATGTATCCTTGGCCGAGGCAATAAAATTTCTACCATTTTATACACAGGTACACAGAAATATTTCCGCATTATTAATTTAACTTATTTGGTGTAAAACTCCTTATTGGGAGTTAGTCTGATTTTCCAATGTGTCAGGAAATGCTACCCAGAAAGGTGAACTGAGGTTCTCAAAGTAAAGCTTCTGGTGAGAGCAGAATCAGGCTGAGGTGGTTTCTCTGGTCAGGAATCCCAAGTGTTCCCTCAATACAATGATGGGGGAGGGGGTGTGTCTGACACTGTTGGTTATATCACAGCAAAAGCCAGAAGAATCTGGGTTTGAATCCTGGTTCTGCATTTTATTACCCATGTAGTTTGAGGACAGTCAATTTAGTCTTGCTAAGGTTCAGGTTCCTTATGTGGAAAATAGGCACTGCTTTTTAAGGTTATTGGACATTTAGGATCAAATGAGAAGATGTATGTTCAATGCTTGTCCTTTGGAAACTCATAAGATGATAGCTAATTTACTCTTATGTCTTAGTTGTGAAAACCCTAGCAGTAGAGATAGTAGAGATCTCCTAGATGGTACCATTCCCTAGGGTTTGTCAGAATGCTATTCCTTAATAAATATTTGAGGAAGAAAGGGTCCATGGATAAAAAAGCTTGGGAAGGATGGATGAAGCACAAACCGAATGAGCTTCTTTTCTGCAAACTTATTTAATAAGCTAATAGATGATATGACCCTTTAATGTGGAATTTGTGGTAATGTGTCTGAAATTCATTTAGCCACAGAATTCTCTAGTAGAGCATATCATGACAAACATTTCATAGACTATCTACTGGGACATGCTGATCTAATCAAGCATCTTCCTTTGATAGATGAGGAAACTGTAGTCAAAGTTTTGACTAGAGAAGTGATAGAACCAGAACCAGACTCGCCTGATGTCCTGGATTCGCCTGAGTTCACACTATTCGATGTTAATGTGGTTCCCTTTCTCCTGCTGCTCTGTGGTTGGGGGCTGGTCCTAAGAAGGTTAAAGTATGAGACCGTCTCTGGATAGGA
Source organism: Scalopus aquaticus (assembly GCA_004024925.1). Taxonomy (NCBI): domain Eukaryota; kingdom Metazoa; phylum Chordata; class Mammalia; order Eulipotyphla; family Talpidae; genus Scalopus; species Scalopus aquaticus. Next base: position 143,883 of record PVIJ01000734.1, read on the forward strand.
CAAAGGCAGAAAGGGAACCATGGTGGCAACTGGACAAACAATAGATAAGAAGTGCCCCCAGGAAGACTCAGCTGGAAAACAACACCAAAAGAAGTAGGCCAAATCCCAATTGTGTCATTTTGACCTCTTGTTAAGACCCTTGTCACGAGAAGAAGATATTGCACGGCACACTTGCAACTACAGTATCAAGCTGAAGAGATGAAGGCACAGGCTGCCGTTAATATTACTAACTGCAGCCCAGTCACACAGCCATTTACAGTCTGTCCATATTTTACTGACATGAGCAATTACATGTCCTGTAATGGCAATGAAGCAATAAAATTTATGTCTTGTCATCTTTAACAAGATTAGACATAACCCTTCTCATAAATATAATACTGAATGGAGATTTTTAAGAACATAAGTATAGTTAAGGATCTTTGAGTTTATCCCTCCTAGTTAATTAAAATCCTCCCCAAGAATCGGCAGATGATAGATACAAGGATGTTGAACCTTTTAATCCATGGAAGGATGAACTAATGATTTTTTTACATACCTTGCTCAGCTTCAGCTGGCTTTCTGACTCACACTTGTACCATACAGATTTCAGGAGTGAGGCGAAGGGAGTGACCCCTATTCCGGCAGCAATGCACACGCTCACCGGGTAGTGAAACACGTCCATCAGCGAGGCTCCGAAGGGCCCGTCCACTGCGAGCCTGCAGAAGCAAAGAGCAGCCTGGTCCCAATCACAGCACTCTGCTCTCAAAAACACAACTACCCTACATCAGGAAGTTTTGTAGCCTGTTGGTAAATGTGCACAGCCAAGTAGGCTCTGTATTCCAGAAAACGTAACTTGGAGAACTTGGGCTGAACATGAGGATCTGGGAGCGTGCCTGATAGGGGGGATGGTCAGTGATTCTGACCCAGGTACCATTCATGAAAGGACAAAATCTGGTTTCTCTGACTTGAGTCGTGCATCTTCCATGCCGCACAGATTTTGAGCAGTTCTTATTTGCCTTGGCTGTAGGTAACACAAAAGCCTGGTAGAAGAAGCCCTCCCTCCCTCCCTTCCTTCCTTTTTAAGCTGCCATCACAAGTAAAAAGCACCATCAAGGTAGTTTGGAAGGCTCAGCTGTTCTACTATGTAATTCTCCCTATTTTTATTGGTTCAGCCCCACATCTTTTAAGCTTATATAACTTTAGTCTAATAGAAGCCATCCATTTGAAATCAATATGATTTTGAAATAATTTGTCAGTTAGGTGGAATTTCAAAAACACATTCTTTTAGATTATGTGAATTCAAAATCTGTGATAATTGGCCAGGGGCAGCATTGTTGTTTCATCTTTGCTTAGCAAATTTTTCCTTGTAAGAATCAAGCCTATTCTTTGAAGATATATGATTGTCTTTAACGTGGTCCTAGACAGACTGGTCTCTGGATTCCACTCCAGCTCTCTACACTGGCTCTTCTTCCATTTCTCAAAATACATAGCACCTCCAGTTGCCATCAGGGATTTGCATGTGATAATCCAAGTAATAAATTGAAATACTCTGCCCCAATTTGACTCTTCTCCCGATTTGGTGAACAGTAGCTATTCTAGGAGGTCTTATTCCAATCGTCATTTCCCTAGGAAGACTTCTTAGGCTCCTGAGATTACTCATAGCCCCTTGCACCCTTTTCTGCAGTGTCTAGCACACTTTCAGATTTACAGGGTTTTTTAGGGGGTGGGATGGGGAGATGAGAGTGCATGATTTGGCTTTTGTCTGTCTGAAGGGCTGAATTCTTTTTTTAAAATTATTTTATTTCATGTCTTTTACATTATTGTGTATTCCCCATGGGTTACCCACCAATTCACCCGTGAACCATCACCATAGTCCCTTGTGCTATTTTCTCTCCCTTTTTGAGCCCTTTCTCCCCCTCCCTCGTTGAATGTCTCTCATTTAATAGTTTCACTTATAGGAGAATACAGGGGAACAAAAAAGAGATCAGGAGGAGAAATTAACAACAAAAACAACAACAACAAAATCAAAACAAAAACTAGCAGGCAACCAGAAATGAATGGCTAAATGCTAAATTCTGTGGAGTAGGAGCTGTGTCTGCTCACCACTGCATCCCAGAGGCTCGAGTGCTCCAGCCTGGAGTTGTTCCTAACAAATTGCTGAATAAATTGTAAAGGGAATGTTTAAAATATTTCAGTCAGCAGAATGTATTAAATAAACTCAACTATTCCAAAAGCGTACATTTACATAGGAACAAAGATATGCTAATTAAAAGAGTTCTAAGTTATTCATAACCATTCCCTAAGGGGTGTCTGTGAAAATACCCAAGGTTGGCCCGTTTGGGCTTACTATGTGTTCATGAAAGTTCAATTGTGTTTATTTAAAACTATTCCATATGCCAGACCTTCTAACAATTCAAATGAACTCTCCTCAAGTTAATCTTAATTAATAAGGCTTTATTACATATTGATATATGGAAATGGAAGAGTAAAAATAAAAGGTCATTAACCAGGAAGGGTTAGTATCTCAGCCCACTGTAGATTACTTATAAATAATTAGACAAGGAGAATTGTGAGAGAAAAAATGGTGACTGTCCATGGATTAAAATGTCTTATTGTTAATTGTTTTTATAATTGGTCGTATCTAGGATTTATTTGACACTGATTTCAGAAGATAACAATTAAACCCCAAATGAATTGTGTCATAGAATCCACAGAAGTACATAACAAACACATTTCTGCATCATTAGAATTGAGAATCTAAGCTGGAAGTGGCAGGAATAAATATTTATTCCAGCTTCCTTGCTAGTACAGGAAGCCTTCCTTCCACTTCCCTGGCAGCTGGGCACGTTTTGATGGCAAATCTCAGGCACCTTGTTCCATGTAGACACCATTTTCATTGTTAGCTGGTGTTTTCTTGTGTCTCACTGAAATCGTCTTCTAACAACTCCAGTCTTTTGCCTCTCTAAGGAACACAAACCAGCCCTCTTCTCTTTCCCAAGTCTCAGCCCTTTAAATAGTTGTTGCTCTTGTGACACCTGATTGTTTTCTTTCTGACTACAGTTGTCCCTTTTCTCAAGATTCCTCGCAATCCTGAATGGGCTTCCTTTGCACTCATTCTGGTTTATGAAGCTCACTCAGCTTCTTCCTTTTATTTGGACACAGAATTTTCAATAAAGCAGCTTAGAAAATATTTCACCCTTCCAATACCCACTTCATGCTGTTCCTTGTTGCTTAAAGTAAGCAGCAGCATCTCCACTCTCGTCATCAACCTACATTTTCCTCTGACTCCATTACCTTCGTTCATCCCCACCTTGTTCTTCCTGTCTAAGCCTCCCTTTCATTCTCATCTCCATTGTAGACAGCCTTTCTTATTTGCAAAAATAATAGTAGCACCATTTTTTCACTATTTATTATGCTAAGGACATTTAATCCTAAACCCTACTTACTATTGTTATTACCTAATGTGGGCCTGCTACCCAAGGCACAAAGACCAATCACTGTGCCACCAGCTTTTGAGAAAAGAACTAGTTGAATGAAAGGTCACTTGGTGGACACTGAGGCAAGGCTCTCCAATCACTCTTCATGAGGATGGAGTTTTGGGCGATATCTATGAGGTTGAGGAACAAAATTGGTTGAGTCTGATTAGCTGTTTCCTGCTGAAACATGGTGCCACTCAAATTTGGGTCAAGAACTGCTATAAACTGAGCACCCAGGCTCTGAATGTTGTCTGTCTACTACCCCTAGGTCGGGCATCTTGGTCTGTATTCCGTGGTCATTTTTCTGTCCAGGCAAAGAGAGGTCACCTGAAGGACAGTGAACCTTCTTCTGGGCGTCTGCTCTGAAACACTTTTCAACTTGGAAAATATTGTTTTTTCCTCATTTAAACTGGGGAGGGGTATTCTTATTCCATTGTTTCACCCTTGAAAACCTGCCCTGCTGTTCTTGCACGAGAAGCAGAAACAGAAAGACCACCATGACCACAATGGCTTCATGATTTTCTTCACTGACAGATGAGGAAACCGAGGCGTGGTGTTACATGCATTCTCCATGATCACAGGCAAAGCTGGGCTCCAGACCACTGGCTCTGGGCAGTGGATTCAGTCTCTGAAAATCCTAGTGTCACGTCTGGGAAACTCCCCCACCAGAGGCAAAGACTTTCAGAGGAGTTCACTCAACACAGCAGTGCTGAGTACGAGGGTCCCTTCCTCGCCACACCCTCACCAGCATTTGTTCTTTCTGGTCTTTTTGGTAAGGGTACAAGATGGTGTCTCTTTGTAGCTTTGATTTGTATTTCCCTGATGATAAGAACTACTACATTTCTTATGGCTTTACTACCGCTTGGTATTTCTTTACACCCTCCAGAGAGAGTAGAGAAGGAATCTCTTGATGCTCTTTTGAAATATCACACTCTTTCAAAATGTTTTCTCTATCATTTTTTTTAATTTTGGTACATCTTTGATTTTCTAATTATTGGGAAATTCTTCAGTAGAGAGGGAATCAGCTTTTAGCCATTGTTTATTAAAATAAATCAAGGAGTGATAATTTACTGGGATTTTTGCCTATGCCCAGCCTTCTCTGAATAGGATCTTACTGTGGATTAAAGTGTCTCCCCAGTGGATATGTTAAAGTCCTAACCCTCAGTGCCTTAGAATATGTCTTATTTGAAAATGAGGCTATGACAGGTATAATAAGTGAAGAGAAAGTCATAAAGAGTAGAATGGACCTTTAACATGATTGGTGTTTTCATAAGAAGGGATCATAGAAACACGGAGACACAGACAGAGTGGAGAGAGCACCCACTCAGAGTTTAACTGCTGCAGAGTTTAACTGCTGCAGCAGCAAGCCAAGAACACCAAAGCGTGCTGGCCAAACCCTGAAGTATGGTAGGAGGCAAGGAAGGCTGCTTCCCTGCAGGTTTCACTGGAGCACAGCCCTGCTGATGCCTAGACTGCAGATCCATACCTTCAAAACTGTGAAAGAAGATGCTTCTATCATTGTAAATCATCCACTTTGTGTGTGCTTTGGCAGGGCAGTCCAGGAGACGCAAACAGATGCTTTCCCCCATCTCAGCTCTACCCTTTGAACATCTCCCTTTTAATAAAGTCAAATCATGTGCTTGCATGTTGATTTCACTAGACCTCTTCAAGTCCTAGAGAATGGAGGCAACATTCTGCCTTCTCTGGGCTTCTGGAGCACAGTGGTGGCTAATTAATATTTGTAGCCTTCATACATGTGCAGGGCCGCCTGCCTGAAATCACTGATTTTCCCGACTCTCAGCTCACTTAGTCATTTATACCCTTTAATCTGGAATTGTTTAGCTCCTTTTTTAGTGTGGGCAATCTGCCAGATGAATGCTGATTATGATGTATACTTTTTATGAAGACCAGACATCAGGAACTTTACCAATATAATTTCAGACTGTGACAGTAAAAAGTACATAGGGCTGACTTACTCATCGCAGTCTGTGCAGAGTTAGTCAAGTGACGTTTTGGAGCTGGAAGAGCAAAATCCTCTTTCTCCCTAGATCTTTGCCTGCCTTGGTTAACATTTGTTTAAAAAAACGTACTTGCTTCTATTAGAAATCTACTCACTTGTACTTTCTAGATGACCAAATTTAAAAAATGCATTCAAACTTACCACTTAGAATAAAGAGATTGCTGGATCCAGTGGCATGTGGACACCCTAAAATACCTTGCTTCTTGTAGCTCTCTAATATATGTGTAAAAGAAGAAATGGGCTCCCACCTCGGCAGGCTCCGGGGCTCCTGGGGGACCTGGCCCTCTGCTCCAAAGGCCTTGCATAGAGCTGCCGTCCAGTCTCCCACGGCCTGGATGTGCACACTGAAGAAGTCCTCCTGGGGTGCGGAGGTGAGGGTGAACGGGTGCCACTCCAGCATGGAGATGGACGGGCACTGGATCAAGATGTATTGTCCCGGCGCCATTTTAAAGCTACGTTTCCTCATCTGAAGTTCCAGGACTCCGGATGGATGGCTCACCACCTGAGACAGAGGAAGAGTTTTGTCTCTTGATTCAGGTTCAATGATAAGAAAATAGCCTTCCTTCTGGGACTGTGGCCAGACACTTTTACAAAGTCTAAACCTGTCTCACAAGGAGTGGTCAAAGCATGCCATGGCTCTCTCTTCCTGCTTATCTCCCACACCTCCTTCTCTGCAAGCTCTTGCCTGCTGGTTTTTGCAAGGCCAGCAGACCCTGATCAGCTGAAACTGGTTGAGGCAGGTGATTGAGGGGTTCTGTTCTGGGACACACACTTGACTCTCAGAAGACGTGATCAGAATAACCTGCCTACATCAACCCTCCAAATCCCTCCAGCACACGCTAAGCCTCTTGAAAATGAACGTAAGACCCAGGAAGAGACAGGAACAGCCACTGCACCTGCAAGTTCAGAACACCCGGCTCCCTTCTCCCTGCTCTGCCCTGATCTCTGAATTCCCTACTCCCCCTTTAGCGCCCCAGCCCCTTAGGGGCAGAAGGCAGACTTGAGCTTGCGCCTGCCTTCTCACGTGACCAGTGCTGCTTTTCCGCTGCTGTGAAAACTGTTGTCACACAGTTTGACAGTGTGACTGTCCACTATGGCAAAGGGCCCATGCTAAGTGCAGTTACGATTCCTTCAAAGGCTTTGTAAATGTTAAATTAGGTTTTTTGAGGAATATTTTACACATACTATTTGCTATGAGCTGCCAGAACCTTTGCCATTATTTTCTCTGGGCTGGCAACTCCAGTCAGACTGGAGTTTATCTCCTTCGGAGAGCTGTGCCTGAAATTTGGGTAAAAGCAACCAGGGGCAAGGTGGAGTCCCACATGTGACTTTATGTCTCAAGTAACCAGGCTTTTAGTAGGCTGCGGACCACATCTAAGAGAATATAAACTAGCCTAGTGTTCCTAGCACTTAATTATGCTTAAAGTCATCATTATAATACAATGGTTATATTATTATTACAATTATTAAAATTAATAACCAAGAGTAGTTATCAAAATTATCTCCATGCTTTTAAAATGTTTGTCCAGGTAGTCACCATTTTCAACAATCTGCATCTTCTCTTTATTCCTTGTGAACTAACCCTGGTATATTCCTTCTAAGTGGAAAACAGTCTTCACACTTGCTCTGAAATGTCTTGTTTGCTTGATTTGTTTCAGCTGAGTCCCCTGCACAGGCTCCTGAGTTTTAGGTGTAAGGAGCATACAAAGGAAAGGTGCTTATTGCTCTATTTTCTTTTTAATATTTATTTATTTTGTAGAAGAACTGGGGTGTAGGCCAGAGGTGCATGGGTGAGAGGATTCGCCAGAGACAGAGTGGGGAGCAGAACAGGTGGATTGACTGAAATACGCTGCTGAGGGGAGCAGCGGGGAAACAGGAGAGGTCTGCTGCGCCCTGTGGGAAGCTCCCTGGCGGGAGGTCAGACTCAGGCCACAGTATTGGCAGTGCTGAGACTGAACCCCTAGGACACCAAGGAGGCCCAGGGGCTTATCACTCTATTAGAACTTTTTAGTTAAGAACAAATATCCTCCCTTTGATTTCCATCTTGTTTTCTGAAACATCTCTTCAGGTCTTGTCTTTCTTAGCAAAAAGAATACAAGAATCAAGTCCAGGGTCTAGATCCTGTGGCAATATTTTTCTATTCAGAAGAGGATTTCATAGCATTTTTATCATTAGTTCTGTCTCTCCTCTCCCTACTGACATTTGCTCTGAAACTACTGGAAAATTGTCTCCTTAGTAACAGCTCTAGTATTGAATAGATTTCCAGAAGTTTTACTGTCTGGTTTTAGACACAACCTCATATCCTTTGGTGCTTAACTTAAAAACAGCAACACAGAAAGAGCTTAAATCAGAAACATGGAGCAACTCCTTTGCATCTGCTCTCCCGACGACAGCTATGGAGACCGAGTGTTCTGTTTGCTTTGCATTAGCAAAGAGGCGTGGGTTCGGTTAGCAGAGAATTTCTCTCTAGCAGCTTAAAAAGAACCTGGGAAAGAGTATTTGGAACCTTTTCAGTCTCTTACACATGTATTCTCGGTTGGTATGTTCACATCTTCCTCCAGCATGAGGTAAAAATTGGGGGGCTCTGAGGCGGGGATAGCGAGATTGGAAAATACCATCATGAAACAGTGGTTCTCTAGGGGGAGCTCCTCATCTGTCCTTCTCCATTGTGGGACCCACTGCACCCCTTCTCCCTCTGACCCCGAGGCTGACTGTTCCCCCATCCTCTGCTTACATGTTCCAGGTGTGAGAGTGTGTTCTTGAAAATCCATGTGCAGATTTGTGCGTTTGCAAAATCCATGCCTTCATGTGGTGAAGGAAGTCATCCTAATCTAGGTTATTATGACCCCCCTAAAGCACTCTCAGTCCACCTGGGAGGATCCAAAATAAAGAGAATGCAGAAGATTCCAGGGCCGTGTCATTACGTTTTCCAGGTTGTGTACTAGTCTAAAGCCCTGATCCCTGTTTCAGCAAAATCAGTCACAGTAAAAGATGCACAGGTCCAAGCCATTCTTGGAATAGAAGATGAATCTCTAAATTACAGACAGTTTTGTAATAAAAGTGGCAAATTAAAAACGTGGGCTAATAAAAAATTTTCATCTGCGCTCAGACTTTTATTCAGACATAAAGCTCCACGCCTACCTTGGTAATGACCACCTCTTGTTGAAATCGCCAGAACCGAATCATTCTCTCACACATGTACAGAACCACAGGGCCTAAGACCCATTTCCAAGCCTGCAGAGAGCAGCAGAGAGGAATAGGAAATGAAAACAGAATCCACGTTTTCCACTTGAAGCAAATCAATGCGTAACATGTTGGTGTTTCGACACGTTCCTTTAACTTTGAGCTAGATATCAACAACAAAGATGTCGCCTTGTATGAAATATAACATTTGATTACCCCTTGAAGTTTACACATTTATTTAAGAGATTTTACTCTTCTGTATTGGTTTGTATGCTTACCTGAATAATGGTGCCTTTCTGTAATTAGAAATAATTGAATTTACAAAGAAATAAAGCAGACTGAGGTTTTTGCTACATGTGATGTAGCAAATGCTACCAACCACAAACGCTTCCAACCTCAGCCAAAGGCAAGGCGCACCACACCACACTCCTGAAAACACTTCAAAGAGTAATTTTTTGTGCCAACGAGACCTCAGAGACCTCACTATGTGGGGACCGCCTGACGACACACCTACACCCTGCACGCAGGCGCACGTGTGCACACGTGCACACACGCAGACAATGTTATCTGGTAAAAAACAAAGTCAGTTTGCAGCATTTTAAATCTAAGTTTACAGAATCAGAACAAAAGCCTCAACAATTTCCTGCAGGACTGCAATACTGAACATCCATCGCCATTCTTTTTTTAATTTATTTATGCATACAAGAATTAGGGTGCAGACAAGAGGTACAGGGGTAAGAGGATTCCCCAAAGACAGAGTGGGGAGCAGAACAGGCGGATCTACTGAAATCCACTGCTGAGGGGAGCAGCAGAGAGACAGGAGAGGTCTGCTGCGCCATGTGGGAAGCTCCCTGGTCTGGGATCGAACTTGTGCTGCTGTGGCTGCTGATAGCTTCACAGTGCTGAGACTCAACCCCTTGTGCCACCGGGGAGGCCCCCTCTCTCCATTCTTAACAAATTATGTCCGGTGTGACCCTTTGCCGGGCACAGGCTGAGGGTGGAAGACCTGTTTGCCTGTGGGCTGTCCTTGCACCAGGTGTTGGTACAACATAAGGTGTTTTTTCCCTCTAAAAAGGGAGGATGGGAACTTGATTTTTGTTGTTCTTGGAACCTGAGGTTTTTGAAGACTTTTAAACTAGGTCTGAAACCAAACAACCTGACAAGACATACGTATTCTTTTTTCTTTCTGCGAGAGAGGAAACTGAGGCTCAGTGAGGCCAAGCAAATCGTCCAGGGCCACGGGGCCAGTCACGGGTGCAGGAGAGACGAGGACCCAGGCGTGCCTGGCCACGGGCCTGTGTGGCTCCGGATCTCTGCCGACCTGAGATCACACGTTCTTGCCAACGCCGACACGTGGTGGCGCTTGTTTTGCAAACTTTAAGGCATTTATGCATTGAATTTTAGGGGGTTAAGCGTTCTTGGAAATGAGACTAATTCTTCAGCTAAACACCTGACATCTGGGAAGGAATGTGAGTGGCCAGGAAGGCAGAACAGGCCACAGGGGCTAGAACGTGAAGGCGAGCCTTTGTTACTGTCCCTAACTCCCCGCTTGGAACGCTGACTCCGCCAGCATCTCAGGGCAGGAAGGACGAGGCATTTCTTTAACTCAGACGTTCTCACCCTCTGGCTCCCCATCCTCCTCCGTTAGTCCCCCCTCACTTGTTATCCTGCTTATCTTTGCGGAAAACAGGTCACAAGCCCTTTTCTGCATTATTTTTACTTTTGTTACCGTTCCTGTTTTTCTCTTTCTCTTTTGTTGATTTCCGGCTGTTTGCACGGTACCCCTGCTCTCTACAGCAGCTCTCTCCGCTTTCCACCCCGGGAGCCTCTTGTCTGCCTGGTAAAGGCTCCATTTATGCAGACAACACAAAGCAATTTGACCCACTTATTCTTCTCTGCCTCAGTGGGGTTCAGCAACGTGTATAGAATAGCAGAGAGAATAAAACCTTTGTCCACCTCTGCCGTGGGTGAGGGAGCAACGATGAGCTGAGTGAGGAGACAGAGGTGAGGGCAAGTGGGACTCAGGGAATGACTCCTTCCATCTCTGCTGCGCGAACGAAGCAAGAAGTGTTTTGAACACTGGTTTGGATATTTACAGACCTGAAAGCAGGAATGCAATTCTTTCTGTACAAGCGCAGAGAGAGATTTGCAAAGACAGTCACCTGGTCTCTAAGTATTTTTACAAATACTCTTTCCTGCCCATTTCAGAACGTGGAAAACATCACACACTTCATTTTGGTGGTGTCAAATCAGTCATGGGCTTTGATTTTTCCAAGTTGATAAAATGGGGGAAATTATTGTTCTTTGATTAGTCAGGAAGGAGAACGCAACTATTAATCCTTGGCTCTATCTCTACTCTAGTATAAAAATTGATCCATAGGAGAAAGTCCAATTTCTTTACATTCAGTTCTTCTGGAGCTCTGGGAGGGAGGGAGGAAGGGCAAGAGAGGGCCAGAGGTGAGCTGTGGAAGTCATCCTGGCAGCGATGACCAGCTTAGAAGGAACAAGTAATATGGAGAAGGGGGCATGGCCAGAGTAGGAGGGGCACCTGATGATAGAATCTGGACTGGCCTTGTACCCTTGGGTTCTGATCTTGGGGTTACTATCATTAACATTAAGGCAAATCTCGGGTCTTTTTATGTTCCTATTTTCTGTTTTGTAAAATGGGAGAGTTGGAGGAAAATTTTATTTAGAGTATCTTCAAGATTTTAAGTGGTTTAGCTTTACTCACAGCTATAAAAATATAGTCATATATCTAATATAAATTTATATTATATAAATATAATATTGAGGATATGTCATTGCTGAGGGCAGCAGAAAGCTGGCAGGGGAGGCTACAGGTGTAGAGTGACTCTTGAAGAATGTAGAGGTGAAGGAACCCTGGTTTCCTGATGTGGCTTTGCCCTTTGGGACCGCAGACAAGAAACCAAAACTCCCTAGGCATCAATATCTCCATCTATTAACGAAAGGGGCAGAACTATTTAGTCTCTAAGTTTCTTTAATATTAAAATACTCTGCGGATTCTTAGCTTTATTTTTTCTTCTCTAAAAATACTCAGAAAGTCATGGCACAGTGAGTATTTTATGAGAGCAATAAAACGATGTTGATTTAAAAGCAGTAGTAATGCAACTTGTTTCCTCCACTTTCGCTCCTGGTTTTTCATTTCTACAAGAAAATAAAAACATGCTGGCTTTGATTTTATTTTATGTGTGTGTTTATGAGTGGCCTCTTTTTCGAGACAATAAGATTTCTAGGGACAGGAGCCACCTCTGAATCTCGCTTCTGGTACAATACCAAGCATGGAACAGCCTGTTGGAAAAAGGTTGCTGAATTGATTTGATCACAGTGAAAGCATTTCCTATACTTCAATATTAACACCATTCCCCAGTAATCAAAAAAGTGTCATTACTATTACTACCTATCACTATTATTATTCCATAACTATCACTATTATTAACCTATGTCATAGTTAAACGAAAGCAGGTGCTTCTTCTACTATGGAAGACCAGGCATTTTTGAGAAAGGATTGCACGAGCAGTTCAGAGTCTGGAGACTTCTGTGTCTGAGTGTGGGGAAGATGGGGGAGTGAAAAATGTTGGGGAGAAAGACATTGCCAGGTATAAAGGCATACCTCACTTTATTGCACCTCGCTTTAGTACATCCTGCAGATACTGAGCTTTTTAAAACCTCAGGGTTGCGGCAGCACTGTGCCCAAGTCTCCTGCCATTTCCCCAACACCACGTGATCACTTCGTTTTTCTTATTTTAGCAGCAAATTCTTATTCAAATAAAGGTACATGCATTGTTTTTGGTTTTCTTTTGTTTTCCTTTTAAGACATAATTGTGTTGCACACTTTAGACTACAGCCTCGTCTATCCACAATATGCACTGGAAAACCAAAAATAATCATGTGGCTTGTTTTATGGTGACATTTGCTTTATTGCCAAGGTCTGGTGTGTCTGCAATCCTTAAACATCTGGTTTAGAGGAGGTGATGTGCAAAGTGTCCCATTCTCACTGGGCGTAGCGCCCCGCACAGGTAGGTGGAGGAATATTCCAATTGATAAAAGCACCATGAAAAGGCACCGGTTAAGAGAGGAAGAGCTGGCTGGGATCCTGCAAAGACCGGGAGTGGGTGCAGCGGGGCGCAGGCACCCTTCTTTGTCCTTGGGATGCCTTTTGGATGCTGCACGGCATCTCCAAGATATCAGAGAGATTATTGTACAGTTCAGCCAAGCGGTAATTGCGCAGCCCACACACGCTTTGAATCAGGATCCATTAAAAATAATGGGAAAGAGTGACAACATGAGTTTGGGTGTGCAAGGAGGTGTAGCCAGGGAGAGTTAGCAGAGAGATGGGTAAGTTCCCCCCTTTAATGATAATTAATGGCAGCCTAGGCAGCAGGAGCAGGTTCTGGTCTGTATGTATGAGGTGTGGGAGGGTATTGATTTTTTTATGGAGATGCTGTAGCTGAAAATTTTAGAGAAGCATTCATGTTCCTCATTAATATGCAGGCTGGGTAGTGGCTCCTGATAGTTGAGTTTAAGACAGAGACAATCTATACTGGCCATTAAAAGAAACACAGCCTAATGGCACATCTATTCCGTTCTCTCCACTTTAAACATTCCTCCTAGCAGTTTTCACCCTTAAAATCCAGTGCTTAATATATTTGAGGATTTTAGAAAAAGTCAGTCATTATATTTTTTATATGTCGATGACTTAATTTCCTAAATCCCCACCATTTATAGACTATAATCCTGTGTCTTACGATAGGAATTTTTGGTACATGTTTCCCCCTAGTTTTAATCTGCTGGTTTCATTTATTTTCTTTCATGCATCACCCAGCTATTCCGAGGTTTGCATTATTCTAAGACACCTGAGGAGACCAAATGGGATTATTATTGCTTTTTACCTATGCCACCAGCTGTAATGATTGCAGCTTACCCAGGAAATCTGCTTTTGAGATCTTGTGGATATTATCATCTACTCTAATAAATTAAGACTCTTTGGGGCTAACATGTCATTATTTCAGTTTTGGGAGCTTAATTAGAACAGGAAGTAAATGCATTCCAACACCCCATATTTTTGATCCCGAAAGTTGCAGAAAGAAGGAAGGTAAGCTTATAAAGAGGGCATGATTCTCATTTGGTAGTGCTTAACGTTCATCTGAGCAGCAATACTATTAATTCTCAGAATGGAGAGGGCAGTTAAGCAGGGGACCAGGAGCTAGGCATGCCGGGAGCAGGGGTGGGAGCCAGAGAGCTTTCTACTCCCCCAGAGTCTGGATCGTCCTGTGAATCCCCACAATATCTGACAATGTATCTTTAAATGTAAGTAGAAGAACACATTTCAAAATGGACAGAGTGCTTTTGGCAGTAAACCTCTTTTAAAATTATCCATAACTTGATTTCTCCATTAGCACACAATAAAGAATTGACTTTGTTTGGTGGTGACACGGGCTGCTCTTTTTTAAGCATGTAAGTGCTCTAGTTATTTTAACTATGGAGACAACTCTTTTTGCAAGCTCCTGGGTTCATTCTTACCGAAGGTTCCTTGCCAGAAAACTGAGGCACGGGGCAGGGCGTGGCTGCCTGCCACTCACCGTAGTGGGCTCCGCAGAAGGTGATGTTATGCATTCGCAGACTCTCTGGCGTTTGGCCTCGAACCATCCGACTTGCCAGTAACAGAAATAAAAACAAAACAACCCCCCCCCCAACACACACATTTAAAATTGATTCTGTGCACTATTGGGAGACATATTTTAAGTGGATTCTGAAATCACACCCTCCCTGTCTTGAAACTTGAGCTGTCATTCCTTTCCCTTAGCTTAAAAACAAGCATTTAAGAAGCTTCGAGACACTTTGAAGATCGCAGCAAAGAGGTGCCCTCTGTGGTATCCTGTGTTCAATTGAAAGTGTCCATATTAGAGAATTCATAATGAAGGGAAATGGTTTGAACACATCCTTTTGTAGACTGTTGAATTTAATTAGGTCACATCTCATCCCGATCACTGATTCGGGCTAATTGGCTAACTTTGTACTATTTGGGTCCTTGGCAGATTTATTTAACTTCCACCCTTCTTGGTTTGTCTCTGAGCTCCTAAAAGTTTTCAAGTGCAGAAGTCAGAGGAAGTGCCCTGAATAATAATACTGCCTGCTTGTCCCCAGGGACCACTAGTTGGCTTAGTGTTTGACAGGGTCAGAATAGATCAGTGTGTCTTCAAGAATCTATTGATGAACTTGGGAGGGAAAAAGGAAGCTGGTTTTCATGAACAGAGCACTGGAACACGAGTCCTGTAACGTGGCATTATTCTATTTATCACAAGTGCAGTGCTGACTGACCTGGGACTGATTGCTTTGACACGGGTTCCTTGGTTTACCTGTTGGGGTGCGGGTGTGGACAAGACACTGGGAAACGCATCTGGGAGAGGATCCATTCCTAGGTGCTCGTGATTGATTAATATTGGAGGCACCTGGTGCTCACAGACCACGAGGCTCAGAACCACACAACTCATATCCTGGGCGACCTTCGGAGTAGCGCCCCCTTCTGCACTGGGTACAGGAAGGGGAACAAAGCCCTTGGAGAGGCAAGGAGAGCTGACTTCTTGGCCTTTGTCCCAGACTGCTTCGTGGAAGGCATCCAAATTTGATAACAACCTCTTGACTTAGATGAGCAAAACTATCTATGAATCTCCCATGAGCAAAGACGCCCAATGCAGGAAGAGTGAGTAAGGAAAGGAGCCAGAGGAAAGGAATCTGCACATTTTAACACCTTCATTTTCAGACTCTGGGTGGCCTTCCCTATATTATCTAATGTCTAGAACATTCTAAAAAGGCAGTATCTTTTTAAAAATTTAAAGTTTGTTATGTCTTCATCTTTGCCATCCCATAATAGGAAGATTAGTGGGTTTTAACACATTCCAATAATCCTACTTTACTTGGCATTTTGTATAGAATTTGCAAATTACTT
>PVIJ01000734.1:159607-252355 GCA_004024925.1 Scalopus aquaticus
AAAAAAAAAAAAATACAGACAGTCAGGGCGAGGGGTCCCACAGAAGAGCCAACGGTAGTGATTTTAAAACTAAAAGTGACTTGAAAGTCTTCAGCCAGGCGGCAGTACTGGTGTGCTCTTTGGAGGTTTCTAAGGATGAGCAAAGTGGTGGGAAATTTTGGGGGTGAAATACACATCTAGGGGTGCTTCTTCCTTCTACAGAGTCCATGTGTCAGACCAACTGAGCGATGAGGGGAAGCTCCACATCAGGCATAGACAATGGCAGATATGCGCACCCCTTTGAGAAGTGGGGGGCTAAGAAGGAAGGAGCACCTAGTGTGGGAGGGAGGTTGCAGGATGCAGCCGACTTGTTAGTGTGCAAATCCCCTAAAGTTGCCGAAGGGGCCTGCAGGTGACTCCGGCCCCGCGCGGCACATGACCTGCGAGGCCACACAGCCTTGGAGGCCTGTGGGCTTGCTCTGCCAGGTCAGGACAGAAATGGAGCTGCCTCTGGTTCCAGGGCCTCAGCACCCAGCTGTGGGAGAAGGAGGTGAGGCCGGGGTTTCCTGCTGTTGCGGGAAGCCGGGAGAGTTGCATGCAAGCCAAGTGGGGTGTTCACCGCACCACCCCACAATCTTGGGGCTGGAGGGGTGTGTAATTCACAAAGTGAAGACCAGATCTCCAGGGCTGATCAAGAGAAAGGGTTTGGTGGCCTGAAGTCCGGCCTTTAGGTCTGCCTCTGACATGTATTCGTGGGACCTTGGGTAAAACACTGAATCCTCTGCACATATGCTTCCTTCTGATGAAATGGGGTAACAGAACCTTCCCATTTGGACAGCTGCTCTTGAGGGTCAAATCAATCATGTATCTGTACTTTGAAAATGGTAAAATGGAAAAAAAAAGGCCATCGCTTTATGAAGGAACTAATACGGGATGACCTACTTAATAGACGATAGTTGGGGAATTCTTCCGGAGGCGTTCTGATAATATTTAAAGAGTTGAGCACAGTATATTTGAGCACGGGATGCAGGCGCTGCTCGAGCTTCCTGCGAGGACCGTGACCGCACCAGGCAGGTGCTGAATGCAGAACAAATTATGGAGGTTTGAACAGAAAGGAACCCTTGGGGTGAGATGGGAAAACTGAGGTCCAGAGAATTCAAGGGCTTGCAGATGGTGCAGATGGTGCAGATGGTCCCTCCCTCGAGCGCCTGCCCTGCTCAGACTGCCCCTGCACGCACTGTCCCCGCCTCCACACAGCTGTCCCAGCAGGTGGTTTTGATGAAGCAGAACTGGAATCAGGGTGTCCAAAAAGTGTAAATCCCCACCAACCCCATGTCCACTAGATGGTGGAAGTAGGTTCTGAATGAAGGGCAGATGCGTCATCGCCCAGCAGTCATCGACATCCTGAATCTCCTAATTTTTTTTTTTAAGATTTATTTATTTATGCATACAAGCTGGGGTGCAGGCCAGAGGTGTGGCGGTGAGAGGATTCACCAGAGACAGAGTGGGGAGCAGAACAGGCAGATGGGCTGAAATCCACTGCTAAGGGAGCAGCGGGGAGACAGGAGAGGTCTGCTGCGCCCTGTGGGAAGCTCCCTGGCTGGGGATC
This sequence comes from Scalopus aquaticus, assembly GCA_004024925.1. Classification (NCBI taxonomy): domain Eukaryota; kingdom Metazoa; phylum Chordata; class Mammalia; order Eulipotyphla; family Talpidae; genus Scalopus; species Scalopus aquaticus. The sequence continues at coordinate 161,196 of PVIJ01000734.1, forward strand.
CAACTCATACTGCAGTGGCTCTGGATAGTTTCATAGCGCTGCACTTAACCTGCTGCGCCACCAGGGAGGACTGTCACATCCTGAATCTTACATGCGTGTCAAGACACCCCAACAGAATTAACCGGGAAAGCAAACACAATACCACCTGTGCCGCTCATTTTCAGTGTTACTAAGAGGTGTTTACCACAATGGTGTGCATCTTCGTAGCTCTCAGGTGCCCGCTCATGCCTGCCTGTCATGTTCCTCCACCCAAAGGACTCGCTAAGATCATTTTGAGGTTCACAGAGGTGAAATCTCCCACACTGAGCATAGCCTGGACTTACCCGGCCCCGTGGACAGCCAGGCTGAGGAAGAAGAGGATGAAAACATGGTGTGTGCACCAGAATAGCTCATAGGAGGCTTGTCTGATGGACTCGGTGGATGAGGTCACGGTCAGGATGAGGGCCAGCGTGGTCACCAGGCCGGTCCAGCCTGCAGTGGTGGTCAGCAGCTCAGCGGCCGGGCTCTAAAAGGCAAACACATGGACACGCCATCTTCTTGCTAGCTTTCCATTTGGGAGCAGTCCTTGGGCATCTAATCAGAGAGGCATCCCTGAGATTCTAGCCTCAAAAATGGCCCGGGACAGTTCATAACGAGAGAACCCTGGCTTTTTCCGTTGCCCAAATGGATGGCAGACATTGACTTTGGGAAGATGTCATCCAATGGCATGTCATTTGCGACACTTATTTCATCTGTGTAGATCAATTTTTCTGTCTAAGTTATGATGTGGAATTGAAATGAGGGCAATATATAAAAATGCATCTAGGATGAAATAACTCACAGTAAATCCGAGTTTCAAGTTTTTAGTTTTTAAAATAAAAATGTGGCTCGGCAGGCTTAATTGCATTTTAACATTAAAACACACTTTTTGGGAGAGGTCCCTCTGGGGTCTTGTTAATAAGATAGCTGCCTACTCTGTTCCCCTGGTGCTTCTTCCTTGCTCTTGCTTTTTAATTGGAAAGACCATGACTTGCATTTCTTTTATGCCCCCTCTGGAGGCCTGGATTCAGGCTTTCTATAAATCCTAAGTGATCAATAAAGATACAGCTATTCTTATCTGGTAGACTGTGCAAAAAGCCAGAATTCTGAGCTGTGAGCGCAGGGGACAATTAAAGAGCATTTTAGAATATGAATCACAAAGCATCTTGTTGTGATTGTGAATTTCCCATATTCTTGCCAAGTCATTAGGATTCATACGTGGTGTCACTATCACAGAGACTATCACATACAACAAACTCAACTCTATCTTCTGTCAGAAAATCTCATTAATTTGGGCTGCTTTGAGAGCTCCAGGTAACTTGGACAGGACTTCTTCATATTTATTTTTTCTTCCTAGAGCAAACAGTGGCTATAAAATGGAAAGGGATAAGTGTTAAACACTTAAAAGAATTTTTTTCAAGTGTACTCAGGCACTTCAGAAATTCATTTACATCATCCGATGTATTCATTTGAAACTATTCTTTTTTGCTTATTAGAGCAAGTCCCCACTTTCCTGTTTCTGCAACATTTTCGATAGATTGGGTTGTTCTAACGTAACTTCTAAAATCATCTTCCTGCATCTCTACGCAAATACTCTTTAATGAATACTTTGTGTTACGGATACTCATCTTTCTCTAGACATTCGGAATTAAAGGGTTTCCTGAACTTAATTAGCACTTACATAGTATACACTGCTTCTAAAATTTTAAAATAACTATTGGAAATAGCTGAATCATCTTGCTAAATTGCCTCAAAAGTATTTACAATAAAGACTGTTTACTAGATAGTCTTTACAAAATATTTGAGATGCATTTTCGCGTGTGTCGGCATTTGCAGAGCATTCGTGGGAAAAAGAGTGAACCCCAGCGGGCACCCAGAAAAATGCTGTGGCTCAACTGAGTGACCCCCCCAAGGGCACCTGCAGGCTTAGGGCATCTATAGTTTTAACTTGTAACTGTGAAACTTGTTTTTCTTTGTGTCAGCCAAGAAAATGTAGCTTTTGATCAATGGCCTGATATTGGGAATCATATTAGGACATTGGGGGACATGACATGATGAATTTCCCTGCAAGACACTTGGAATTTTGCTTCTTCAAAAATACCTGCATGGGCCGAATAATCCCTTAAGAGATGGGTCAGAAGGTAACTGAGAGGTTGCCATTTCTGCCTTATGGTTCGAGCGCATTCTAGATGCTTTTAACCTGGTGAGCATTCCACTGTGGCAGTACATGGTCAAAGGTTTAGATTAACTAGAAGGAAAGAGGTAGGGGTTGGATTTAGGGAGAGGGCTGTTTTATCTTCTGTGGTTACATTTTTTTTTTAACCTGTGCTCAGAGGTGATTAGCATTAATGATGTCACTAGCCATACAAGCTTCATTATGAAATTAGTCCCTCTGCCCAGTTTCTGACTTGGCAGAGCAGTTACTCACACGTGTGCCAAAATACGAGATGGGAGAAGAGATCCGGAAAGCCATTTGCAAATTGAAAATGAAGACATCCAATTTATAATCTCTGGTTTTAATGACACTTCACATTTTTATGATTGTAACATCAGCTAAAAAATCCTAATCATGAGATGTTTTGAAAGTTTAAAATATTAGGGATTTTAACAGGTTACTGCATTTCCTGCTTGGGTGTATTTATTATTTGCTGCTCTAAACTAATTAAGTGGTATCAGTTTTTCTTCTTGCGCATAACCTCTTAGCAACATTCATGTTGTTAAAATATACCTTTTCAGAAAAAGGTGAAATTTATGTTAACATTTGGCAAAAAAATCTCCTCCGGAGCTTTCCTAGAAGCTTTTGAAATAGTGTTTCTGATGAAGGGCTAGCAGAAGGAAGGAATTTTCGGTCGACAAACCAGGGGGCAGGCAAACAGCACTCACTGAGTGTGTGCTCCGAATAGGGTTGAGGTAGGTCTCATTTGGAGCGTCGCCAAGTTTGGAAAGTGCAGCCGAAAGTCCGCCCGCTTCCCCAGACTGGCTGGCGCGGTAGCGCTCCAGGTTGCATGCATGTGCCACGACGTGAATAGCTGCGTAAAACGAGACAGCGGACATGAGCCTCGTGGATTTATTCCTTTGAGGTTACTCACAATTGCAGTGCCTGGATGGTCAAGTTTCCCTGTCCTGGTTCTTCTAATCACCAAGGAACAGTGATTAATTTGTGCATCTCTGCCGGGGTCTTGAATGGAGTGGATTGAATACTTCCGAGGATATTGTGTGATTTACTATGTTCATACATTTAAGTTCTATTAAGACATAACGTAAAATCTAAATTCACCACAGTTTCATGATGAGCATATGATTATTCTGGAAGTGAATGAGGCATCATGATATTGAACGTAATTAGATATGATACATACTTTCTTTCCTGATCAATCAGAAAGCATTATTCTTCAATATTTCTGTACATCATGTACAGCCATGTCTGATAATACCAGGGCAGGCATCATTTTAGTTCTCTTTCAGATATTACATATTCTGGTTTTCCTTTATACATTCTAGTATATATGCATATATACCTTTACACACACACACACACACACATTTGCACTATTCCTAGTGCACTATTCCTAGTGGATTGACATCTGCCAGTATTTATGGAAGTAAATCTTTCTGTATATTTTCAAGAAAATAATCCATTTTTTTCTAATTCTGGGAACTGATGATGTCTAAATTCTAAGTGCAGGGACCTGGTCCAGGACACAGCACCATGCCACCTTCAGAGTCTGCTGCCACTGTCTCCTGTGAGTGACTCTGGGGGAAGACCAGTCCCACCACGCAGACATCTGATGCTATCCCTACAAATGGAAGCCCTGTTGGTGCTCAGTGGGTCCCCACTGGTGAGATCAGGCTCTAGTGTGAAGCCAGAACGCATTGCTCAGAGGATAGGTCAACTTGATTGATACTCCTTTTTTTCTGCCCCCATAGTGACAGCAGCACGGTGCTGCTACTTTAGAGCCCTATCAAGTTGTGTCCAAGTCTGGTGCGGGAGCGTGAGGGGAAAAGGGACAGCAGAAACTCCTAACGGCATCGGTGTCATTCTGATGTCCGTGGTCCTAATAGCAGATTGACTTAGAAATGCCACCTTCTATAATGCTTAGCCTCTGCTCTCTGGCACTTGAGTTCCTTCTATCAGTCATTCCCTTTTCTGCCTTGCAGAGTTCTACTCATGCTTTAAGACCCACGGCAAAAGTTGTTTTCTGTCAAGTACTCTTTAACCCCACAGACAAATGATAACATCCAACATCTCCCAGGCACTATTGCTGTTGAGTATTTACTTCCACATGCATTTCTCAATGCACTTTGGCTCCTCAGGGAACCTTGACACCTGGCACATTGTTTACACCAGTATGGACTGCATTGCTGAGCAACAATGAGACTACAGAAAGGGAGAAAGGGCTAAGAAGTCCATCTGTAGATGCAACATTGTTGGAAGTGCTTTATCTATGGATGCATTTTTTTTTCACATTTTTCTATGGTCTTTAAGTTAGAAATCAAATCCAACAGGTTTTGACTGAGACTCAGCTGTGTAAGCAATGCTCGTGTTTTGAGTCCGTGATGTTGACGGTCTATTTGCAGATTCATTGAGGGCAGCATCTAAGAGTTGGTCTGTTTCTTTTTTATGTTCATTGGTCAGCATATGCGGCCACATCTCTGGAGGGTGGCCCTGTTCAGTCTCAGCATCCACAAAACTAGAAAAGCTTATCTACTTTCCATCACGATCCATAAAATGGGAATTATTTGCTGAATTGAACATAAACATTGTATAGTATTCCCAATTGCGGTTTTCTGATAACTATCTTAAAGTTTTGTTTTTGTTTCTCTTTCTTTTTTTTTAAAGGACAGTTTGTTAGGAAAAAAGAGAAAAGAAAAAGAGGCATGGACACAGGGGGCCAGTCTTGTGACCAGAGCTGCCTATTATCTTAAAGTTTTGAATGAACAGGTAATACTCGTCATAGCTAACGCATGCTGAATATTTCCTATACTGCAAACACTGTCATAGATGCTTTAAATATGTTCTCTTAATCCTAGGTGCAAATTTTATTTCCATATTACAGACCAGTATTCAAAAAGTTAAGAACCCTGTAGTTGGTAAGTGTCAAAGGTGGGACACAAACCTGTTTGCCTCCAAGGCTCCCTCTTTGGCCTAAGTTATAGTGCTTCTTTTCATCAATCACTAATGTTTGTATACCTCACTTTTTCCTGGAAACTCATTTCTCCTATGGGCTTAGTTAAAGCTTTTTGAACGGTTCACTTTGTGTCTTTAATCTAGAGATAAACACCTCTTAAGACTCTGACTCAGCAGAATCTCGGTGATCTCTCTCACTGCAGATAGTAAAAGGCTCCATCTGCATTCCGCCTTTTTATGTTTCCTCATCTGCTTCCAGCTCTCTCGGATTCTCCCTCCATAGACCAAAGTACACCAGGCAGGGAGTGGAGCTGGTACCATTTCATAGAAATAGACACTGAGCTGCAAACCAAATAAAGCAATTTATTCCCCATCACATCATCCACACGTGACAGTCAGAAAGGGAACACAGGATAAGTTCTGTGTCTTTTATATTCCATATTCTAGAACATTCTTCTCTCTTGTAATGAGTTGCTGATCACAATCTGTTTTCTACTAGACTGATTTTCGCATGAGATTTTGACATTGTTAAACTAAATTTAAATACATTTATTGAATGAGCAGATATTGAACTATTAATATGTTCTCATCGCCAGATGTCTCATAACAGAGCAGAAGAACTAATAACACAGCAGAAGAAAACCCAAGATACTTTTCAAGTAGTAGCTCCTGAGGGAATATGTTGAAAGTGATTTTTTTTTTCATTTTTTATTAGTAGTTTATAAATTTCATGTATTACATATTCCTTTGCTTAGCTGCATCCATTTTGCTTTCTTTTCACAAGGTAGAAGATAAAAAATGGAATATCTTATTTATCTCAAGAACTCACAGAGAAAAAAACGGTTGCATTCATTTTGTTCGTCAAAATGTTTTATTTCTTCTTATTTAATTTTATTATACTCTTGGCTTGGAACTAAAAGTACTCCAGTTACCAAATCTTGGGACTTGATAGATAACCAAGGGCGATCTCGATTTTGTTACTTTTTAGATATCATACTTTCTATTCTCTCCTTCAGACACTTTAGCTATTTTAATATGAGTAGCCGCTCTGTTTATCACTGCTTCAGGGATGCATTAAATAGTGATACATCGTCATCTTTCTCTCTTAGTCATCAGGAGCCTATCTTATTAGATTTCACTTTAGCAGAAAGAACACTGGAGAGGATACCTCTCCGTGACTAAATTCCTTTCAGCCCCATTTTCTCATCTGTGATGTGGGTGGATTTGACTCAACTGCGTGGCACCAAGCTCCCTTCCAGCTGTCTGGCTCCCAAGCTCACTCTGAATTTAACTAGGAACATTTACCATCTAAAAGGGGACTGCAGACCAGTGTGGAAGTATTTCCAGGATGAAATTTACAGTTGAGTATCTTCTAAGAATCAGCACTGGCTTAACCCGGCTTTTGATACCTTGTGGCAAATCCACATGATCAACTCTGCAGATGGGGTGCTCCCTGCTAGTTCTGCTGAGCCAGCAGGAGGATCCAGGATCCCCTTTTCTAGAACCCACCAAACTTAGTGCCAGGGCGAAAGACGCTATAACAGGATCTTTCCACAATTTCATTTTCTCCACTAAGTTAAAGAGAGCAGCAATCTTGGACATATTACAAATGTGCACTTAATTGGTATATGAACTTCAGAGTCCAAATAAGGAGCTTTTATTGAAGAGGGAACAAAAAAATGATAAAGGCTACAATTAGAGCCAGTTGCCCTGAGAAAGTCCCTTTTCTTTCTCTCTTTCCTTTTTCTCTCTTTTTTAAAGATTTATTTATTTATACATACAAGCTGGGGTACAGACCAGAGGCATGGGGAGGCGAGAGGGTTCACCAGAGACAGAGTGGGAAGCAGAACAGGCAGATCGACGGAAATACACTGCTGAGGGGACCAGCGGGCGAGGCAGGAGAGGTCTGCCGCGCCATGTGGGATTCTCCCCGGCCGGGCATCGAACTCGCATCGCCTGCTACCGACAGCTCCACAGCGCAGCGCCTAACCTCTGCGCCACCAGGGAGGCCCTCCTTTTTCTCTCTTAGGAGATAAAAGGAAGCATAATGGAGGGAGAATCTTCAGAGTGTGGTCAGTTCTTGCTATCTTTCAGCTTGCCTGTCAGCAGTGTCATTTTGAGTCAGTCACTTGCTAATTAGGCAGCCTGTCGAAATAGGAGCAAATCTTGGCTGCATCTAGAACCAGGCCTGAACCTCCAGACTTGTGGTCTGGTTTCTGTGGAGATGTACACCGGCCAGGGCACCTGCTTCTGCCTCTCATTTGTCAGTCACATTCAGTAGTGTCAGGTGGGTTGGGGACAGAGCTCCTTGGAACTCCCTGTGTCTCAAATAGAACTGGCTTAATGGTGATCCTTGAGGGATCGTGTTCTAAAGAGTCTGGGCTTCCAGATCTCTCTCTCTCTCTCTCTCTCTCTCTCTCTCTCTCTCTCTCTCTCTCTCTTATTCTGAGCTTGCTTCTCTCAGTCTGTCCCTGTGATGTTTATTGAGGTTCATCCACTAATTTTAGCAACCTGTCAGGAGTGGCACCGGGTAATTGTGTGCCCTTGTCCCCAGCAGATGCAGAGGGAACTTTGCTGGAGAGAGCTGTCCGGATTACTATTTACACCCCCCTATGAAGGAAGCTCAGGGTCAGCTGGAGGGGTCTTCAAGGTCTAGTGTGAACCGGAGTCCAGGAAGATCCACATTAATAAGAGTGGAGAGACTATGAAACTAAGATTTTTATACCAGTGTGGTGAGAGGCCCCTGAAGATGATTTATGAGTAGTGGAGGAATGTTCCAAAAGCTTATCGTGGGCAGGCGAGCGGGAAGGCAGGAAGCCAGGAGAAGAGTTCCTGTCACTGCATTTTCGGTGATGCCCTTGATTATAGATCCCATTGTCTGCCTCGTCCCTCCCCCTCCGCAGCCTTCTTCCACCAGGCTCTAATTACAGCTTTTAATGATTCGACCAATTAAAGCCTGCGGTTCAGCTTATAGGGGAACGGATGAGAAATTAGAGGCTGGCATGCACACTTCGATGTGGCTGCACTTCTTCCAAGGTTACACACCTCTATTAAGCCAGTCGGCTATTTGAAAAGCAACATAATGGGCGATGCTAATAAAATCAGCATGGGGACATTTTCAGCTGCTCCCCAGTGAATATACCCGAAGGACAAAATGTGAAAAGCAAAGGTGTATCTATGAAACCAGGGCTTAGCAGTTTTTTTTAAAGCTGCAGTTGCCAGCCACATTTCTTAGTTAATGTGAAATGTAATAATTGCTTTGTCAGGGCTGGGAGAAGGGAGCGCTTCCTCCCCACCCTCCTGCCTCTAACTGGAATGAGAACAACGGCATTGAGGCTGGCGGCGGGCGGCCATGCGGTGGGAGATGAGCATTTTGCTTTCAAAAGCAGTCTGACCCTGCTGGGGAGCCTGGGTAGGTGGGCAGGAGCCTGGCGAAGCAGGGGGATTGCAAGCACAATGGGAGCAGAGGGAACACTCAGTCTCGCCAGGGCGGTGTGAAGGGAGAGGGAGGGAGAGCATCCTGTCTCCCTGGTTGCCTCGGCACGAGTGGCTTGGCCTGGTGACCGGCACCCTTCTCAGTCTCCTCCCGCACGCTCCCCATGACCTGCACTCAGACTGCCCCGTCCCGAACCAGCCCTGCGCTGTTGTGTCTTGTAACTTTCCCAGGTTTTCCTTCATCTGCTTTTGCCTGCTGGTCAACTCCTACTCCCCTTCAGGCTTAACCAGCCCTATTATGTGCCAGGCGCCAAAGCAGCCAGGATGCGGAAGGCACAGCCAGCCTGGAGGCCCGCAGAGCCCGAGAGATTTCACCCTGGGTGGGAGACTGTGACCTGCGGGTGAAGTGGCCGCCAGCCAGCACCTGGCAGATCACGAGGAGGCTGACAGAGCCGAGTTCTGGGTACGGTGCCATCTTAGCCATGAAGGAGAGGAAGTGCATCGCAGGCGAAGGGAGTAAGGGCAAAGGCACACACTCTCCAGGGACTGCCAGTAGCTGGGCACTGCAGAAGAGAAAAAGCCCAGGGGTGTGGCCAGGGGTGAGACTGGAGTAGTGGGTGGGGCTCCAGCACGGAGTCTGCCAATCATGCTAAACTTGGACTTGATCTGCTTTTTGATGGCAGAAGTGAATGACCTTGCAGCCAGCAGATTTCCAAGTGGTTAACGCTGACAGCTAATGCGCATGTGTCATAGAGATGGACAGAGGGAGCTACTGTTCTCTGAATTCTGCAGAATGAAGGGTATAGGGAGCTCTTGGAGATCTCCCTACGCAAACTTCAGTACCAGGGGTTTAAATAACCTGGGCATCTGATCTAGTCAACTGCTGCCCCTACTAAATTATACTCCATTCTGCAATGGGACTGAGCGCACTCTTTGCAGAAGCTGGCAGCTCCCAACAGGGTGCACGTGGAGACGTTCCCTCTGCGTCACCGATGCATTAATGCTATTGCGGTGTGAAAACAAAGAAATACACACACCCTAAGGTTTAAGAGGAAAGCCGCTTCTTGACACACGCTCTCTTTTATTCTTTGCTTCCTTTTCTGGTTCTGTGTTTTTCCCAATTGTTGCTGCCATTGTCCCTTTACTCTATGATTTGCTCATGACTTTCTTTTAGAGTCCAATTCTGCATTAAAGCTTTTGCACAGTGATAATATTCTTCCTGCACATTTACTGTGTTTTATCTCCTTTTTAAAAAAAGATTTATTTATTTATGTATACAAGCTGGGGTGTAGGCCAGAGGTGTGGGGTGGTGAGAGGATTCACCAGAGACAGAATGGGGAACAGAACAGACAGATCTACTGAAACACACTGCTGAGGGGAGCAGCGGGGAGACAGGAGGGGTCTGCTGCGCCACGTGGGAAGCTCCCTGGCCAGGGATCGAACTTGTGCTGCAGTGGCTTCAGATAGCATCATAGTGCTGAGACTTAACCCCTTGTGCCACCAGGGAGGCCCCTTATCTCCTTTCTTAATGGAGGAACTAAGGAAGCTCTTAAGGAAGCCTAGAGAGTCCCTGAATTCTTTCTTTGAAGAGCTTTCCAAAAAGCAGTCTATACTCCACTAGGAGGACACCCAAGACGGGGCTCTCCATATTCTTAGAGGACCCTTGTTCTAATTTGAGCAAGTTTTCAAGGTCTGGAAAAGACCTCCATTTCTGAGCTGCAGTCTCCTCCCTGGGCCTTCCTTCCTTCGTGCCTTCACTCATTCATCAAAAGCTGTTGCTACCGATGTGTACTTGGCGCTGCTCAAGGGCTTGGAATGCAAAGGTGAAAGACCTTTGTCTTCTCTCCATCCCTTAGCTGGTTTTCTCTAGGACGTGATGTCTTTTTACACTGATATCTTAACAAACTACAAAGACCTTTTGCAAACATCTTCCAGGTGGGTTTAATCTGGCATTGAAGACAACCGAGGAGGAAATCTCCCCACACGTATCCGCACACCCCAAGTTGTGTTAATTGGCACTCGGGCACCGTCTGTCATGTCTTGTTGCTTAATTAAATCCACATTTGTTTTGAGTGTTCCTTTCACTCTGCTATTTCTTATGCATGAGAGGATAAAAACAAATGCGGAAAACATTTTATAGTTAAATTAGCTCGAGAGAAATAGACCTGAATTATAACTCTTTATTGTTCAGATAGCTTTTTACTCCTATGTATTTGTGGTCCAGTGTACATTGCTTACTGGTTACCAGCCTTGTCTATCTACCAGGGTCTAAACTTGGCCTTGGATGAGTCTTTCTAGGATCTTCTTTAGAATTTTCTTATTTTCTACTTCAAGAAATGACAGTAACGCTTTATATGCCTTTAAAACTTCACATCTTCGCAAGGTCCTTTTATGTCCCAGCTCAATGATGTTCAGAGTCAGGCTCAAAGACTGTGTTTTTCTTTTTCCTCTCACTGTCCATGCTACCATTTGGTAGTCATTTTCCTACGACTTGAATGAGACAAGTCTCGGTCAATTTTAGCTCCCATGTGAATTATACTGAGTGACACTGTTCATTTTCAAGTAGATATTTACTATTGTATTATCAACAGATTTAACTATTGACAGATGAAAATGAAATTTCATCAACTACTCCTTGATAAATTGAGGGTTTGGTAGAGAAACAAGCCACATGAGTATAAATTAGAAATTTAAAAATTCATTTATATAGTATTTATGTGGTCTGATGAAGGACAACTATTTCTTGAATCTAAAGGTGAGCTTGGGGTGGGGGGGAGGATTGAAAGAAAACTATTAAGTTAAATATTATAAAATCCATCAGGTAGTTAATAATAAGCACTCACCTGTATTGATGGCTATCCCATAGGCAACAAGTTTGTGGAATTTGAGGGTTTTGTCTAATTGTCTGCTCCAGGATCCTCTGCAACACTAGAGAGACAAAAATAACACATTTAGGGAAAATTCATGGCGATGACATTGTTGTGGAAATTAAGGGAATAAGACCCAGGCTCTGCCTCTGAATTACTGGAGGCAGGCCTATGTGACACAAAAAAATCAGAGGCCATTAGTTAGCTAAACAGGTCAAACCACTGGTTAACAGTGACTTGCTGAAATTTCAGCTCAATAAAAGTGACTGAATTAGCAGGTCCCTGGCTGCAAGTCAAAACTAAAAACAAACCTGCCGATAATCACACATTATCTATACATTATTTCTTATTGCACAGAGATGTACTATATTCATCTACACCTAAATATTCATATAGTTCTGATCCCATAACACAATATCTTTTCTTGTAAGAGTTTCTTTGAAGAGTTATAAGCTTATTGAGTTTCCTATAAGAGTTAAATACTAATATAAAGTTACAGAGTTTCTTGTAAGAGTTATTTCTTATAAGAGTTCAGTGAATTAGCCTATTCAGCAAGAAAGAGCTAAGTACCAATAGAGTGGACTCAATATAACAAGTCCCATTATGTCCGGGAGGGACTAACATCTACGTAGTAAACAGTGACTGCTTTCTGGGCCTGAGAACCAGAGATGTTTCTTAATTGTCATTTGGCTTAGCTGCTTGTCTCCTTTCAATCAGAAACGTTAATAGCTCAAGCTGTTATATATCTATCTTCATGAGCCAGGTCAATTTTATGCACCCTGCTTTTCAGATGGAGCAAATGTATCAGGGAAAGGTTGAGCGATTCCCTACCAGGGTCATGTAGAGCGCCAATAGCAAAAGGAAAAATCAAATCAGAGGCACTTCCTTCTAATTTTTGTTGTAGCCTTTGTGTTCTCTCTCACCAAGAAGCAAACCTCAATTGGAACAGAAATTTTGGAAATCACAGTTAAAGTATATCTCTGTTTTCAATGGCACTTATATTAATCGATCCTAACAACTGAATTATTTTAAGTAATTTATTACTTACGATACTCGTTCCTCTAATGAACGACATGAGGTTTCTGCTGACTGGTAGTAGAATCAGCATGCAGTTGAAGTTCAGGCAGACAGCAGATGCTCGAGCCCACGCCAGGGTGGACTGTCCATAGAAAGACACAAGAAAGAGATACGATGAAAATAAGGAAACTGGGGAAAATGGAATGTATCTTTGCTTTTTGAAATGATAATGAATGCATGGTTGCCAGCTTAACTTACACCCAGAATAACTCGTGTATAAAGGAAGGACTCTTCTTCTTCATACCAATAGAATGTGTCAATAAACAGATATAAATTCACTCCCAGCCACGAGAGCTAGAGCAGAATGAAAAGACAAACAATCAATACTGTCTTCTGCCTTTTCCTCTATTCAAAATCACTTGGGGTTCTTCATTTGAAGTGAAATGAAGAGCTTTCTATTAATCAGAATTAGTCCATATGCTTATTTCCCATTGATTGGTTTTTAGCATTGATTATAATGGTAAGAAATTATTAACTTTAAAAAGATTTTAAACACATATGGGCATACTTTAAGGAATTTAATGAAAAGTTCAAAACCTTCCTCATCAACATTGCTATAATGTTTTAAATCAATGACGTCAAGGAGGAAATCTTTATAAAACAACCCAGAAAGTACACTAGAAAAAAATTCAATTTCATAGTCTAATTCAAAGACTTCATTTGATTTGGAGAAACATTCATACATTATGCAAAAACAAACTACTTGACTTTAAAAATAATTAAAAAGGAACTCAATTGGAAAACAACTTTACATGATTCTGGAAGGGTAAATTAAATATATCTACTGAATGTTTTCTAACAAGTTTTAGTCTTTTAACCAGTCATGCTTTCGGCTCTTTAGCATTCCTATACAAGTAAGCCTAAAAATCAAAGACTATTCAATATATACGCATTGAAAGTTGAATAACAAATGGGACACTTACTGCTAATAGGATGGAGAGACTTTCGTTCAAAACCCAGCACCTCATTGTGACAGCTGTGCATGTTAGCAGCACTCTGCCTGGATATTCAATCCTTAGTGAGGGTTTCCCTGCTGAATTATTTTGTCTTTTTGCCTTCGGAAGCACCTACTGGGAGCAGCTCTCGAGGAATTTCTAATTAAGGACTTCTTGCCAAAGGCACATCACCAAGCTGACATACCTCATGACCTGCTGGACACAAGGCAAGTCTCTGTCTATGATTCCTTTCTTCAAAGAGTCCATGAGAAGCGAAAACTAATTTTATTAAATTATCCTCATGTACTTTATAGCCCATTCATCTTCTACATGATTGCAGTCAAGATGATAATAAGTCTTCATGTAAATTTGAGAAATTAGCTCACTGCTGAAGGTTGAATGCAGCAAAAACACCCCCCCCCTTGAGCTTTCTCTACTTATTTTCTCTTTACCTCCTCCCCTCTTCTTGCAAAAGAAGTATATCTTCTAGAAGATGTACTCTGCTGGATAAATAACAAATAAAAAAATCTCTTGGAAGTTGGTAAAGATAAAAGAAAAATATTTTTTAAAAAAGATTTACTTATTTATGCATAGAAAAACTGGGGTATAGGTCGGAGGTGGGGGGTTAGAGGTTTTACCAGAGACAGAGTGGGGAGCAAAACAGGCAGATCTACTAAAATACACTGCTGAGGGGAACAGTAGAGAGACAGGAGAGGTCTGCTGTGCCCTGTGGGAAGCTCCCTGGCTGGGACTGAACTCGTGCTGCTGTGGTGATAGCACTGAGACTTAACCCCTAGGCAACTAGGGAGGGCCAAAAGAAAAAGATCTTTTAGAAAATCACATCCAGGAGAACTTTCAAAAATCTAGAAGTGTGATGACAAAGGACAAAGTTGACTATTTTTGTGAGATGAGAGGAGTAAATCCCACTTTTCCCTAATCCCACTTGGGGTACTGTGAGGGGAGCGGGGTGGTCCTTTATCATTGGTGACCCCAGGAGGGGCTGTGCATGAACTTGACTTTCCTCAGATTTTCCACGGGTCATCCCCGATAGAGAGCAGAATGACCCAGGCCATTCAGGTAGGAAAAACTGTCCCAACTGGCCAGTCCTGGCCCAAAAATTTCATTGAAACATTTCAGATGATTAAGATGAAAATAGGAGGGGATTGGAATCATCTGAATAACTACCCAAAAGTTTTCTGGGTTTTCATATGAGCAGTCTGGTTAGCGGCACAAAAAGAATTTAAAACACCTTGTAAGAATAATTGTGAGGGCCTCCCTGGTGATGCAGGGGTCAAAGTCTCAACCCTATCAAACTATCGCTACTGGGGCCTGAGTTCGATCCCAGCCAGGGAGCTTCCCACATGGTGCAGCAGACCTCTCCTGTCTCCCGGCAGCTCCCCCCAGCAGTGTATTTCAGTAGATCTACCTGTTCTGCTCCCTACTCTGTTTGGAGAATCCTCTCACCGCCCCCCTGACACCCCTCCCCGCCCCAACCACTGGCCTATACCCAAGTTCTTTTTTTTTTTTAAAGATTTACTTATTTATGCATACAAGCTGGGGTACAGGCCAGAGTCCTAGGGCGGCGAGAGGGTTCACCAGAGACAGAGTGGGGAGCAGAACAGGCAGATCGACTGAAACACACTGCTGAGGGGAGCAGCGGGCGAGGCAGGAGAGGTCTGCTTCGCCATGTGGGAATCTCCCCAGATGGGTGCCCAACTCACCTCGCTGCTGCCAATAGCTCCACAGCGCAGTGCTTAACCGCTGCGCCACTGGGGAGGCCCTATACCCAAGTCCTTACATGCATAAATAAATAAAAATAATAAATCTTTATAAAAGAAAGAATAATTGGAGTTTTCATTGACCTGAACAATCATCATCATCAAGAATTCAGACATTAGGTTAGGAGCTTCCAAGAACTGACACACGTGAGCTCTTCACGGTAGCTGTCATAAGCCCCGTCGCGCAAATGGGGAAACGGGTCCAAATGAACTAACTTGCCACAAGAGCAGCTGAGACTTGAATCTAGTTCTCCCTGACTTCATCTTCACTATTAACCACCACTGTATACTGCATCTTTTCTGAAATACTAATCTATGGATTTGTGAATCAATCATATTTAACATACACATTTAAGTTCATTCATTACAAATAAATGTGTTGTTACATGTGATTGAGTATATTATCTATTTCTACATAATGCCAATAAAATAGAAAAATGAATGTCATCCTATTGCATGATTCATATTTTTAATTCTAAATATAAAAAGATGTTTTGAACATCTTGGAACCTTGCAGACACCAGAGAGGGATTGCTTTTCCCAGGAGGAACTAATTCCTAGTGATAGCAAAAACTGCATAAAAACATACCTTTGATATGCAAGCCAAATAATCTAGAGCCACACCCTTAACCACCTCCTTTATAAAACTCTCATGCACCAATTCAATATTCTCTTTCCGAGTCTCTCCAGGGTCAGGTACTAGACGAGGGCCCAGCCCTCCAGCATAGCCTATGAAAATCATCCCTATTATCCAAACTTAAACCTGTTCAACTTGCCTACTCTGTCTTGTCCCGTCTTTCCTACAAAAAGGGAAGACGCTGACCCTTGCTGTTGCTCTTACTTCTGATACCTCCTGACCAACCCTCTTGCTTCAAAAGTGGCTCCACATGGAGGGGTGTGTCCCCTCCTTTTGGGAATTGTCAGTAATAAAGTCTTCTTTCAAGGATGAGTCCATGTCTGTCAACTGATTATATTTGAATAAAACAAATCTCACATGAATTTTTAAAGATCTGTATTTCAAAACATTTTGAACTTTGAGATCACAGGTCAGACATTTTGATGAATGGGCAAGCTTTCTATCTGTCAGTCAGCCCTCGTCACTTCTTTTGAGTCTCAGTTTCCAAATTTGTTTAATGAGAATGATCATAATATTATAATACTTCATCAAATACTGTACCAAGCCAATCTTGTTCTTCATTGGCCTCCATTTCTCTACACACACACACACACACACACACACACACACACTCACACACACACGAGACACATACACACACTTATGTGAGATCATGCTGTTTTGGGAGAAGTTTTAGATTTACCAGTACAAATTTAACAAAATTGTTTCTCTATAGAAAAAGAAATCAATTTTCAGGAATTTTCCTGCTAGATATATATAAAAGTACAGGTATTTTGGCAGCATTAACCTGAGGTTGGGTGCAGTTAGTGAAATATCTTCAGTCTCTTCTTTAACAGTGAGTAATATGAAGATGTAAAATCTTCATATTTATTTCCTTAAGCCAATAATCTTCCATGATGAAATGATTTGTTATTTCTGAAGTACTTAGGATTTACATATCTTAGAGGTCTTATTCAGTTGGGTTATAAAAATTAATTCAGAGAGAGTACCTTTGGAATTTTATACCATCTTTTCTATTTTAGATTCAATGAGTGTGAGGAAGAGTTGGAATTTTCTAGCTTTCTGTACTCTACACACAGTGTTACAAATGAGAGACATAGTTGTGAATAATATGTGTGGTCACTTTTTTAAAATTGCTTAGAATACTTATAGTTGTACAGTAAAAAATTTATAATTGAAAGTTTCAGGCTTAAAATCACATCTATGCAGGCTTCATTCTTATTTCTGAAATGTGATGTGTTTTTCCTCATTTTGGATATGTGTGTATATATTTTGTGTTAAAGTGTAGCTATTATTCATTTATAGTATACAAAATGTTTCATATTAGTATTATGAAATATGGTGTTAGATATTATATAGAACTATGAAATAGTATTATAACTCATGACTTAATCTCAGCATTTTTTCTCATAAATTTGAATTTTTAAGAACTTGCCATGATTTTTCGTTTACTCATATGAAAAAATATCATATATGAACTTCAAATATATTTGAATTCATTCAGAGTTCAACACTTACGCACAATTGATACACATACATTTTCCCCTCGACTTTTCTATATTCTCATTTAAGAATAATCTGATGACAATGCTGTTTTTTTTTTTTTTACAGTATTCAAATCAGACTTCACAAGACTCAAGATATCATTTCTTACAACACACACCCAAGGCCAAGTCAGCTCCCTTTCTGGGCTCTTTTCCAGAAGCTCCCACTTTTGATAAATAATTGTGGCTTCTCTCATGCTTTTTTAATTTACTTGGTGTAAGTTCGGGGATGTTGTTCATGCCCAAAATGTCTACTCAGACTTTACTTCAGGGAAGGAGTCTTTACAGGTCACAATTTAAATCAAGACTATTGGAGTCATTTTCCCAGAATTGGGGTCAAGTGAATGAGGTTGCATCTAAGGAAAGAAGAAATTGCACAAAATCTGCAAAATGATATAAGTGCTCAGAATTTTATTTATTCTCACCGACCTGTTTTCATTGCCAACAGGAAATGCTCATTTCATTTCTCAAAGTTTTCTCAGACAAAGTAAGTGAAATTTGCATTGCTGATTTTCTGAGGTAGATACAATCGTTCTTACTCAATGGACATAGTCATTGGCTCCTCCAGCCCACTGGAAAGAGAGAGTGGAGTTTTTTTCTGTAAAGACCACCGATAGCGAGCTTTTTATAATGGGAAAAGTAGGAGAGAAGCAGAACAAATATATTTACCAGGGCAGGTTAATTGCCAGCATAAATGAACACAAACTCGACACTGTCCACACTATATTCTGGGACTGAATTTGTTCTATTAGATTTTTAGTTCTCTTTCACTTCTTAGTTGAACAGTTGACCCAACAAAGGAACACTTTGATCCTCAAGGGCAAGATTGATCATCTAGGAGCTCTTGGTGCTGCATACTAAAATCTAAGTTCCCTGTAGATGGAACGAGATCAGAGTACAAAAATAGCATTGCCAAATTTTCCTCTTCTAAGCATTAAACATGCTTTTAAATTTTCCTACAAGCATTTATAAACATCTAAATGTTAACATGAAAAGAGATAAGAAAAATCAAGAAAAAATTGCAAACACATATAATTTGTTACCTGGTTATTTTGAGTAAGATTTGAGGTTATCATGATGTGATTTTATTAGATATATTGCACAAAAATAGATAAATTCTATTTGTAAAAGAAAAGCAGAATGAAAGAAAAAGGTTAAGAAAGTCTATCCATTAACATAAATCTGATTTTAAAATAAAATTGAATTAAGTACCATCAATATCTTACCTTCTGCTGAATTACACATAATGCATTTGTATTTCAGGAAACATGCTTTCATAATACCATTTTAAAGTGAACTTATATCACAAACTTACCTGACATTATAGAGTTCAAGCGTCCTCCATTTAGCCAAATCTCATAATATCAAATGAATATTTACTGAGACGACTGCGTGGATCATACTATGCTGGGCACTGTGGGTATCCGAGGTCTGGTTTCTATTATTCAGAAGCTTGTAATGTAGTAGAGGCAACGGGTAGATGCACAATAACTAGGAATCCTTCCCAGGTGAGAATCCCTGGAGTGGTGATTGTACACCTGGAGGCCACTGAAGCTCAAAGAGATCCAGGTGTGGGATTTACTCTGGGGGAAATTCTTCGGCGAAGGTGAAATGAATTGTGTTGTTTTCAAAAATTATACAGTGTGAAGAAGGGAAGGGAAATTATGCTTGAATTTCGGTGTTTCTCAAAGGGCCATTTTAATAAACTTCAAAAGCGTCAAACAGCGAGCAAAAAAATCCTCTGCCTCCAGCTCTTTGCCTGTGTACTTCTGGCCTGGTCTGCCAAGCCCAGAAGACTTCCATGCTGGGTCATTCCCATCACCTGGCTTCCATCTTCCTCATGGCTCACGTGAATTTTCTTCTTTTTTGGGAGGGGCCAGTTTCAATTAGGTGATACATAGAGTGAGACTGGTAAATTCTACCTCTACTAAAAACCATTCTATAATTCCAGAATCACATCAGTGAGCTCATGGCTGACTCCACCCACTTCATCAACCATTCACTGGCCAAGATCTTCTACCTTCAAAGCATTCCACTAGGCTGTGCTGGAGAATATACTAAGATAAAGCTTACTCAGCTTGTAAACGACCACAAGCTGGATGACTTAAGATAATAGACATTTATGCTCTCAGAGTTCTGGAGCCTAGAAGTTTGAAATCTGGTTGTTTTCAGGATTGGTTCTTTGGGGGAGATATCAGGCAGAGGCTATTCTAGGCTTTTCTCCTGGCTCCTTTGTCTTTCTGTGGTTTATGGACATATCACTCCAATTTCTCCCTCCATCTTCACATGATCTTCTCTGTGAGTCAGTTTTACCTTTGCTCTCGTCACACTGATCAGTTCCCTAAGACTCTTTGGCATTGAGAGAGCTGCTCCTTGTAGGACCCGGATGCTGGGTTCTCAGAGGACCAGAGTTCAAATGTCAGTCAAGTGGCTAAATCGTCACTTCTTACCCCAAACTAAGGGGCACCGTTCAGTCTCCTGTGATGCCAGTTCTAACTTTTTGGTTTAGGAATGTGGCAAAAGCCACAAGCATCCAGCTTTTTAGATGTTTTAATGTTGTGTGTGCACACAGTGGGATTTAGGAAATGTTAAGTCATACATACAGAGCCACACCCAGTTCTCTGCTTCTAAACAACTAAGACAATTAGTCCAAAGCCCAGCAGTGTCAGGATTGTCAAGCAGTCAAGTGTTTCCCTTGAAGTTGAAGGTGAGAGGGAAGTTTTCTGGTCTAGGCAGTGATTCATTTAACTTCGGAGTTCAGGAAGATTTAAAGTTTAAGAAGGCTAGTCTAGAAATTCCTTCTTTGCATATCCAAGCTGTTCATCTCTCAAAAGTCAAACTGGATGCCAGAATTCCATAGATCTCATTTTTCAAGATGAACATTCATATTTGAACATATTTCAAGCCAGATGGTTTACAGTTCATGTATTTGTTGCCGTTTTCCTGCCACAACAGCTAAATATTGAAGACACATATTTGTGATGAGGAGAGCACTTCCGAGCCATCTTTCCCTGCTGCTCCCCGAGCCGCGGGTGCGTGGATCCCGGGGGGCTGGGAGCTGAGCGAGGACTCACACAAGGAATTACATCCATTTGATTTAATAGGCGGAGGAGGGGTGAAATCACATAAAACAAGCTTCCCATAAATAAACATCTCTTGTAACCACCATGAATTTTCTGGAAGCAATGAAGAAAGCAAATGAACATGTGTTAAAATATTCTGTTTTCAAGATCTACCTAGACAAACTGGAAAGTTGACTTTTAAGCCGTCTGGTACCTGATAAAGTAGCTTGCCAAACTATGGGGCTATTTGATCAGAGTTCAGAAATGAACAGGTAGATCAAAGAAGGTTTAATTTAGTTTTTTTTTTTAAATAAAACTGTCAGGTATGAAAATATCAGCTGGAGCAAGCCCTGCCCATTTGTACTCAAGCTGCCAGCTTCTCTCAATGGTTTCACTGTATCTCTCTTCCAAGATGAAATGCCTCGCTCTTCCCTCGTCTCCTGTGCCATTTGTTATTCTGCTCAACTCTTGTTGAGCACTCGTATACACTTTGGACAATTCATGTTCACAAAGGGCCCTGAGGAAGCTGAACCCAAACAACACAAAATTAACAAAATAAGAGAAATAGAAGAGAGAATTGTAAGCACAGAAAAGAGGTATGTTTGCTCGGTATCATAGTGCGATTTCTATAAATATTCAGTGAGCGCCCAACAAGAAACTTACATTATTGTCAGCAAGGACACAGAACCCGCCCACAGAGAATGCGTAACCAAGGCAGCAGGAACTCTTGAAAGGGCCTCTGACTTTGACTCCATGTCATGTAGAGTCAAAATATTTAGAACTGAGGGAGCCTTAGGGATCACGCAGAGCAGTGCTCTTATTTCACACTCTAGAGGAGAAAGCAGAGGCAGAGGGGGCAGGATAAAGGCTAAAGTCACTTAGTGGTGAGTGGGAGGGGGGTGAGAGCACCCAAGTTCAAGTCCATGGGCAGGCTATTTATTCCATTGCATCACTCACTACACCTGTTTTCATATCTTCGAGGTCTGTAGTGGAGACAGATGAAAGAATTACCAAAAAGCCTCTCCTGAGAGCTCCCCCAGGAAACTGGGTCCTTGGCCACGAGGCCTGGAAGTGCTAATAGGGAGTGGATCATTAACCCCCAGGCTTCTGGATGTTTCCTGAGGGCCTCCCAGATGCTGAATATCTCATAGATTATGAGACTTAATCCCACCAGACCTATGAGAATGGTGTGGCTACGGAGGTATGGGATGAGGGAGGTGTGTTGAGGCAAAGAAGGTCAGTAACTACCCTCATATCTCCTCCTTAGTCAGCTGAGCTAAGTGCATTGCCCCTGAACCCCATCCTGTGGTCTGCTTGTCTGCCCAAGTGGCTTTGAAGACAATGCGCAGATGCATTTTCCTAAGCACCAATGGCCGTTTCCACTGTGTACACAAATGCTTCTGTTTGGATTGGCATCTAGAGCTAGAGACATTTTTATGATGACCTGGCTGATTCCCTTGAGCCAATAAAGAAAACCTGTGATTCAGACTGACAGGAGCCATTATGTGGTGTTTCTGTTGCATGTAAACAGAGGGTCATTCATTAGCACTAGTCTCCCAACCTCACTAACAACTTGGCTCTGGAAGAGTCTAGAAGCCAGAAGGCGGAGCAGACAATGGACATGGAATGGGGTCCTGAGTGTCAATTCATGGGGTGGCAGCCCCATCACATCGTGAACCCCAAGGATACTTGTTGAATGAACACAGAAATGAAGAGACCTTAAAACATCTAGGACTTCTAGAATAAAACTCAAGGAGGCAACATTTTTCCTATGGAATTAAACATTTTTTCTCATTTTAAGAACTAGATCTATAAACTACCATTCTGCCTTCATTTTCAAATGAAAACTGTATCTGTATACAGGGCTAATTAAAAGAGTTTATTATGACAAAAATAATTTCTTTCAACTTTGTGGACAGCACTACATTTTATGGTAAGCTGCTAATACAACCACATGATTTTAAAATCAGTGAAGCTTGAAAAATTATTGTCTCTGACACTCCACATGATCACAGCAACCCCAATTAGAATATTATATTAACCAAGCTAAAAAATAGTATTACAATTTCTAACCTTCCTGCACTGTAATTAGTCATCTAACTATGTATCCACATTTATTTGATATATTTGCATAGTTAATTAATTATGATTTATTTAAAAGTATTCCATTTGTAACTCTTTGCTCTCCTTAGCTAACAAATCAATTGGCAAGGGATAAGTTTAATTTTTAAATATCTTTTTTATTGCATTAAGACATGTTTAAAACATAGCAGAAGAAGGTGCTAAAAATATGAGATTCCTTCTTAAAAATTAAACTTTTAAGAAAAGATGGGGGTGTTTGATGGGTGAAGTAATACACATCTGAAGAGGTGGGGTCCTATGTTTCTGAGTCATACCCAGTGTTGTACACCAGTGGTACCTTACTCAAAAAAAAAAACAAAACTATTTAGGGCCCCCCCCTGGTGGCACAGGGGTGAAAGTCTCAGCACTATGAAGCTGTTGGCAGCCACTGCAGTATGAGTTTGATCTCTGGCCAGGGAGCTTCCCACATGGTGCAGCAGACCTCTCCTGCCTTGCCTGCTGCTTCCCTCAGCAGTGTATTTCAGTCGATCTGCCTGTTCTGCTCCCCACTCTGCCTCTGGTGAACCCTCTTATACCCTGAACCTCTGGCCTACACCCAGTTTTTTGTATGTATAATAATAATAATAATAATAATAATAATAATAATAATAATAATAAAACTATTTAAAAAATCAGCAGACTAAAAAAAAAATGAAGAACTTTAGTGGAATTGAGGTGCTTGAGAAGTCCTGGAGTCTCTCAGAGCAACAGTTGAGTAAATAATGAACCAGAAAAGAGCATCCTGAAACCCCATTTGGTGCCACCCAGAGAACAAGCATTTGAATTGGTACCATTTATTAGACTGTAAAGATTCGCACATCAGGTAATATCAGATGATCTAGATGAAATCATGCAAAAAAGAATTCTCATTGAGTCATGAGAATTTAAGATCAAAATATTACAGGAAATAGATCAAATGTTTCAAAACCTTTTGAAACCAGTACCACAGTTAAACTGGATAGACGTATACACGAGCTGGAGTATCGGGGTGAAATTTTCAGTCCAGTCTTCAGATGTTTATTAATATAAAAATATCTGGATGAGGAAAATTTCCAAATTTCATTTGAAGTTTCTGGACGGTGTGAATATATTTATACAAGCTTAATTTCTGAGACTTCAGATCAAGGCTGTGGCTTTCATAGATGTAGGGACTCTGCTACTATTTAAAATGCCAGTTAAATTATTGTTACATATTAAGAAATACATAACCAGATTTTGGGACAAAAACAGAAAACTCCAGGTGGCCAAATAAAGAGAACACACAGAGTGATAGTGGTGGGAGGAGATTCCAGGGTGGAAACTCACCTTCAGACCTGCAGGTTAGAGAAGATGCTCCAGGTGTCCCACCCATAGAGAGCTGTGAAGTCACTACCTGATGGATCCAGAGGAACAGAAGCATCTTTGCTTGTGAGCCTGGAAGATCCAAATCACACTATGGAGGACACAGAATCACTTTGAGATCTGGAACCTTGAATTTGTACTGAAATGTGATAAAACATGGAGCCACAAAGTAAAGTAAAAGTGATACATAACCAGTGGAACTTTTGGGGCTTGGCAGAGGCAATAGAAAATGTCCGTGACAGGTGGTAATCTACTATGTGGATCCCCTTACGAATGAGACCTTACCTATAGAAAATGAGAAGACATACAAGGTCAGTACAAAGCAAGACAGTCCACAGACAATGGATTGGATCAGTCCCATGGAAATTCTTAGGAATACAAGAACAATAACTACATGGAGGCAAATTATTTCAAATTATCTTTAAAAAGTAATTGGATTATAGTTTGAGGGATGTACTCTAAGGCAAAAAAGAACTAAAATATACTTTGGGTGGTAATGTTTTTTTAAACTGTTGGGTTCTTTGGATACTAAAAAAAAATGGATATTTATATTGTTGTCTTTGAGAATCAAGTTTTTGAAGGTGGGGGAAAAAGTGGTCTTCAATGAGAGGTCAATGAGGCTAAGTGAAACTCAGTAATTATGGGCCCGAATTGGAGGCATCAATATAAAGTCATGATATATACTTATTTAAAAGATTATTTTCTAATCATGTTTACTAAAATGGCTTAGAGCAAACAAAAAGAACAACCAAGGGGTGATGGGCAATGGGCATCCGTTGGCTTGGTTGTGGTTTCTAAATATCGTTTCCCAGTAAAACAATTCACAAATCCAGGTGTAAAGCAGGGAATTTTGTAGGGAACACCTTGTCCTACTAGTAAGCAAGGAACTTCTCGAAAGCACCAAGTAATAAGTCAAGAAAAGTAAAAGTTCACGGATAAAGTGTCCACTGGGTGGAGATGGGCGAATTTGAGGACTAACCAATTTAACAACATATCAGGTATGTTTAAAGGCATGAGTTCACAAAGACCCCCGAAAAGAAACACCTCAGTTGTCACCTTTGGAAGCTCTTAGATACCACTTCATTATTTGAAAACTGATAAATGATGGGAAAGCATCAAACATCTTTACATTATATCTTATCTTTTTGTTTGAGCTGTACCTATAGTGATCAAAGAATTGATGAAGAGAAATTTCTTTTTTAGGAGCACTGATTTAACTTGCCAAAAGAATAATAAAACCTTAAAATGATAATTTTGTCATCTCTAACACTAAGCTCAACTGGAGGGGATCTAGGCAAATCTCATCACTAGTTGCTAACATAAAAAAAAAAAATCAGCCAGACATTAAATGTGTCTTTGCAGTATGTAGCATTCTGAAGCATTTTTACTAAACATAGTATAGAATCTTTATTTGATCAGGCTTCTTAATCTAACCACTAATTTTCAGGAAATACAAGAATATTTAAAATAGTATCTTGGATGCATTTAGGAAATTCTAGACTAAGATGCTCTGCAGGATAACTTACTCCCTTTCTTCAAACAGCTGGGCTGAAGTTGGAAGAAATGTACATTTCAGAGGAAACATAAGAGACATTAATCACTTTCAATGTGTGGACCATAATAAAAACCTGAGTAGAAAATAAATTCAAACAATTATTAAAAAATGAAACAGAAAGCAAAAATGAACACTGAGTGGATCTAGTGATATCAAATGACTTTAAAAAATTCCCCAGGTATGAGTATATTACCATGGCTGTAATTTTAAGAGTCCCTATCTTCTGGACCTATGTGCCAAATTATGTATGGATGCAATGATGTCATCTCTGAAATTTATTTTAAATTAGTTGAGAGGTAAGAGAAAATAGATATGGTAACAAATGAATAAAGATCGGCTCAGAGTTTATTCTGTCTGAATCTGGGACGGGTGTATGGGGGTTATGATCTTATCCTCTCTAGTATTTAGCACAATAAAGAATCCTGGAAGAAGAAATATATCTTAAAATACATGTGTTTAAAATAGTCAAGAGTTAAGAGAAGATGATCATTAAAAAGGCATGAAATAATGAAAAATAAGTAAAACAAAATAATAGAGATAGAATTGATGCAACTAACTCACAAGCACAGATTGTTTTAAGTGTGAGGGTTTCCCATAAAATGATTGTTAAGTGAAATAAGTCAGAAAGCGAGAAACAATGGCTGGATGGTTTCACTCATTTGTGGAATATAAATAACCAAAGAAAACAAGGGAATGCAACAAAAATAATTCTTGGCTTTGTGAAAAATACAGTTGTTACCAGGGGAGGAAACGGGAAGGGAGAAGATGGAGGAGAGTAGATAGGATGCTGGCACCCAGCTTTGGAGGAGGGTGAGTGAGGCAGGTGCCCAAATCAGGGTGTGATTGTGGACTCCCAGGATTACAGTTCTGTAAATCAGTGTTAAGTCAGGACAATATGTTCTAAAAATGTGTACCTATAGCATTTGAAACAAAAATAGATAAAATAAAAACATGATTTTCAAGAAAAATATGATTAGTGCAGTGTACTCAAGAATAAATAGGGGCCTCCCTGGTGGCATAGCGGTTTAAGTGCTATGCTGTGGCACTATAGGCAGCGGCGACACGGGTTCGATGCCCAGCCGGGAAGATTCCCACATGGCGTGGCAGACCTCTCCTGCCTTGCCCGCTGCTCCCCTCAGCAGCGTATTTCTGTCGATCAGTCTGTTCTGCTCCCCACTCTGTCTCTGGTGAATCCTCTCGCCGCCCCACACCTCTGGCCTGTACCCCAGCTTGTATGCATAAATAAATAAATCTTTAAAAAAAAAGAATAAATAGAAGACCTGAGTAGGATAGGACTTCTATTCATGATTAAAGGAATGAATTGTCAAAATCCTACCTTACTGTTTCCCCAAACTGCAATAAGACAATAGACCCAGAACATTTTATTAAAAAAATTCATGGAACCTTTAGAAGATATCTCTACCTTCTAGAAACAATTCCATGCTGGTGTAATCTTGATAATCAAACTAGATAAGGAAAATAGAAGAAAAGAAAATGATATCAAATTTGTTTTTGGAACTTTGCTATAAAATTTCTAAGTAAAATATTAGCAAATTGAATATAAGTGTATACAGACAATTTTTTAGGACCAACTAATGTTTATTTAAGGAATACAAGTTTTTTTTTCAGGATTAGAGAACCCTGAAATTTTATTCATTATGTTAGTAAATTCATATCTATTATCCATAGAATCGTCTCAATAACTGGAGAAAAATTACTCTATAAAAGTCAATATTCATTTATGACAAAAACTCTTATTAAGTAGGAAGAGAAGATTGAGTCTTAAGAAGGACATTTATCAAAAAGTTATAATTAGGGGGTTTCCCTGGTGGTGCAAGGGGTTAAGGCTCAGTAATACCAAGCTACCACCAGCCAGTGCAGCATGAGTTTGATCTCTGGCCTGTGGGAGCTGACCCACATGGCACAGCAGACCTCTCTTGTCTCCCTGCTGCTCCCATCAGCAGTGTATTTCAGTCAATCCACCTGTTCGGCTCCCCACTCTGTCTCTGGTGAATCCTCTCAGCCCCCTGAACCTCTGGCCTACACCCCAGTTCTTGTATGTATTGAAAAAACACCTTTAAAAAAGGTTATAATTAACCTCACACAATGATAAAATTTAGAAGCATTTCCATTAATACACTGCACAAGGTAAGAATGTTCATTAAATCACCCAACCTATTTTCTTTGACCTAACCAACAAGGTAAGAAAAGAATAGTTCTACAAGCATAGAATTAGAAGGCAAAGAGATAGACAGCAAATGATCATCCACATACATGACTGAAAGAATCAGCTGACAAAAACTAAAGCTGCTAAAAGATTTTAGGAAAATTAGTACACACATGATCAACATAGTCAAATTAATAGCTTTCTTACTGACAATACCATTCACAGTGGCAACAAAATTTATGAGGTAATCAAAAACAAATTTAAGGAAAGGAGGATTAAATTCTCATGGTGAAAATTACAAACTTCGTTGAAGAACTTTACAAAGTTTAAAATAATCAAAATAATATTTTCACAATTGGGAAAGTTTACAATAATGGAGTTGTCACTCCTCCCACCTCCAAATAATCTTTAAATTCAATGAAATTGCAATCAAAACCTACCAGTACATTTTGGAATTTGAGAAAAAGATTGCAAAATTAATACAGAAAATGAAAAGGTCAAAAATATATAAGACAATTTAAAAAACAAAGTTAAATAAAAGAACGAGACATAAAGGACAATTGTGCCATGAGACACCAAGACAATATAAAGCATAATTAAAAATATTATTAATTAAAGATAATATACAATGATGCTGTTTGGAATAAGAACAAACTGCTGATTTTTAGAAACAGAGTATCTAGAAGCAGATTTGTCTTATGATAGGAGCCTTTGCTTATCAGTGGCAGAAGTTGGACTATTTAGTACATGATAAGAGATAAATGACTTTCAACACTGGCACAGTATAAGTAGGACCCTTTTTCACATCAAATGCAAATCAGTTCTGTATGGATTAAATGTCTAAAGATGAAAAACAAAATATTAAAACTATTAGAAGAAAATATCAGCTTTGGAAGGCCACTTAGTAGAGTGCAACTGTGTACCCAACCACATAGTAATTCTAGGTACCTGCCTTAAGGAAACGCTTATAAGTTTTTCTAACTTAAAAAAGAGATAATACATTTTAAGCCAGTCCATCTCTGTGACTATATAAAAGGCACTCGATTTCTGAGTTGCGTTTGCTATTATAATTCTGAGTGTTAATCAAATTCACCTCTTAACCTGTGTTTTGCCTTTGATTTGGTGCATGAAATTATGTGTCCTCCATCTTCCTAAGTGACTTTCCATGATTGCATTTCTGTGAGTTCCTATGGAATATTAAATAGGAAAAAAATAATCAGAAATTAAAAATAACCAAGACTTGGTTTGGGAGGCTAATCCTAAATAGTAATCCAAGGTGCAAGAGAATGACAAAATTTCTGGATGGACAGAAGTCTGTGATGAGAACAGCACTTGGGGTGGAGGAAATGGGGAGCTTCACAGAGTTAAGCATGTGGGTGGGGGGTGCCTGATTTGAAAACCAGCGACTGTCCTTTCAATACAAATATTTCATTTAAAAACCCCACTGTCTCTACTAATATAATATTTTTAAAAGCACAGAGTCTTGTAAGGTAGAGTCCTGTGGCTGACTTTTGGGCACAAATGCGAGCAGACTATTTTCTTTTTAATGATTACATGTTAATTAAATATTCTGATTACATTACATAGTCATTGCATATTCCCTTGCTCAGTCTTTCCAAAGGCAATGTTTCAGATGATCTTGAAGTAGTCTTTCATAAATTATCACTTAATAAAAGAAAAGAAGCGTAGCCAATTATAATTAAGTGTTCAAGAGCTAGCAGGTTTTTTTTTCTTTTAAAAAATAAGTTCTGGGAGATTTGTGCTGCCTTATATTCTTAGACGTTGAAAAACCCTATAGCAACTGAAAAACGACATTGTTAAATAAATGAGGTGCAAAATTTGATTTACCTTAATATTGTTACAGTCTGGTGGGGAAAATCCACAATATTTTTCATTCTGTCACTTACAAATTAAAAAAGTATCCATTGTTTATTTAGCCTCTACAATGCCGATGTTGTCAGTGCTACTGCAGATGCTGTGATTGATTTAAGCTCTCCATGTTAAGAAGCAAGTGGATATTGCATGCATACACACACATGATAACATATTTCTGCCTACTCCTTGAGCACAGGCATGGTGTGTGTGTGTGTGTGTGTGTGTGTGTGTGTGTGTGTGTGTGTGTATGTGTGTGTGTGTAATGAAATGAGTTTATTTGCAGTGAATTAAAATTTAGGATAACTGGAGATGCTCTTCTGCTCACCTGTCTTGACTAATTTACCAACTTTCACTTACATGCAAATTTAGGACTCTTTTATCAGGCAGATAATTAGGAGGAAATTTTAAACTTTCGGTAATTGCTCTACTAAATCATTATTTAGGTTTATGTCATTGCATTCATTCAGTTTTGGGTCATTTAGGAAGGTAGAATAGAGGTGCCACTCAGGTTCAGGGTGAGTTTAAATAAAATTAATTGTCTGTCTTTGGTGTATCGGGATTGTGCTGGATCTGCTAATGAAATTTCTGCAGCATATAGTTAGCCCAGTCAATGATGTACTGATACCTTTGGGAATTGACAACATGGAACTCCTGAATATTCTGGTAGAACCTATAATCAAGTTTTCTTTGTGTAATTTATTAGTGTTCAATTTTCACTTTTGGCTTTTTTCGCTTGTCTGTGCAGCCTAAGGAGTTAATAATGTGGTTATTCTACATTGCCAGGCAGTGCTTTCGTGTTGGGGTTGAAGATTTAAAAGTGCGAAGCAAGAGTGAGGAACATAGTAAACTCTAGTCAGTGGTTTGGGTTCTTGTGAGTCTTGGTTCATTTTTAACCAGTTACATAAACCTCAGCTACAGTATTAACCTTCCTGAGACTGAGTTTCCACAACTATATAATGAGGCTAATTTTAATATTTACTCATAGGGTGATAGGCTACATCAAGAAGGTAGAAGATGGCCATGACAGTAAGCACATAGGAGGGGCTTTCTTATCTAAAAAAATTTATTAATCCACCAATGAATGAATCATCTACAAAGCTAACACCAGACCAAGAGGCTTGGAGTTCATCCTGAAGACAATTAGACATCATTAGAAACTCTGAAAGCAGGATTGAATTGATCAGTTGTATGTAGTTTTGGAAAGATTAGCTCTAACTGGTTTAGGACATAGATAATGGGGAAGACATCATAAAAAGATAAGATCATAGCAGTACTAATATTTATTGAGTTCATATACTATTTACTGGATATTGAGATATGTACCTTACATCTATTGTCTTATTTATAATGCCTGTGAGCTGTCAGTTTTTACTATCCTGTTTACTTCTCTGATAGGAAAACTGAAGATTAGAGACAGATTTGGTAATTTGCATGTGAGTAGATAGCTTGTATTCTACTAGTTGCAACTGGTTGGAACTGGTTGAATTATATTAGTAGTGGCTGGAGCCAGCTGGAGCTGGTTCAAACTGATTCAAGCCGGTTGGAGTCAGGTATATCCAGTTGGCTAGTAAGAAATGGTTGGATCTGGTTGGAGCCAGTTTGATACAGTTCAATGATCCAGTTCAAGCCTTTTGAGTAGGTTGGATCAAGTTGAACTGTTTTCATCTGGTTGGAACCAGTTGGAAATGGTTGGAGCTGGCAGGAACCAGGTGGAGCTGGTTGAAGCTGGCTGGAATCAGTTGCAGCTGGTTGGAAACAGGTATTGCCAATTGGATCGGACTGTAGGAGTCTGGGTCTAGTTCAAACTAGTTAGAGGCAGTTGGATCCTGTTAGGTACAGCTGGAGTTCTCTGGCGCTGAGTAGACCCACTTCTAACATGTTGGGTCTGGTTTAAGCTAGTTTGAGCTGAATAGAGCCTGTTGGAGCTGGGATTGAGCCAGGTAGATCCTGCTGGAGCTGATTCAAGCTGGTTGTAGCCAGTTTGAGCTGGCTGTCACAGAATGGATCTGGTATATCTGGTTTGAGCCCACTGGAACATTGAGGATGATTGGATCTGGTTTGAGCTGGTTCAGACTGGTTGGTCTGGTGGGATCTGGTTGAAATTAGTGGGAGCTGATTGGAGGCTCAAATAGGCTAGAACAGACTCCAAGTGGTTGAACTTTAGAACCAGAAAAACCATTGGTTCAAGTTATCAGCTGAGGACTTTATCAAATTATTTACCTGCTGTGAACTGAGGTTTCTGAGCTGTAAAATGGGGATTTCAATGGCAATGAGAATAATGTATAGTGAACATTAAATAAACTTATGCAGGCATAATATTTAATACTTTGAATGATTCATAGTAAACACTAAATGTTGGCTAATACTACCTTTATTATTAAATGCTTACATTTATCTCAGTGTTCTCTTAGTGTTCTGTTTTACACTTTCATGCTTTGGTTTCTCAGAAACAATGTAATTATCTCAAGGGCAGGGAAAGTGTTCAGCACATCTGGCAAATTACTAAATACTCAATAAATGCTGAGTGAATGGATGATTGCACAACTTTTTCTGCTTTTCTTTCAGTGGCTAGCATAATATTGGACCCATACTAGATACTTAATAAACACAACTTGAGTGTTTAAAATTATTACTAAAAAGCAATGATCAGTATGATCTCATGCTTGATTAAATTAATTGACTGGAACTCCAAGTACATTGTAACCAGAGGATTTTTTTCTAAATTTCATAGCAGCAGAACATTGTGCTAATGCTTTTTCTGGGTATCATTAGTATCTGCATAATATCTTCATTTGGAAATTCACATTTCCTTCATATGTATGCCATTGCTGGAACTACAAGGGTGGAATCTCTTAGTTTATGAAGATGCAGCAGACATCTTTCCTCTCTTCTCTCTTTCCTGCCTCTTTTTACTGTCTCCTCTTCCTCCCTCTCCCTATATTCTCCCTGCATTCTTTCCTCCCTCTCTCTTCCTTCTCTCTTTCTTTCCTTCCTCCCTCCCTCCTTCCCACCATTGTTTTTCCTTTTCTCCTTTCTTTTCCCCTTTCCACAAATGAATATCACATGCCTACTGTGTGCATGGCACTGCTCCAGCACTAAGAATCCATTGAGGAACATAAAGTTTCAGAGAGGAAGAAGATATCATCTCAAGGAGTTTATGATTCAGGGGAGAAGACTAGAACGCTAAATGAGACTATCACATAGCAATAAGAACAAAACACATGATGTTGTGGGATGACAATGAGTTTCACCAACTCAAGATTAATTCCACCATTTTCTGCCATTCTGGGAGTATCTAAAAGGTAATTCTCTGAGTACACTAAAAACAAGTCATCTTGACCTTCAATATAGAGGATGTAGGCTAAGAATAGGCTGGAGCATCTTTTTCTTTTCTGATATTATATATCTGGTTTTACTGATATTTGGTACACAATTACTTAAAAACAGTGCCTATAAAAGTTCATAAAACCAAGTGACATTTCAAGATTCAACAAAAGTAAAGGTTAACGTCATCACTTTCGGTGAATCACCTCATTATCAATATTTTAGATTGTGAAGTAAAACAAAAGTTTACTGAAAGCAATGACATCAGATAATTAAACCACTGTTTGATATTTGAAATACTAATATTTCAAAATAGCACTCCAAAGTAATTCCAGATGTGCTTATGAATCTGATTGATTCTAGCTTTATATTTTCCCTCCATAACTTAATACAAGTCATTCACTTCCCAAGGAGTGTTTTTGTGGTGACTTGTCACTCTGACCTGAACTGAAAATGGCACAGATGGATAAATATAGAGGTAGCAAAGCCACAGATTGCAAATTGTATGAGAACATTTTATTTATTTGTATGCTATATGTCACTGTCTACCATAGTTACTATTTAATTATTTAATTTGTGCCATTAAGTAAATGTCCTAGCATATTCATATATTCCACAGTATTATTGCTAGAAAATACCCACCAATGTATCTGACTTATTAAAAATGAACAGTTTTATGTGTACTGTGTGCTTGTGCTGTCACCCATGTGACAAACTACAAACTTGATATCACTACAGTAGCCATTTACAGGAAATAGACTTAATTATGCCACTGCTGTAAATTACAAATGGAACCATGGTGTGTTACAGATTTATCAGGTTTGCATTTCTGCTGTGAGTTGCTATTTACATATCTGTAAATTCATTTGCATAAGAAATTGAAAGCAATTGATTGAGGCTATTGGAAAAAGAGCTTTCAAATCTTATGAATTTGTTATTTGCATAGTTGATGTTGGACAGTGCTAAATCCCTTTGAAGTGAGATTCTTAATGAGTTGCCTTTGGATGCCTTCAGTGAAATTATATTTTGGGTTTTTTGTTGATTACGCTATTTTCTGAGTTAGATTTGCTAGGTGTGGTCAAGGTCAGATTGCTAATTGTGGGCAGCAGCATCTAGGACAGGTAGGCTACAGAGGTCAGCTGCAAAGGGTCCAGAATCTGATTGCAAGGATCAGGTCTTGGATCCTGGATCTTAACCTGCACCCCTCTGAATTGCTCTTTCTTCAGCTGCACCCTGGGGTCATACTACCCACCTTGTACTTTTGTTCTGAGGACTAAGTGGTCAGGTTCTGGCACATAGTAAGTGCTCAACAAATTTTAGCTATCCTGGGACACATACATTTCACAATTTTTATATTGCTCGGAACATATCAGTTAGATTTGTCCTCACAGATCCTTATTCTGGTGGTCTTAATTATAGTCTTAGGTTTCATATGAAAATCTTTACATCCCTGAGAGTAAGGGATGGTAGAGATGTAACAGCTCTTCACAGCTTTATCAAAATGACACAGGCATTTCTTCCCAAAGTTCAACAAAGTATTCAAAAATTCTGCACCCTGTGTGTAAACAGCTGACAAGGAGTGGAGAATAACATCTTCTAAAAGATAGTTTAAAAGATAGTAAAAATAAGTTGAACCATCAATAAAAGGAAAACAATAAAAACGAATAAAATGAAAACAATAAAAAAGAGTGGGGGGGGAGTAGTCAGGATTGCATGGTGCACACGAAGCTATCTGGTTTGTGGCTAATTTCATTTGAAAAATATTCATATCAGATTTCCTTATAGTGATCAGAGTTCCTTCCAAAGCATAGCAAAACATTTCATGCACACACCACTGCTTTGCTTTTTGATGGTCATAGAGAGGTGATAGGTTCTGGTGGAAGGAACACGGTAGCAGAAGACAAAACCATTGCATTCCTCCCAGCTGTCCTTTTCCAGAGAATCGGGTAAGAAGCCACTTACCCACTCCTCTCTTCCCAGAGTAAACGAAAGGTGCTCGACTGGTTTTCTTCTAAGTTCCCTTGGGTCTCTGGTGTCCTGTAAGGCAGGACATCGGTTAGAGTGTGGATAGAGATCGGCAGTGCAGGCGCCACACACACCATGGGTGTGTCCCACAGTGTAGGGATGTGTTTACAGTAACGGGCACTTTTTCTCACATTTGCAGCATTGCTTATTTCAGAGTGGTTGAAAAAAATCTGTCATATTAGAAATATTCCAAATTGCAGTCTATTTAAAACAATTAAATAATCGTTCTGTGTTTCACCATTGTGTTTGCATTTTGGATAAAATAGCTATTTAATCTGTAAAACAATTTGAAACTAATGATGGTTAAATCACCTAACACTCCTTGCTATCAATGCAAATTAATCTAAAATTTAACTCCATTTGTTGGAATCTTAGTCTCCAGGCACTTGCATTAGATCTCCTCCAGAAAACAACTTAAAAACATTCTGACATCAAATCCTTCTTGACTTTGGGGACTGCATTTCAAAGTACAAGAATTTTTCATATTGGCTCATAAATCTGCTTCACAGGAACTTCGGTCTCTTTAGATTCCAGCTTTTGGTTTATGCTTCCAAAAACAATTATACTAATAAAAAAATCTAAGCAGGGGATAAACCATAGTAGCAAGTGCATTAGAAACCAAAACAGAATTTTTTTTTTTAAACAGAGAGGGAGAGGCACCTCTTTGGCATTCACCATTATAAAACATAAGATTAATGCAGTTCTCAATAAGAAGGCTAAGTGCATGAAATAAAACACAACCATTATCCATCTCAATGGATATACCTCCAACTTACAAATCCCAACAATACATAAAAAATACATGATGTTATTAGGTGGTGGAAGCTGGCAATATATTGGCCATAACTTATTTATATAAGCTGTCCTAAGGAGAAGCGTTTAACGCTGCTGGCCACGCAGATAGGAGTGGGGACCTGAGTTGTTTACGACAATCACCGGATAACGGAGGAACACTCCCGAAGACGTGAAACGCATCTTCACGCCTCTGTCATTATCTCCTGGACCAGTTCTCGAATTCCCTCCACCTGTGCTGATCACACAAAATCAAGGTCATCGCATTGTCTGGCGTAGACTTTGTGGCCGGATCTTCACCTCGCTGGGGGATTTCTTCAACTAAGAAATGTCCCCCAAATGAGGAGCTGGTGGCTGTGGTCACTCACACGTTTTCCATAGGACCGCGACTGTCTCCAGCTAAATACAGAACCTGCTTGGGGCTCCTCGGTTCCAGGGATACTTGGGGTGGGTAGGGTAGGCGGGAGAGCGCTCACCCTTTCCCACCCTCCCTTGGGGGATGGGCCTCTGCAGGCCTAAGTGGCTTACACCTGATGGTGTGCCTGGGGGGGCGTGGCTTTGTGTAGCTCACGTGGGGGGCCTGGCTTAGCATGGGGAGGGGGTAGTAGAGTAGAGTAGTCCTGGCCTGGTGTGGTGCCACGGTGTTTATAGAGTAATAACAATAAAAATAACATTATGGGCCTCCCTGGTGGCACAGCACTTAATCACTGCACTGTGGAGCTGTTGGTCGCCATGCGAGTTTGGCGCCCTGCGGGGAAGATTCCCACGTCGCGCAGCAGACCTCTCCTGCCTCGCCCGCTGCTCCCCTCAGCAGTGTATTTCAGTCAATCTGCCAGTTCTGCTGCACACTCTGTCTCTGGTGAACCCTCTCACCGCCCTATACCTCTGGCCTGTACCCCAGCTTGTATGCATAAATAAATAAATCTTAAGAAAAAAAGAACATTAGGGCAACGACTAACAGCAAGTCTGCTTGGACTGATGCTGAACTTACTTGCAGAACTTGGTTGCAGAACAGCATGTCAGGGGGCTCTGGACTGAAAGGTCTCAGTTCTGGGGTGTATGTCACTTAGGGAGGTATTGACAAGAAGTAGAGTGGAAACAAGGGGTGGCCACAGGAAAGGAGCTGTTCATTCTAGACCTTGGGGGGCCCTGGGCCTCTGAAAGAGAGAACATGTGGGGAGGGTGGAGATGCTCACAGGAGGCTTATTCAGGGGCTGCTGACGGCTGTTCACGGAGACAGCTATTATTTTATTTTCTGTATCTGTGTTCTGAAAATTGCATTTCCATGACTACCTAAGAAGTATCTCTATGCAAATGACATTCCATTTCTTTTTAGAAAAAGAAAATTTATTGTTTTTTTAAACAAAGATTTTAATAAAAACCTGAGTTGATTTTTATTCACATAGTCAAACTACCAATGGGTCAGCTCAAAATAGTGCTCATAAAGCATTGCTAAATATTTGGGGCAGAGTGCCAAGATCCAAGCCGCTTCTCCGGGTCATTCCTTTACTCCCATCAGGACATAACAGACCGTTGTCAAATAACTGGGAAAGCACTTTCCGCATATGTTTGGTGGGGCTAGTACGTGTCGTTTAAGGTCATCAATTTATAGGGAAGTTAGATGATCTTTTTTCCTGGGATACTAAACCATTGATTTCTCAAAGGTCACCAATGAACTCCTTCAAGTGAATTGAATTTAAAATTTAGTTTAGCCTTAAAGGGCACTGCAGTTCAATGGTCTAAATCAGGAATTAGCAGGTAAAATTTGGAACCTGTTTCTCTATAGTGGTGAGGGCACAGATTTCATAAATGCTCCAGGTCAGCAAGTCCTCTGCTCCTGTTTCTGTGTATTTTCCTTGCATATGATCTGGGATATGTTTGAAAATATAAATTCATATATATTAAACTATAAATATATCTTGATAATTTTAATATTATTTGTTTTTACAACTGAATATAACTTATTCTGTTCAATTAATTAGGACATTGTTTCCTTGCTGAGTTCAGTTGCACTAGGGCTGGCAATTTGATCCAAGAGGGCTCATATGAATCATCTATTTATGAATCTATGAGTGTAAATCCCATCCAGAGAGACTCAGATTTGATAGGGTAAGTTTAGGACCTTATTTATATTTCAATACAATTCCCTAGTGATTAGAACCAAATAAACACTAGCAACGCACACACAAACACACACATATATGTGTGTATATATGCATGTATGTATGTGTTGTGTGTATATATATATTTCCACACACACATATATAAATGCATATTTTCACTTAGCAATTCACTATGGAAATCTTACAGATCAATACACATTACAACCACATTATTTTCTAATTCATTCATTAACTTGATGAGCATTTTATTTAAGAATAATTTTCTACTCTGTGCCTCAATTTTCCTTTATCTATGAAAATGGGGATAATAACAGTATTTGCCTCATAATGTAATGCACATTAAATGTGTTCACATATGTAAAGGACTTAGAAGTCTGCCAACTAATAGACATTATAAAAGAGTTTGATACTATATCATCATTATTATTATTATTATTATATTTTTTAAAGATTTATTTATTTATGCATACAAACTGGGGTACAAGCCAGAGACTTGGGGTGGCGAGAGGGTTCACCAGAGACA
Organism: Scalopus aquaticus; assembly: GCA_004024925.1. Taxonomy (NCBI): domain Eukaryota; kingdom Metazoa; phylum Chordata; class Mammalia; order Eulipotyphla; family Talpidae; genus Scalopus; species Scalopus aquaticus. The sequence continues at coordinate 199,523 of PVIJ01000734.1, forward strand.
GAGTGGGGAGCAGAACAGGCAGATGGACGGAAATACACTGCTGAGGGGAGCAGCGGGCGAGGCAGGAGAGGTCTGCCGTGCCATGTGGGAATCTCCCCGGCTGGGCATCGAACTCTCATTGCTGCTGCCGACAGCTCCACAGCGCAGCGCTTAACCGCTGCGCCACCAGGGAGGCCCTCATCATTATTATTTTGAACCACACTCTGTCAGTGTTCCTAATAGATATTAAAACTTATATGCAGAGTGTGTTGTGTTTTTAGGAAGTAACAATTACTTGAGAATCAGATCAGTTTTTCCCAACATTTGCATGAGGAGCCATTTTGTAACTTAATCTAAAATAGACTAGAAAATGAATTACTTGGAAGTGGGGAGGACCAGAAGGCCCATAGGTGGCAGGCGAATTTGGTTCTGATTTCACTCTGCTGCTGGAAGTGTGGGGTTTTGGGCAAGTCATAGAGAAATTCTGGGACTGAAGTTTTCCATGTATAAAACTGAGTGTGTTGGAAGATGTGGTCTCTAGGGTTTCAATGGTTTGACCTGTGAGTTGGTGTAGAAATAAGGGAAGTTATACCTAATGCAGTTTCTCCCAGAGTATAAACTCTATGGGGAAAGGGACCCAATGCCTTACCCAGCACTGAAGTCACAATGTTGAAAGTGTCCCTTTTGCTCTAACAGGCAGCTGATGAAATTCTGTTGAGAGAATGGTTACTAAAGAATGTTTGAAATGCAAAGTGAATGTCAGGCACATGATGAGTCTTCAGACCTACTTTTTAAAAACTGATTTTCTGAGTTCCTCTGTGGAAACCTCTAGAAATTTGACCACAATGTCTATCTTATGTTGAAACATTGAAAAAAATTAAATAGGTTAAATTTTATTCTTTACACAATTCATACCTATTTCTATTGCTATATGAAAATCCTCTAATTGAAGCACTTCAGCAGTTGCAAAATGCCTAGAATATTTTGTTAAAATAGTGAAATGCAAGATGCATGAAAATATCCCCTTTGCTGTTGGCATGAACAAAATGATCATTGGAAAAATTTAACTTTTCTTTGGGAAACACTTTAATGCTCTAGAGTGTGTGTTGTAGGAAGGACCTTTCACACTATTAATTAGAATCATCCTTTCCACATTGACAAACGAGTATGAATTTTTATAGCTCAGATTGCGATGTGGTTGCATTATGCTTTGATCACATTAGCATTTGTTATATGATTGGAGAACAGCCCAGAGATATTAGAAGGTGCAAGGATGGGCCCCTTGCTTTACCTGGTCTTACTCTCTGTCTAAGGGTTGAGTCACGAGGTACTTCCAGGGATTCTGAGATCTTAGTATACTCTTGTGTGTCGAGGTCTCTGAAACAATTAATTTTTTTCATGCCAGAGTATGGATTTTTAAAATGCCAGCTTTCATTGAATGAAACCAAACCATTCTTCTTCATCAGAAAAATTGTGGGGAGCAAGTTTGGAAAGCCAGTGATTTATAATAAATAATAGTGAGTTTTACTATAAATTCACTGAAAGATACAACAGGTCAACCAATCTATGAACCTCTGGAGGGTAACAAGACAGTAAACTTGACATTGCACAGTATTTGACATACTGTGGTATTTGACATACAGTGAATCATTATTTACATTTTATCCAAAAACATTTACCTGAGAAAAGGTCATGACGTTAAATTTGGAGACATTTACAGCAATTGCCAAATGTTTACTATCTACATGAATGTCATGCTTCTCAGTCAAAAGCAGGTTGATGTGCTAAATGTCAATTATTTCAGCTTGTTTGATGGTAGCACAGATTGCCAAGCAACATAAAAAGAGGTTTAATAAATATTATATACACTGCTAACCATTAATCTTGCTTTGCGGAGGCTCCGGTTTTACATATAGAGGATTTATGACAAGCTACGGCTCAGGACATTAAAACTCAATTATCGAGGTGTGGGCGTGTGGCATTCGTGTCTGGGAGCTGCCCCTTGCTGCTGGGGCTTCTGCTGTCACTTTTGCGAAGGCATCTGGGAGAATGGAATTATTTCAGGAAGTAACACTTTGATGTTTTCTGGTGTTTCCAGAATTTGCAGCAAAAGAGGATTACCCAGAGTTATGTTGGTGGGAAATGGAATTGCTCAGTTTTTCTCAATGATTAGAAAACAAAATGCTATTCTGCAACAACTCAAATGACTTTAAAAGAATAGCACAGAAATGTTCAGAGGGAGGTAAGAGCACCAATGGATGAGAAGAATTTGAGAGGTCCAGGAATGGGGGAAATGCATAACCATTTCTAGGATGAAAATGAATCACAAGCTTTAAAACTTTTTGTCTATGGGGCCTCCCTGGTGGCGCAACAAAGTCGCAGCACTATGAAGCTATTGGCAGCCACCGCAGCATGAGTTCAATCCCCGGCCAGGGAGCTGACCCACATGGTGCAGCAGACCTCTCCTATCTCGTCCGTTGCTCCCCTCAGCAGTGTATTTCAGTAGATCTGCCTGTTCTTCTCCCCACTCTGTCTCTGGTGAATCACTGCTCCCCCCCCCACCTCTGGTCCATACCCCTGCTTGTATGAATAAATAAATAAATCTAAAAAAAATAAAAAAATAAAAATTTTTGTCTATTAACTATATATATATATATATATATATATATATATTTCCTATCCACATATATGTAACAAAAATATCTCAGTGATACAAACTCCAAAATCCCTTAGGTCAAGTGCTCGAGGTCAGTATTCTAAGAAACTGGCCTTGGGCCTAAGATGAATACTTAGGTAAACCATTTTGTATTTAATCTTGACTTTCTATTCATTGGAATGTGAGAAATTTGAGTTATTAGCTTAAGTTTGATGTCATCGGAAATGACCTTATTGAGTGCTACTGGACTCATAAATATAGATCTTATGGTACCAGACTCCGGTGCAGATTATTATAATAGGGTAGGAAGATGACAAAATCGTGCAAGTTAGACTATGTAAATACCACAAAGAAGGAAACAAACCAATTCCCTGAGCTCTCAGTAGGAGGGATTAGGAGCAGTATGGAAGAGGTCTTCAGGGAAGCATTAGTGTTAGGCACTGAAGGACAGGGAGACATTTTCATTTGTAGACAAGTTGCAAAGATCACATCAGAGAGAAAGGACATCAAGAACAGAAATCTTGTGATTTGCAACAACATGGATGGACCCTAATGTTATTAATATGCTAAATGAAACAAGTCAGATGGAGAAAGACAAATACCTTATGATTTTGCTCATGTGGAATATAAAGAAACCAAGCAAACAAGCAAACAAGACAAAACGAAACCACTCTTAGATATAGACAGGAGATTGGTGGTACCAGAGGGGAAGGGGATGAAATGGGTAAAGAGGGTCATTTTTATGGTGGTGGATCATAATCCTAACCATCATAATGTCAAATATACAGATACTGAATCATAAACCTGTACACTTGAAACCTAAATGTTATAGACCAGTATTACCTCAAAAAATTAATTAAAGTAAAAGACCTAGTGTGAAAATGCTTGTGTGTGGGATATGGGTACCATGATGAGCTTGTCTAAATCAGAGGATTTATGGAGGGCATATGGAAGTTAACCCCCACAGATAGGAGGAAGAAGGCTCATGAAGTATCTGGATTGTCAGGTCAGATCCTGGCTTTTATTCTAAGAGCAAATGGAACAGCTGGAGTTCTTTAGGAGGGCAGAGCTGGATTGGCAAAAGACAATGAAAACACCATATGTGAAGAATCAGTAAAAGTTGGTGGGCTCGAAGGGTCTGGAATCAGGATGAGAGGAGCAGGGAAAGGTGATCTTATTGAAATGGCACATTGGCAAAATAACCACAGGACAGTGACATCTCCTTCCTGGGAGGCCTTTAACTTCTCCTCAGTTAGGACTTCTGCCCTGATAGACAGTTAAGCTAAGAGGTCTCTCCATCCACAGAGTGAAGGATTTCTAGAAATGAGGATAAAGAATTAGTCAATTCTCCCCTTGAATATATGAGCAATCACAAAAGATTTATGGTAAGCTGCTTATTTCCCAGATGCAAATACAGTTCCGCTGAGCTGATTTGCAGCTTATACCAAAAGTGTTGAGTCACGTTCCCAAGCAAATAGCATTGCGACTCTTTCAACGTTGAGCTGTAGGTAGGAATCTTAGATAGATTATAATTATTCTCCAGCACTGAGTCCTAGGTTAGACAAATGAAGTTTACCTTTAAGAAGGTCAGAGTCACATTCAAGATCTCAGGGTCTCTGGGCTTTCAAACAACCAGGTCCCCTGATGTTGGCAGCAGTTTTCATCATATTAAAGGTGGTCTCAGATCCACCACCATGATGTTATCAGAAAAGCTAAGTCATTCTGTCACATTCACTTGTTAGTTCAAAGTCACATGTGGATTTCTTACCAAACATGTTGTAGGGACTTAAAGGAAATATTTTAGGTAAAATGATGGGGAACAAATATAAAGGAAAGGCACTGACCAAAAGAAGACATGAGGAGAATGAATGGAATTTCCAGAAGTAATAAAGCAATGCTTTCGGGTCAGGTGGATGAGGGAGTAGGTAAACAAATTGCTTATTTCAATGAAAACCTGATGTGTCCCTTAGAAGACCTTACCAGAGTTAGAATCTTGGGGGGTCAATGAGCTTGAAAGTTGTTTTCAATATTTCATTGATTACATGTGTAAAAGGTAGTTTTCTGCTTGGCTTTCAGAACATGGAACAATAGTTGGACACTGTAAATTTTCTTCCGACCAGAACAACAACAAAACACAAGAAAATATATCTCCACTGTATAAGTGAAGAAAGGGTTGACTCCGAAGTTATCGTGCTACCTGAGGGCTCAGCAGCCATTTGGGGTTCCTTTTACTGACCTTCTAGGTGAGTGGAATTTAGATAGCAATTAGGTAGCCAAACAAAGATGATCTTTAAAATTTCTCCCAATTCTGAGTTCTTTTGCCAGAAGAAGGCTGGAGACGATAAAGAAATCATATTAAAGACTTAAGTCTGAAAAAGGTGGCTAAAATAACTCAATATGCTTTATATGTCTTAGCTAAGTGATGAATTGGAGAGATAAAATAACTCTTGCCTGCCATCTGAAGGGTAAGAGGAAGGGTAGGATTATATATAGTGCCAGGAGGAAGTATAACGAGAAATAATACCAAGAAATTTACTAAAGGGAACTGTAGGGTCTGAATTAGAAACATTTTTTCAAATTAGAGCTTCAAAATCTAATATGTTTTGGCACCGTCTCCCAAGGGCAGCCACAGAGGACCCTTTGAAGAGTTCTGCACGGTCTTGGTTGGAACGATTTAAACATCATACCCTTTAGAAAATGAAAAAAAAAATCTGGAGGATGGGGATGGTTGTATAATTTCTTTTCAGTGTGAAATATCCTGATGCGATTTCTTTTTACATTTATTCCCCACAGACAATTTCTTCTGTCAACATGCTGCGGGCAGGCTCACTGCTGCCTGGCACAGGCAGGCTACGTATTGAGAATCATCAGCTGGGAATGTTTGAAATATCCCTCCAAGCCTGCTCTTCTGTGCTCTTGGGACCGGCGGTTCCGGGATCATCTCCCACTGTGTTCCCACTTGCTGAATGGTTTTGGGGAAACACAGGTAACTCTGCATATATATCCTCTCACCTACCTTTGGACTCTGGTGACCAACAGCCAGGTAGAAGTGGGAGTTGGGGTTAAAGGAGAGCAAGACTCTCCCCAGCTGGTTGGAATTTGGTACTTTCTGACTTCTGCAACCCCGTTACCTCATCTGCTTCTTCTCCTTCTAAGACTGAAACTGCTTGTCACTCCACAAGCAAGCCCACCCTCCATTCCGCCTCCTTGTTCTCAATCAGAAGTGCTGTGCCTTCGCTTTCATTTCAAAGGCAGTATAGAACACCTAAGCTCTAGCGGCAGTCGGTCACTGCAAGGTCAGAGTCTAAGGCTGGATTTTTTCTGGTTGTATAACTTGAGGCAAATTGTGGAAACTCTAAAGCTCAGATTCCTCATTTGAAAATTGGGGATGTCCTATTTTCCTCACAGGCTACAGGGGGTCAGAAGTGGTGGTATACACATACATATATATTTTGGCGATAAAGTTCCATGTTGATGTGAGTTACTGTTATTAACAGTAAAATAGATGACTCCTTCCTGGTCTATTGTCTATACAACGACCTCTCCTATTGTGGGTTCTCTCTCCTAATAAGATATAAGTCCTGAGGAGGGGCGGGCATTTATTACATGCTACTGTAAATCTATATAAATTTCCAGATGTTTATGATCATGTGTTATGGGTTGAAGCAATTCCGGAGAAGTTGCGGGGTCCTATCTGTTCTTTGGTACACGAGGGTACACTACAGGTCCAGGGACAAGTAAACAAAAAGTGGGGTGGGGTGGGGATTTAGGGCTTGATTTTATACTTAAGCATTGCTGAGAGTCCTGAGTGAAGATATTATGCGATGAATTGTGTATGCTCCAAATCATTGCAGTCCTAATCTCTAGTACCTCAGAGGATGACCATGTTCAGATAGAGGGTGTTTAAAAAGGTGACTACATTCTAATGTGATCACATGCATGGGCCCTACTTTAAATAAGCAGAGGACATTTGAACATACACACGGAGGGAAAACCATGTGAAGACATGGAGAAAGACAAGCCAAGGAGAGAGAAGAAACCAAGTCTGCTGAAACGTTGATCTCAGACTTCTAGCCTCCAGAACTATGACAGAATAAGCTTCCTGTTGTTTAAGCCCCCAGTCTGTGCCACATTGTTACAACAGCCCCAGATAACTAACCCGGAAAGCTTGGACTGTCCTAGCTCTTCCTTCCCTGGCTGCATAGACCTTCCCCCTTCTGGGAAGCCTCCTCCTCAGGAGTCAGTAGTCACCAGAGGTCTAGAGTTGGCAGAGTCTGCTTCCTTTTGGTCTGAGTGCCAGGGGGAGATGCGCTTCTTATCCTCTAGGATGTAACGATGGAAAACATTCCTTGTTGTGATACACATCTGAAGAAGTATGAGCCTACATCCCACAATCAAAGTTATTGTTTCTACAATAAAAAATGATGAATGCAATAAAATAAAAGAATGGAAAAAGAAAAAGGTTTCTTTCTGAAGACATGCACCTTGGCCGTGGAGTTAGCTCTAGGTTTCCTGGGACAGCATGGCAAGCCAGGGTTGGCTAACTATGATTTGCTTTCAACTCTGCCCACCACCTCCTTCGATGAACAAAGTTTTTTTTTTCTTTTTATGCATACAAGCTGGGGTGCAAACCAGAGGCATGCGGGTGGTGAGAGGGTTCACCAGAGACCGAGTGGGGGAGCAGAACAGGCAGATAGATGGAAATACACTGCTGAGGGGAGCAGCGGGCGAGGCAGGAGAGGTCTGCAATGCCATGGGGGAATCTCCCGGGCTGGGCGTCGAACTCGCATCGCCGCTGCCAACAGCTCCACGCTTTAACTTGCTGCGCCACCGGGGAAGCCCCCTTCGATGAACAAAGTTTTATTGGAAAACAGCCACACTCATTCCCAGGCATTGCCTATGTCTGCTTTTGTGCTAGGATTGCAGAACTGAGTAGTTGTAACAGAACAGATAGCCCACAAAGTTTAAAATGTTTGCTGATTCTTTCAGAAAATAATTGCTACCCCCTGTTGCTGAGTGAAGGGACTTCTGTGTCTAAATGCCTGACTTTCATGGATGTCTGAGTATCCAGAAGGGAAAAATTCATTTATAAGCTACAGAATTTACTATAGAGGTAAAGGTTATTTGTAAAATCAGGGACTGCATATTTTATGTCTTCAGCTACCACACCTGGGATCATTGTTCCTAATATCTCTTGGTGTATCGTGTTAATTTCCAAGTTCATGGACATTTAGTTTCCACAGCCTATGATGAATTAATGTTCAGCAAGAATATTTACTTAGCACTTACAAATTAGCTATTGTATAGTACCCTATGCTTGCTCTGGGTATTGTGGGGGATTGAAAGTCAATAGAACAGAGAATTTTTATCTATAGAGAGCATTTATACATAAAAATTTGACTGGTCAAAAAGGCACAGTGCCAATAAATTCATAAGACTGATCATTTTGAAGGTTATATTACATAACAAATAACATTAAAATGATTAGAGAAATTAAAGTTAAACAAAGTAACAAAAGAGATGTAAAACTTGTGTACTAAAAACTATAAAACAGTGCCTCCCTGGTGGCGCAGCGGTTGGGCGCTGTGCTGTGGAGCTGTCAGCATCGGGCCACGGATTCGATGCCTAGCCGGGGAGATTCCCACATGGTGCAGCAGACCTCTCCTGCCTTGCTCACTGCTCCCCTCAGCAGTGTATTTCGGTCGATCTGCCTGTTCTGCTCCCCACTCTCTCTGGTGAACCCTCTCGCCGCCCCACACCTCTTGCCTATACCCCAGCTTGTATGCATAAGTGGATAAATCTTTAAAAATAAACTATAAAACATAACTGAAATAAATTAAAAATGATGTAAAGTGAATGAAAAAAGTATTCCATGTTCATGGATCAAAATGCTATTGTTAAAAAGGCAATACTGTTCAAATTGATCCAAAACAAAATAAAAAATTGATTTAGATGGTGTCGAATAAGAACAATCTAGCTTTCTTTTTTTTTTTCCTGTGGGAGAGGGCAGAAATTGATAAGGTGATCCTAAACCCATATAGAATCTTAAGGAGCTCAGCATAGCAAAAACTATCTTGAAAAAGACAAAGTTATAAGATTCACACTTAACAATGTTTAACTGATTTGAAAGCTACAGTAATAAAGACAAGTGTGGTGCTGGCATAAAGGTAAACATACTGATCAATGAATATAGTTAAGTGGTGGGAAAAGAACCCACAGTCACATGCTGACTTGACCTTTGACAAGGTGTCAAGAAAAGTCAATCATGGAAGGATAGTTTTTTCAAAAAACAACATTGTCAAGAAAGTGGAAAGACAATTCACAGAATGGGAGAAAATATTTGTAAATCCTGTATCTGATAAAATATTTATATCCAGAATAATAAAAGAATTATTAATTACTCAATAATGAAAAGATAACCCAATTAGTAAATAGGCAAAATATTTGAATAGACAGTTCTCTAAATTAGGTATGCAAATAGCTAATAAGCATAGGAAGAAATGATCAATATAATCAGTAATCACAAAAGTGAAAAATTGACTAATTATCCATATAATGGAATATCATTTAGTCATAAAAGGGAATGACTGACATATATCACAACATAATGAATCTTGAAACATTATGCTGAATGAAAACACCATAAAGTACATAAAAATACATTTGTATGATTGGACATATATATCTATATATATATATATAAAGTATTCAATGTGCAAAATGGGAAAATGTATAGAAACAGAAAGTGGTTTAAAGGTTGCCGAGGGCTAGGGAGGAGAAGATGAAGTAGCTGGTACTGGATTTCTTTTTGGAGAGATGAAAATATTCCCAACAGATTGTGGGTGACGGCTGTACAAATCTGTAAATATACTAAGACCATTTTAAAAACACTATGGGGTGAAATTTTGATATATGAATTATATCCCCACAAAGTTGTTAAAATAAAAGACAGAAAGGCCAGGTCGGTACTTAATAAATATTTATTCAGTGATTGTTCAAGAAGGTGCAGATTTCAACAGATGAATTATATATAAAAAGAAATATTCCCAAACCGCCGTATGGTATCTGCTGCTGTAGGACGCTGTGAAAATCTTTCCGGGAAACTTTCAAACAGGAAACATTTCTATCAACTTGAGATGGTGTTGCTGTTGTCTTTGAAAAGAGAAGGCAGGAATCCATGACATATAGCCTGAAGCTCCACTTTGAGCCTGACCTTTCCTGATGTCCAGTTACATTTGAAAACTAAATGCTGACTCCATAAGAAATTACTCTCTAAATTTCTCTGATGCCCCTTTGTCAGAGTCCATATGTTATGAATGAGGTGCCATGTGCTTTTCTTATCAGGGAGGAAGCTCTCTTGGCAGGAGTGGACACATTTGCAGAGTTCACCAAGGCAGGGCATTCCCTAGGAAGGCCCAGCACAGTTTTTTATTCTAATTTGATGATGTCAAGTGACTGAAAATAGGCAGATTCTCCTGAATTTGAAATATTTACATTTGAGAGGAGATACCTGGCTGTTAGTCATTACATCTTAATATTAAATGAAAGGCAGGCAGAAGCCATATGAAGAGACAAGACCTTGTTAATGGTCTTGAACATGTTTCTTCTTCTGGACTACTGATTCAGTTCCAAATAAACAAAACTGATGTTCCCAAATCATTCACTAGTCCTTGGAGGGGCCCTTCCTCTCTTCACAGTTCTGTAGTTCTGTGAGCGACGTCCATGGAGATCTTGCTGTGAATTAACTAATGAGCGTATTGTCATCCTCCCAAAGCACTCCCTTCCATACTCCAGTTTAGATCATAAGAGAACTTTACTATCAAAGAAAGCTTAAATTCCTTATTTTAAAAGAAACAAGAAAGATCCTTGTAGAAGGAATAGAGCATTTGCTGGGCGAGTTGCAAATAGTAGCCTATGTTCTTTACTAACCCACAGTGACCTCATGTTCAGTGCCTAAAAGAGGAATTCAAAGGGAGTTGTCCAATCTTCAGTGCCAATGCAGTAGCCTTGACATTGTGGTCATGGTGTAAATTAAATAAATTCAGGAGAGCATATTTATTTAAACTCTCTGTCAGTGGTACTGTTATTCTCCTTTGTTATTGAATAATTGAAAAGGTATCAAATAGCAAAGTTTCAATTATTCATCAAGTTATTTCATTTGCTAGACAAATGTCTGTAGGCAAATAAATGACACTTAAATTAAAAACTAGCAACATCTCTGTAGATTTGCTTATAGGGTCATCGCTGGTTGAATCCCCAAATAGGAAAACTTCATACAAATGGTCCATCAATGGTTAGAGAGGGATTAGCTTAGCGTTTGTTTTAGTTTCTATTTCTTCCATAATAAATTACCACAAATTTAGCATTTAAAACAACACCCACTAACTAGCCCACAGTTTTACAGGTTAAAAGTCCCACTGCAGCTAAACTGAGCTGGGGCCTCCGCTTCATCTCAGAAGGCAGGAATCAACATGGCTGGTTATACTCTTCCTGGAGGCTATTGGATAAATTCACTTCTCAGCTCATTCAGGTTATTGCTGAACTCAGTTCCACGTGGTTGTACAACCGAAATCTCCATTTCCTTATTAACAGCAGGTCTCTGTGCTAGCTGTTCCCAGCTGCCCACTTCACTTCTCACAGATTCCGTATGGTGCCCCATCCAGCAACAGTTGGTGGAGTGAGTCCCTCTGATGGTCAGATCTCTCTGACCAGCCTCTGCTACATCTTCCCTGCCTCTAGCTAGAGAAAAGCTCTCTAGGTTTTTTTAAATTTATTTTTTAAAGATTATTTATTTATTTATTTCTGCATCTAAGCTGGGGTGCAGGCCAGAGGTGTGAGGTGGTGAGAGGGTTCACCAGAGACAGAGTGGAGAGCATAACAGGCAGATCGACGGAAATACACTGCTGAGAGGAGCAGCGGGCGAGGCAGGTGAGGTCTTCCGCGCCATGTGGGAATCTCCCTGGCCAGGTGTCGAACTCGCATCGCCACTGCTGACAGCTCCAGAGCACTGCACTTAACTGCTGTACCACCAGGGAGGCCCAGTTCTCTGGTTTTAAAGACTCAAGTGATTAGGCTGGTAGTCTGCTCAGATGACCCAGAATCATTTTATTTTAAAGTCTGTAACTTTATATTCCTCCTATAAGTGAAACCATTCAATATTTTTCTTTTTTCTTCTGGCTTATTTCACTGAGCATGATCCCTTCTAGCTCCATCCATGTTGCTGCGAATTGCATTAGTTTATCATTTTTGATTGCTGAATAGTATTCCATTGCGTACATGTGCCACATCTTCTTGATCCAGTCATCAGTTTTTGGGCCAAACGAGAGATCAGGAGGAGAAAATGGCACACAAAACAAAAACAAAAACAAAAACAAAAACTAGCAGGCAACCATAAATAAGAGACATTCAACAGGGGAGGGGGCAGAAGAGAGACCAAAACAGGGGAGAAAAGAGCACAAGGGTCTATGGTGACAGTTTACAGGTGAATTGGTGGTGGGAAACCTATGGGGAATATACAACAATATAAAGGATATAAATTAAAAAAATAAAATTTAAATTTAAAAAAAATGTGCAACTTTACTTAGATGTGCAGGGTGGCTTTTGCCACGGCAGGTAGGTCCTCACTCAACACCCCACAGAGGATCTTGAAAACCTCCCCTTTAAGAGAAATGTCTAACAAAATCAGGTTCTTGGATACGATTATTTTTTTCAATATTGGTTAGGGTTCTTATTTGTTCTTATCAAGGTTACAACAAAACAATGTTGAAGAAAGAGTGTTTGAGGACCCACTGAGTTGCAATTTAATCAGAGAGAAGGCCTGGGTGTCCCCTGGGGCTATTATACCGTCACCACCATACTGAAATACAAAACAGAGTATTCATCAGCCAAAATCTTGGGACTTTTTTTTATGGCCCTAACAGACAAAAATGAACAGATCAACATAGGAATGTCCTGTTAGATTGTAACCACAAGTGTGGACAATGCAGTCATATTTTTCTAATCCCAGAGCATTTGTTTTTGTGGAATATTGTATTTTGCAATTGTTTCCTATAAAATGCCATTCGTATCCTTCCTTCCATTCTAGAACTGTATGCAGTCCACCTTTTGATCATGCCACGGCAGCCAAGATAAAGATGAACTGTAGCTTACACATAAAACTATTTTTGCTTTTTAAATATTGTTTTGCAGACCTGCAAAAAATATTTTTTCTGTCCTGACTGCCAGATTCTGGCTTCCTGCTGCCTTTTTCTGCTGCTTGTAAACCAAATAAACAGTTTAGGGGATACAGCTGGGCCATGAAAACAAAGCCACTATGTTCTGAAATTCAGCCTCTGTCACATTCCTCTTCACTTTGTCACCGTGTCTTACATTGTAGTCCCTGGGAACCAATACTGTGTATTTGGTTCTTTCAAAAAGACAAAACCTCCATATTTCTTCCCCATCTTATGTCATTCAATCTTTTACTGACATCTGCAAACTTCTCCAGCTACTACACGGGAGGATATTTACCTGGAAAGTTTGCCTCCATGTAAATGTTACAGCTGCCAAGAGCCATGAAAAGAGCCTGAGATTTTTATATTTTTTGCAAGTTAATACGTTTGTGCAGTTTCATAGATGCTTGCAGAAGATAGGAAACTCCTTGGTGTAGAGACAAATGATGTTATTACTTGGCATGGGAAGCAAGAGCTTCATGTACAGGGTATCTTCTGCACGTCACGACCCCTGGGCATGATGTGGAAGAGCCAGAGTGGACCCTTCAAATGCAGTGGGTTTCTCTTTTGGTTGAGGATCCCTGAGATTTAAAGGAAGACAGCTCAGGAGTCGATATTCTGGAGGAACGGCTTTTCGGAAGAGGACTGTTAACACACATGCCTGCCTTTGTCTGGGACCCTATGCCCCAGGATGAGGCTGCGTCTTCCAAGCCTGTGTTACACAAATACCCTCAAAAAGTGCAGAAAAAATGCTGCCAATGCATCTTGTCATAAAACAGGTGAAAATGGGAGATCACAGGAATTTTTTTCTATCAACTGTTTCCTCCCTAAAAAGTGTCTTTTTGTGGTCGGTGGACATGCCTATCTGATATAAACCAGGCGGGCTTTGCCTCTTTTTAGAAAGTAATTTAGAGCCAGTCATAATTAGCTAAATTATATACATCCACTTTACAATTACTCATGGAAAACGAATTGTATAAATATACGCATGTACTCACAAACACTTTCCAAGAGATTATTTAAAAAACAACAACAAAATAATTATTCTGATATTTACAAAGCAGAACCAATGATACAACATACCTATTAAAAGATCAAGTGAGATGGGGTTTAGAGAGCTGTGCCTACATGTTTAAGAAAGGGTTTCTTACGGAAAATCAACACCACTGAGATGCTATCCCAAAGTTTGTTTTTAAAATGCAAATTCCGGTAGCTGATGCTTGATAAAAGAATTAATGGTCAAATTATTCTGGGGACTTGTACTTTTCTCCTATAAGAATCACAATGCAGGGTCTCCCTGGTGGCACAAGGGGTTACATCTCAGCACTATGAAGCTATCCACAGCCACTGCAGCACGAGTTCGATCCCTGGCCAGGGAGCTGACCCAAATGGCGCAGCACACCTCTCCTGTCTCCCTGCTGCTCCCCTCAGCAGTGTATTTCAGTCTATCTGCCTGTTCTGTTCTGCTCCCCACCCTGTCTCTGACTAATCCTCTCACCCCTCCCTCCCCACCTCTGGACCCCAGTTCTTGTATGCATAAATAAATCAGTCTTTAAAAAAAAGAATCACAATGCAAATTAGCATTTAGAGCTTCTGAGAAGTTCTGATATGAAGAAACTGGTCTTATTTTCCTTAATTTAATGTTATTCTAATTGATTTGCTAATGTATTCACGGTGTGTGCATGTGTGACACATCTTCCACAGAGCACACTCAAAGTGTTGCCAATTTAAGGCGATCAAGATTTACCAGGTTACTCTTTTCTCATTCAGCAGACTATTGAAAGCCTTGGAATGTACCTTCAAGTTTGATTTATTCTACACATTGTACATTCAAACACTACATTTGTATTGGGCTTGATTATCTGGAAATGCCTTTAACTTATTCTCAGTGTCCTTCTGCTTTCTCTGATCTATTTATAAAGTCAATCCCTAAAGTTTAATTTTCATATTGATGAGGAAATGTGCTTAATGTTACAGGATTGATTACAATGAATGTGGAAGTCAACTAGGGAAAATCTATTCCCATCAACGAATAGATTTGTTTTTCAAATTTTGACAAAATAGAAGTGAAACAAAAGGGTAAACATGACGTTATTCTAATGTTATTTTCATTATAATTGTATAAAAGAAAACAATGACTGACTGATTATAAAAATTAGAATTCTCTAAATGAAAGTATAATTCAAATGAAGCACTGAAAGTGTAAATATTGACATTTGTGTAGCTACATCTCACTACTTAATAAAATCGCAATGAAGATAAATATCCATGTGCACTCTTTGCACTTCTAAAAAAATCTTGAAAAATTATCAGTTACTACAAAGTACTCTCATTTTAATATCACTTTATTTATGCCATTTGAAGGTCTTTCCATGGAGTTAACCTCAGTGTTAAATAGCTTCTTTCTCTCCCTGCTCAATGTCACCATTGCACATAGGGACACAAAATAACAGGAAACGAGCAATTTCTCTTCCGCAGCATTTCTAATAAATGATGCTACTTTAAAATTTTTTCCTTCCAGTCTTTAAAAACAACTTTATTGATGCATAATTATACAATAAAATCAATGCATTTTAATGTATAGTCTGACAAATGTATACAGCTAAGTATCACCACGATCAAAATATAAAGCATTTTTTCCCAGTCCTAGAAATTCTCCTATGGTCTATGACATTCATCTTTACTTTGCCTTGTTCCCTGGAAACTAAAGCTCTTGCCATCACGATAGTTTTGTCTTTGCGATAAAGTATGTAGTATACCCACCATATGTAATTTCCGTGCATGCCTTCTCCCACCTGCGTACTTCATTTGATAATCATCTATGTTTCGAGTGTATTAGTAGTGGATTTCTTTTTATAAGTGAGTAGTATTCCCTGTGTGGCCATATCATTTGCGTATTCATTTACTATTTAAGGCACATTTGGTTCCAGTTCTGGGCTACTATGAATAAAATTGTCAAGACTTTTAAAGTCTTTGTACGGCATCTATTTTCAATTTTCTTAAGTAAATATGTAGTATTGGGATTTCTGGGTAGCATGGGAAGTATATGTATAGTATATGTACTATTATAAGAAGCTACCAAACTGTTTTTGGAGCCATTGAATTTTTTATTTCATTCCTATTTTGAAACAACATATGAGAATTTAGTTAATCCGTCCCCTCACAAACACTCAGTAGAATTCATCTTTTTTAGTCAACTTAATGGTATGTAGTGGTATTTGAGTTTCTTTAATGACTAATGAGATTGAGCTTCTATTTATGTTCTTGTGTGCCATTTGAATATCTTCTCTTAAGAAGAGTCCACGTTTTTCCTGTCTTTATTGTGTTGTTTTTCTTGTTATTGTCAAATTATAAGTTCTGTGGATATTTTAGGTACATAACAGTGCCTTTTGAAGGGGAAGGTTTAATATTCTAAAATTCAATTTAAATTTTTCTGATGGTTTGTATTTTTTAATTCCTACAAAATCTTTGCCAAGCCCAAAGTCACAAAGATTTTCTTCTGTGCTTTCTTCCAGAAGTATGTGTTGGTCATGATTAATTTTGAGTCATTTTTACATATGGTGGAAGGTGGTTTTTGTTTGTTTGTTTTGTTTTTGGTGCATAGCTATTCACATGTTATAGCACCAGTTGCTGAGAAGTGTATCCTTTCCTTATTGAAATAACTCAACACCTGTGTTGAAAATCAATGAACCACACATACAGTCTATACCTAGACTCTTCTGTGGTTTGGTAAGCCTATACTTAGGACTAATAGCTTTTGGTCTGTGTCCAACCTTATCTGGTAGAAGATCACAATTTTTGCTTTCAATTTGTTTGCATTTGTCTGTTTTACTTTGTCCCATCCTTTTATTATATCCTTGCTGAATGACCTCATTCTAGGTATATCCTTCAATTTCAACACTGAATTTGCTGTGTGATACAATCAAAATATATTTTCCTTTTAATGGGTGTGTTTAGTTTTTTTATTTGTTGATTTGACAGATCTAGTGGTTTTTTTCATGTTATTTTTGTAATTGTTAAATATTGAAAAAATATGTCCAGTAGTCAGTTTCCTTTGATTTTTTGCTCGTGTATTTCTTCTGCAAAACAGGAAGACTTATATTGTTCTTGCTGTTATCCTTACACTTTTAACTGTACTTAACGTCCCAATTATTTTTTCCAGATCTTTCTACTATTTTTATTACACAAGCATTGTTTAAATTAAAATTTTCTTTTCCACCCCTGACTTCTTCTTTAACACATAATTTTATGATATTTAGCCATTGACTTTCAGCTATAAAGACAGGAAACCAGTGTGTGAACGATGCTGTTTACTTTCTCTCCTCCTCCCCCATGCAATTCTTCTCAGTTTTCATTTTTTTAAATTGTCAGGCATGTAAGATTTACATTTTTCCAGTTACCCAAATTTCCATACTGTTTTAGATAAAAATATTCATTGCTCCTTGATAATTCTCCATAGTTTCTCCCCAGATCTGTTGCTTGTACTGTTTCTCATGTGATAGAATCACTAAACAGGATTCCAGGGGATGATATGAAGGCTCAAAACTTTGATTTGTGGTTTTACATTTGAACCGAGATAGTATCATTGAATCACAGGTTCAAGCAATCTTTTTGATTAAAAACCTACTACATTAGAAGACTGTAACTGTGTATAATTTCACTCTACTTACATTTATTTAAACTTGATTTATGTCCCCAAACTTGGTCTATCTTAGTGATCCATGTGCAGTTGAAAACATGCATATTCTGTTTTGGCTGGAGTGATCTAAAAACATCAGTTTGGTCAATTTGACTGATGATGTTATTCCTCAGGTTTTCAATGTTTTAATGATATTTGATGAGAAAATATTATTGACATATCTAACAATAATTTTGGGCCTATCTACACCTCCATTCAATTTGATCAACATTTGTTTCATATGTTTTGAAGGTGTGTTATTAAGTATGGGCAACTACAGGATTGTGATGGGTGAACTATTTTCTTGCGATGAAATGTACCTCTTAATCCCTTGTTATAGTCCTTTTTCTGAAGTCTAAATAGCCTGGTGTTAGTACAGTCATTCCTGCTTATTATTTTTCATGTTACATCTTTTCCTATTTTTAAAACTTGATTTATCTGAGTTTTTTAAATTTAAAATTGGTTTACTGGAGAAACATATAGCATGGCTTTGCTTTTTTATTAAATCTGAAAAACTGCCTCTGAATTTAGGTTTTAATGTAATTATTGCTATACTTTGTGTTAAATCTTTCATCTTATCCTGGCTAATTGTTATCCCTCGGTCTATTTTTTTTCTGTCATATTTTTTTCCTGCCTTCTTTTAGATTACTGCTTTCATCCTACAGATTTCTGGTTCTCTCCCCAGATTTCTGGAGTTTCACTTTACACATGTGCACCCTCGATTGAGGTAATAATATCAGAAGGGATGTCTGAAGATTTCTGGAGCTGTCCTGTGTAGCTTCTGTGTCTCCACTCTACTTAGACATTCTGGTGTCTCCAAACTCCAAGCTCAATCTCTTCATCTTAGTGAGAACTTTGCCATCAGTGTGGCTGTTTTGGGTCCTAGAAATTTCCCCGTAGCATTAAATTAGGGCAACTGTAGTACTTCATTCTCTCCCCCTTTGTTTTGGCAACCACTGACTTACATCACTCATTACATATTGTATGAATATCTATATCTATATCTATATATATATTTTAATTTGGTTTTCTATGTGAATAGCAGGTGGTAATTCCCACAGTAATTAATCCTTCATGGGTAGAAGCTTTGAGGATGCTTTCTTTATTTAGTAGTATAGAAGCTGTCCAGATAAAATTTCAGCACCAGTTTGTATGTGAGTGAATGATGTCCACCTTAGAAACTAGTTCTCAGGGTAGAACTTCATTCTCCAAACCTTAATAATTTCTCATGAAAGAATTATCAGGCTTTAGAGTTGAAATTTATTTTTCTTAGCTAGAACTGTCTAAGGAAGTAGAAAAATGGTTTATGAAACCTTATTAATTTATTCTTGATTAGGTTAATTTTAGTAATTTAAAGAGATTTGAATTTTATGCTCCCACCAAGTATGGAGGAGACTTTAAAATAATTTTTCCCCACTTACAAAGATGCTTAAAATATAAAAATGCTCATTTAGTTCTTTACTCGCTCAGAAAATAGAAAAAATAAAGTGGAAGTGTGAAATGGTCTAATTTCAAAATTTGGTCTAATTATCAAAATTACCCTTTGATGTAAGTAGTTAGCTGTTAGTCTTCACAATGAACTTGTGCCATGTTTTGGGAAGAAAGAGAATAGCAATTCAAATAGCAACAGGAACAGGAAAATCACTGCTGGATGCTGAGAACAGATGCAGAGCGTCTGCCCTCGGAGGAGGCGGGAGACCTTAGCTGTGTACCACACCGGGGTGACTGGTACCCCATCACAGGCATCAGTCAACACACCAGGTCCATCGTGGGCTGGAGAGCTTACCAGTCTCCTCGAGTGACTGCAGCTCAACGCTCAGGCCACTAGCTTTGCGCACACTTCCAGATATTTCTTTACTCACAAGGGCAGAAGGAAGACTCAAGAGCACTGAAGTGTCTTTTCTTTTCATGGAGAGATCCTTGCTGATGGGCAGCCTGTGCTTTCCTGGGCGATGTGGCAATTCCACCATATTGGAGACAGCGTTTTCCGAGAAAAATAACCACTGGTATTACCAGACTTCTGCCTTGACGAGTGTAAATAGCCTTCTCCAAGCTTCTCCCACAAGGACTTGTACTTTATACATCAAAAGTGGTAGCTTTGCTTGAGGAAACAGGATGCTTAAACAGGACCATTTTAGAAAAACTTTTCTGAGATGTTCTCTTTTCACTCAGTCATTTCCTTTGAAACAGAGAGTTTGGCATCAAGGGTATTTATTCAATTTCTTTTCTTACTGTACTCTAAGAAATGAAAGTAATCATGCTCATTTTTTCTGTTTGTACTAGGTGACAAACTATTCCCACTCAGCAGCTTACAGAGACGCCCTCAGATAGCCCCTAGGTATCCCCCAGCACAGCTATGCTCAGCTGCCCTGCTAACACCTTCCTGCGGGCTCTGTCTTTGTCGCCAGAGAACCAAAGTGTCTTATGAGCTTCTGCCAAGGAGTTGGCTGTGCTCCCTGGGGCCTCAGATGAGGAAAGAATAGTAGTTGTTAGAGATGAAAAGCTACATAGTCAAATGCCCTGTCACTGTGCAGTTTTAGCAAACACATGTTGTGTGACTGCATATGTAACATGTGCTGCTGCTTGAGGTTGGGGACACACAGATGAATAATGGAAAGCTCCTAATCCTGGAGAAGCTTATTGTCTGTTCACATGGTACCCAGGTCATATGAACCCAGCTTAGAGGGAACTGCATGAGCACCGAGAAGTGCGGGGGGGGGGGGGTCTTGCAGGCAAACTGGTGCTCCCGATAGCTACCAGAGAGCCATAAAAATCATTCTCACATTATTTGATATCCCGCCACCAAGAGAAAGCTGTAAAATTCAGGAGTAGAACACATCATCTCTTTCCACAATCCTCCTGTGTGGCATTTGTGGGATTCAAGTAAGGCAGGCAGTGATGGAGTCACCGTGGCGTGTTACTGCAGAACATAGGTCGGCAAATGTCAGGTTTTTTTTAAGATTTATTTATTTATGCATACAAGCTGGGGTACAGGCCAGAGGCGTGGGGTGGCGAGAGGGCTCACCAGAGACAGAGTGGGGAGCAGAACAGGCAGATCAGAAATACACTGCTGAGGGGAGCAGTGGGTGAGGCAGGAGAGGTCTGCTGCACCAAGTGGGATTCTTCCTGGCTGGGTGTCGAATTCGCATCGCGCTGCCGACAGCCCCACAGCACAGCTCAACCGCTGCGCCACCAGGGAGGCCCCGGCAAATGTCAGTTTTGCAGGAGAGTTCCTGAGGGATATCAGACCAGGGATATCCCTGAGGGATATCAGACCAGCGTCTTTAAGAAGAATTATAATCATATCCTTTCAAAATTATCCAACCACTACTATTTATTTGATTGAAATACAAATATATTTAAACACTTTTCCTTGATTTTGTTTCAAATAATACATGTTTCTATTTAGGAGTCACATTACAACAGATTCTCTGACGTTACCGGTGATGGCAACTTTCTCTTGGTAAAAATGCCTATAAGGATTACACAGTAATAAAGTAATTTGAATGATCGCATTTGTAAGTGCCCTCCTCCAGACCTGGGATCTATTATAATTTGTCATTTTTCTAAAAGGCCCTTGGAAACCAGCCACTTGCAAAAAGGAGGATGTACCCAGAGGGTGTTATGCTTAGTGAAGTAAGTCAGATGGGGAGAGAGAAACACTGGAGGGTTTCACTCATATAGGATACCGAAAGAGACAGAACAAACAAATGAACTAAATAAAACAAACAAGGACCTCCCCAGTGGCGCAGCGGTTAAGCGCTGCGCTGTGGAGCTGTCAGCAGAGGCGACGCGAGTTCGACGCCCAGCCGGGGAGAATCCCACATGACGCGGCAGACCTCTCCTGCCTTGCCCGCTGCTCCCCTCAGCAGTGTGTTTCTGATTTGCCTGTTCTGCTCCCCGCTCTGTCTCTGGTGAACCCTCTCGCTGCCCCATGCCTCTGGCCTGTACCCCAACTTGAATGTATAAATATAAAAAATAATAAATCTTTGAAAACAAACAAACAAACAAAAGCCTTTTAGACTACAAGACCAAATAAGTGGTTACCAGAAAGGAATAGGGTGGGGGTGGGTAAATCCAGTAGAAGGTGTCAATCAGATGCTGGAAGGTCATATTAGGCTTTGAGTGGTCCACTTAATTTAGTATATACTGATTATGATTTATAATGATGCAGATCCGAAGCCTACATCATTTTACTTACAAATAAAAAAAAATTGCAATCCTATGCATTGGGAGCCCCCATTTTTGCCCATGTGGGGCAGCTCAGCTAGCTAGGGAGTTAGTCTAACCGACCCACCTAACAGTGACTGCTGCTTTGCTTTCCTCTTCCGGTTGTTACATTCAAACACACTCTATTTGAAGGCATTGGAGATGTCACTTTGAGTTTCTTTTTTCATATATAAGTCACAACATTATGTAGAATGTGTACACTAGCGTGATGGGGATTTTTAGATGCACAGAATCTTTGGGAATCAGCCCTCCCTGATTGTCAAGTCACATAGTGCTAAGGACAGGCACACTGAATTTTTAATGATCTCCTCCTAAAGTTTGTTTCCTCCGTGTTTTGAGTTCCAGAGGAGCATCTGCATTTACATGGCACACGTGGGCAAAGGTGCTGGGTGCATGAGGGGCACAATGAAAACCCCAGAAAGCAGGGACAGGCAACTTTTCAAGTCCCACATGGGGAGCATAGGCTGCAAGTGGGTCAGGAGGCTTCAACATAGTTGAGTAGATCCCAAGAGAAATGCCTGGGTGATCCGGATCATCCTGTGGATGAGTCTAGAAATTCAAGAGGTCGGTAAATATTTTTCTGAGACCTGGCATTGTTATCAAAATGCTGCCGAACCTGCAACCAAAACATTAGCACAATTTTCTATCAAGGCAGTTGTGTCGCTTAATCAGGTCCGTATTGTCCTTTAATTTGGTTTTGTTCTATTAGTCTTAGCAGGCCATCAGTATGGCTGCACACCATGGGCCAGGGCTTATTTGTATCATTCCAACTTCTGAAATAATATTTGTAATAACAACAATAAGAATTCCTGTTAGGGAAGGAGGCATCTTTCTGGAGGGTCTTTTGTTGCTACGTGTACATAACCAACTTTAAGCCTCCTAAAGGGAGCTCATGTAGAACTTCGATGTAAGACACTCTCCGCCTTAAAAAATGGAAACACCTTGTTTCGGCATGTGAATTTTGACATCCCCCGAGATGTTCAATACACCATAGTATGGCATTATGGGGATCTAACATCCAGATAACCGTCACTTGCACCTGCCTGAAGTTAATGCTATTAGTAGGAGCTGCTTTGCTATCAGAGATGGCTTTTAGTTATGGGATCACACTCCTCACACCAATGTCTAATCTGTCTTGCAGTTAAGTTTATAGCAACAAGATGGTACTGCCTAGCTGTATATGCTAAATTCCTTGCATAGGTGTTATTACAGTTCTACTCTAAATAAAGCAATCAATCAATATTTCTTCTCTGCTTACACTCCAATCTTCAGAACTGCTTGTTACGCCAGCTAGATGGATTTACTTAGGGCAGTGAAAGACATTCAGCAAGTCCATCCAATTTCTTGATTTATTTGCTATTGATGCATAAAATAAGCTTGTCTGTGAAATAGCCAGGTTGGAATTGCTGTTCTCATGCATTTTCATTGTTATTATTTGGGTAGACTGACTCTTGAGGGTCAAATTAAAACTCATTCATCCAAAGCTACATGAGTGACAATAGATAGCTTCTTCAGTTACAATCAGCACTCATACTGTATTTGAGTAAAACTGGCAAATAATCATAGATAGTATTTAGTTTTGCCAAATGTTCTAAAAACTAAGAAGAAAGAGCATTCATATGAACTGTTCATCTTGGAAACCTGCTTAGAATTTAACATCTACATTTATTGTCACTAAAAATGAAAAGGAATAAGCCATACAACTAAGAACTCAGTGGTAGCATGTCTGGAATTTTCTAACACTAGCAACAGTAAGAGTGATATTTTGCATTTTTTATTGTTCTATGATTGACAAAAGATTTTCTCAGGTATTATGTTTTTTGGTACCACATCTTGAGATACTGGAAAAAAAAAAAACCAAACTACTGTCAACTTGAAAACTGGATAATTAAAAAAATAAATTCTTAATCATAATTCAGAAACACTGAAAAGTCTTGCCTTTCTAACCATGAACAATGCAAAATCCTTTTTAAAAAAATCATAGTTTTTTCTTGTCAAGAATTATTCTCACAAAAATATTTTCAAAGGGAATTATATTGAAGCAATGTGTTGCTGCTTCCAAAATATATACTAAATTTTTTGTCTCCTAGCACTGAAAATCATACTTTTTATTGTGAAGAGCTTGTAATAACTAGTCCAAAGACTCTGCTGTATAGGTGAAGAAATTAACACATATACAATGAAATGACTTCCCAAGGTCACACATTTATTATCGGCTGACACTAGAAATTTCATCTTATTACTCTTACCATTATTTGTTTTCATAATACTAAGTCTCCTTAAAATAGTGTCACAGTTTCTAATACTTTTTTTTAGCACACATCCTATTTTCTATGGCAAAGTACTGCCTTGCCAAGCATTCCATATTAGCCAGTACCGACTTTCTCCTGTGGTGATTCTTGTTTCTTCTCTTCTTTCCCTCTGTTCTACTCTTTGTAGTCTTTTTCATCACTGAACAATTTTTTATGCTGGTTACACTCTTCAGCTACAAATTCCTTGAAAATATTTAAGAGAGTCAGCTGAATTAGGCTTTGTAACTATAAAAAATGCTGATACAGAACTTTAGATGTTCCTACTAGTGCTATTGAATTAAAAAGGTTTGTATATATGCTAGTCTCCTGAAATCCTTCAGACTTGGATTACTCAGGCTTGCCTAGGTCCTTTCCATATACCATCTAGTTTATAGTGGGGGCAGTGATAAGAATAATATATTGACTTAAAAAAGAGATTTAGATACTTGAAGTGCTTGCATTTGTTCTTGCATGTATTAGCTTAGGGTTTTTTTCGTCTTCTAGATTTAAACAATAAGATCCTTAGGAATTGAAATGGCCCTGCCTGCTTTTTTGGTATAGGAATTTAAATGTGGCATAAGAAATGTGACTGTTGCTCAAAATAAACTGCAACATTAGGAAGTGTGTTTTGGCTCATTTGGTTGGGAGCCGAGGGAAGATTTTATTCTTGATTCAAGAAAAGTGAGTGGATCCTAAGAAGCCCAAGGCTATTGGTGAGTGGTAGCACAAGGTCTGGTCTGCTTTTCTTGCTGTTAGATATATAGGGCTATAAGTACTTTGTCCAGGATGAAATAATGATTTGGCAATTAAACAGGTCATTTGCTTGCATAGAAAACCCCTCTCCATCTCAATATGCTGACTAATGCACCTTAGTTATCCACAGGAATCAAATGAACTTCACTTAATAGTGAGGTAGGTTGAATTCCAATATGGTGGCCATTACAGTAATTTCTTCACAATTATGCTAATTCTAAGGCCACTGGACAGAAGAGACCAGGTGATAAGAGAAGTCGATGGAGTTCTATAAGACTGGCTCATCTCTTTTTTTTTCTTTTGTCACTCATTCTACTTAATCTTACTCTATATTTCCAAATACCACTTTGCTAGACCTGAATCATCCTTAAAATATATTTTCTTGTATTGTATTCTTGCCCAGGAAAAAAATTCCTGTCTTTTCACTTGAGGATTTGGGCAGTATTGTTTTTTATCTAGAAAGAAAATCTTTTCTTTTTTTTTTAATTTAAGAGTTTTGATCAGGAACTTGAAACATTCTACATTTTTTTGTTTCCTTTGGCAATAAAAGTAAATCTGGAGTAAAAAAATTGAGTAACATAGAGCAGATCCATTTGTCAATGTAAGGTTCTGAACAGCACACTTTAAACTTTTAAGCATACACATTTTTAAAAGATTTCCCTATAAATAGCTAATAGGGAAATTTTAATGTATGAAACTTCCAAGTCATCTGTCTCCCCATTGCCACTGTCATGGGAAAGAGAAGAGAATTTTTCACTGAGGGTTCAGCTGTTGGAGTAGTTCCTTTCTCAGTTTCAAAATGGCTGTAGACATGTTGCAGACATGGTGTGGGTTCTTTAAGTA
Organism: Scalopus aquaticus; assembly: GCA_004024925.1. Lineage (NCBI taxonomy): Eukaryota > Metazoa > Chordata > Mammalia > Eulipotyphla > Talpidae > Scalopus > Scalopus aquaticus. Next base: position 225,164 of record PVIJ01000734.1, read on the forward strand.
ACTTGTATCTAAGGAACATGATTCTTTGATTTTAATGTAGAAATTATACAGCAATAATGAAAAGAATAACTTGCCAATAGCATTGTCATTGAAAATTTTTGAGAACTCTGCACATGTAATTTTTGTTCAAACCATTTAACTCTGTATTTCTACAGGAGCATACAAGGGCTTAAGACTGTAATAACCTAGTGGTTAGCAGAGGAACTCTGTTCTTTGAGATTCAAATGAAATGAACAACCACATGTGGCTTTGTAAAAGTTCAATGTCTTCATCAAAATCTCGGTGCCTCTTTGGTGGGTGGGAGTGAGAGAGTGGTTAACTGACTCTATTTTTGCCTCTATCCAACTGTTGTTCTGTCTTCATCTTGTGGCCATTCCTACATCTCAGTCCTGGTGTTGACATGAAGAGTGAATGTGGATCTTTTTCCATGATTCTCCTTCCACTCTAGAGCAACCAAATACAGACTGATACCATAGACTTTATCTGAAGCTTTGTGGCTTGCCTTGGTGAAAGATTCCACCAGCGTAATATGGTTGTAAAATTGCTCAGTATTGTTTATTAGTCCTGACCTTTTATTAACCAAAGATTTTTTCTTTTTATTTTTATATGAACTTAAACTAATCAGTGTGCAAGTTACTCTTTTTAAATTACATGGATGTGTATACAGTAAAAAATGTTCTCATATGATATCACCATTTACCCTCACCAGATTAAGTGTAGAACTATTAATGTTGTTTTGGAATCTTTTATAGTGCTTTAAAACTTTTACAAGCTTCACTGCATGGTTCTAAATTACTTTTTGTGAACAAAATCAGATCACACTACACTCAATATTTATTTCCTTGCATTTCATATAAAAATCTTTTGAGTAACTTATCAGCCTCTATAGATCTGCTTTATTCTTTTGAATAGCTGCATAATATTCCAATGTAGGAGATGTATCTTAATGTATTAACCAGTTGACCCATAAAAGATATTCAAGGTGTTCCAATCTGTTGCTGTTTCAATAAATCCCACAGCAAAGAGCATTTAATTCTACCACTCAACATAATATGGGGATTCCTAACCAGAACAATCTGGCAGCAAAAGAAAAAATATAAAATACATCCAATTGGAAAGGAAGAAATAAAATAGTCTGCTTGCAGATGACATGAATTTATATATAAAATTCTAAAGACTTCTAAAAAAACCCTCTTAGATCTAATAAAAAATTCACTAAATTTGTAGGATGCAGAAATAATATACAAAAATTAATAATTAATACAAATAATTAGAAATAAAATACAAAATTATAAAACTTAATATACAAAATTAATTAAATTTCTATAATTTAGCAATGAATTATCAGACAAAGCAAAGAAAACAATTCCATTAATCCATTAGTAAAAGCAACAAAATACTTAGGAATAAATTTAGCCAAAGAAGTGAAATATCTCTACTCAGAAAACTGCAAATCACTGATGAAATGAAATGAAGAAGACATAAATGAAAAGGTATCCCGTGTCACGGATTGGAAAATTAATATTTTTTAAATGTCCACACTACACAATGCCATTTATAGATTCAACATAATTCCTATTGAGGTTTGACTGGCACGTTTTTTGCTGTAGAAAAACAATTCTAAAATTCATATGGAATCACAATACCTGTCCTGGTATTGCTTTTTTCATTATTGGTATTGGGTTTTGTATATTCTCTCTTTTTATATTTGTCAGTTTTGCTGACTAAAAAAGAAAGACGTTTGCTTCCTAGTTTCTTCAATGAATAACTTTTTCTCTTTTCTAAAATAAGTATTTATTGAGTGCTATAAATTTCCCTCTCAGTGCTTGTTAGCTGCATCCTTTAACCTTTATGTTTTATTTTCTTTTTCATTTGACTCTGTGTAAATTTTTTTCTACAAGACTTTTTCTTTGACCATGAATTTTTGTCACACATTATGTAACTTTCAAGTGCCCAGAGATTTTTCTGCTGTTATTGATTTCTAGTTTGATTCTATTATGGACAAAAAACATATTCTGTATGATTTCAATTCTATAAACTTGTTGACATTTCTTCATTTGCTCAGAAAGTAGTCTATCTTAGTGAATGTTCCAGTAACACTTGAAAAATGTGTATTATTAAGTGGAGTTTTCGAGTCTTCTAATCAGGTCAATTAGATTGCATTGTTCAGATTTTCTACAGTCTTGCTGATATGCTGTCAAGAATCTATCATCTCCCAACAGGGAGGTGTTGCTGTTCCCAGCTATAATTGTGGATTTATCTATTTCTCCCTTCAGCTCTATCAGTTTTTATTTCATGCATTTAGAGGTTCCGTAGCTCAGTGTGTACATAATAAGAGTTATGCTTTCCTGGTGGACTTACTCTTTTATCTTAATATAATGTCTCTCTTTGTCTGCAGTGATTTTATTTGCTATGAATTCTGCAATATCTGACATTAATACTGCCAATTCTGCTTTTTTAAATGAACATTTTCATGGTATATATATATATATTTTCAATCTTTCTCTTTCAATCTACTTATACCATTGAATTTAAAGTAGATTTCTTGTAAAAAAAAAGCCAATCCTGCTTTTTTAAATGAACATTTTCATGGTATATATATATTTTCAATCTTTTTCTTTCAATCTACTTACACCGTTGAATTTAAAGTAGATTTCTTGTAAACAGCAATCTTGTAAACATCCTTTTTAAAAAACATTCATTCACTCATTCTGCCAATTTTTGCCCTCTCTTAGTTGGCATTTTTAAACCATTGTCTTTTAAAGTGATTACTGATACATTAGAGCTTAGGTCTGACATTTTATTGTTGTTTTCCTTTGTTTCCTGTTTCTTATGCTTCAGTTTTTCTTCCTGTGGGTCACTTGAACATTTTTTAAGAATTCCAACCTTGATATATTTACAGTATTTTTGAGTGTATCACTTTGCATAGTTTTCTTAGTGGTTGCTCTGGGAATGACAACATACATATATACTGTTTCTCACAGACTACTGGTATGAACATTTCATCTCTTCAAGTATGGGAACTCTATTTATATTACCCTTTGCCCACCCACTTTCATATATCACTGTTATAAGTATTAGACATTGTAATTTTTATTTCAACCATTCCATGAATTTTAGAAATCTGTCCTCCCTGTTTCCTTTTCCTAGGATGGAAACTGACTTTCTTCCATTTCTGTTTGAAGAACTTCCTTTAGCCTTACTTTAAGGTTGGCCACTAGGTTCTGCCCTTGGTGTTGCTTGAAGGGGTCAAAGAAAGTTTGAGGCCCCTCACCTCAGCTGAGTCTTAGGTAAGGAAACAGAGCCCCTGACCTGTGAGGACAAAAGAGTTTTCTGGCAGGTGCTTGTGGTGGAGTCTTCCTTGAAGGTGCTCTTTGCCCCTCTTCCTCCTAGAAATAGGGCATTTCTTCTGGTGCCCCTGTCTCAGCCTCACTGGGCTCTCCACTCACCCCTGTGGATTATCTGCTCATCTCTGTCAGAGTTTTGGGGTTTGGGTCTTGCAAGCACAGGCTGGTGCACCTGTTTCCTTTGCCGATCTCTTACCACCTGTGCTACTTTGATTTCCCCGCATTCTTTTTAGGGTTTAACATGGTCCTTAGCAGGGAGAAGCAGAGAGACACGAGTCTGCACCAGCTATCTTATTTGAACAGAAGGCTCTCTTGTTCAATATTTTAAAAGTGAGGTTGTTAGATCCTTAGCTATTCTCTGGCCATCACAGAACAAAGGGTCTCTCACGGGCCTTGTTACCTGTGTGATGCCTTCCCTATTCTATGTTCTGCCCCATTCAGTCCTAGGGTTTCTAGAGAATCACAAATTCTCACTTAATTGCACAGAGAACTCTCTTTCCAACCCTAACTCTATAGTAATTCTCCTATAAGTCCTTTTGTCTTTCTCAAACCCAGCAATGGTCTCAGTTGAACAAAAAAAAAAAAAAAAAAAAAAAAAAAATCCTTTTTTTTCCCAGCTCAAAAGATAGGCAGAGACCTGGGGCAGGAGATCATTCTTTTCACCGGAGCCTTTGTCCTCTGAAGACAGTCGCTGTTTTAAATAGCATCTTCTATCACCCCTGTGTGTTCCCACTTATGTAGATGGAGCATTATTGCTCCACCTTTTGACCAAAGCCTGTGATCTCCTTAAGGTTGGGATTATATCCCTAGCACCAAGCACAGTGCCAAGCACAGAGGGGCTGTGCTAAAAGTGTGTTAAGTGGAGGAATAAAAGGCAGGCTGTTAGTGTCTTTCTTCCACCGTGTGAATAGGTTCAGCATGACAATAATAGGTCTGGAGGGGCTTTGAAAGGTCAATTAGTTCATCTTTCTACTTCTGTCCAAGAACACATACCAGATAACTAGGTAGCTAGTCTGATTTTAAGTACTTTAAAAGAAAAGAAAATTACAGTTTCTTTTAGTAATCCATTCCAGTGTTTAACAACTCTCATTGTCAGCAAGTTTTTCTTTATATCCAGCCTAGAGCTCCCACACTGAATTCTCAAACCTTAGCAGGTAGAAATGTGCAAGCAGGAGTTGAATGGCCTTTATTTCTTTAATTACTTTCCAGCAAGTCTTTACCAGCGAAATATTTCCTTTCCATGTGTCAGTTTCCAGGCTTTCCTTTAGCGCACGGTGCTTGAGCTCTGTCCTCATCACTTAATTTTGAACTGCCAGTGAATGCCATGATATTGGCATCTTATTGTGATCGATTAATCGCCCTCATGCCACCCGTTTATACTTGGATAATTTTTTTCTCTTTTTGGTGGTCTCCTTTCTCAATGTCTTGGGGCTTACTCACGTGACTGGCTCCAACCTTGGGACAATAGCCAACTAGATGTGAACAAAGGCTCTGAAAAGACCTCGCATGGCTTTTTCCTTGCATCCCACCGTGAGCACATGCCCAGGCTAACCTGCTGGAGAGAAACTTGAGGTACAGACATAAACTGGGCTTAAAACAAAAGCTTTAGCAATTTTATCTATTACCAGTTGGCTACATGATGCTTGGAGGATTACAGAGTCTTTATGTATTTCCCTAGGGCACAGGAAGCCAATGGGTAACAGCTATGTGTAGTAATTATAGTATTGCACATTCAAGAAAGCAAGGAATAAGTTCATTGGCTGGGGTGGAACATTCCCAAGGCTTCTTTCTTGCCATGTTTATTTCCATGTTTACTGCTTGACTGCACAGGAAAATGAATATGAAAACTTTGTTTTGAAAGGTTTTACTATAAAAATTATTTTCTAAGGATGTATTCCAAGGAATGAGACTAACAAAGAAATCAAAGAACTGGACAATGTTTTTTTAAATTAAGTTTTAAGATTTTTTTTTGGTACAAAATTCTACCAACTTTAAATGTATCTATGCTTTTGCTCAGCTATCTTTGTATTGATATTATTCTATTGTTAATTCCCCAATTATGGCCAACTCTGCTATCCTATAGCTCCAGCCCCACTATGTCTCAGAAATACAGTCTCCATCTGCTATGACTCGGGGACTAAAATTGCCTGGCAGGAATGCCCTCTGTGTTACGTTGACATAAATGCATTCTCCATCTTCTCTCAAAACTGATAATTTGGTATTCCCTTCTAATCTTTCATATAAAGTTAAACTTCTCCACTTCCTGCTAATACTTCACCCTTTGTTTAATCCTTTCTAATATCATTTTGACTCATTTTAACTAAGCTCCAATTCAAGATAAATGGCCAGACACTTGTGAAATCCAGTGACCCTGTCCGTGCTCTTATTTCTAGAGCTTTCTCGAATGCTTAAAGCCAATGGACCCCTCCATCCTGTTCCTGCAGCATTCTTCTAGTCTTTGGCTCCTGTGCTAATCTATTCTTCTCTAGCACTCCCTTTACGCTCTTTCACAGCTCATCTATTCCCGCCTATCCCTAATTGTAAATTTTCCCTGCAGTTAAGTCAAGTCCTTCTCCCCACCCCCTTCTCTCTTTCTTTCCTAACTACATTCCTTGATAATATCAAAACAGCACATACTATAACACATCCTCCCAGGGTTGTATTTTTGGAGTCTTTATTCTTTTTCACCATTTTACTGTAGTACTCCTAGGACTCACCTTACTACAAGGTGCCTAGGGAACTTATGCTTCCATATTCACACCACCCGCACTCACCTCGACAACTGTTTTATCCAGAACAAAGGTACGTCAATGATGCTTTAGGATTTAGGTAAGTGAAACCAGGAAAACGTTAAATTCAAAGGTCCACAAGTCTTCTCTTTACTGGCAGTAGATGAAGTTGCTCTCTCTAGATGTGCTCATTTATGTCTGCTCATTCCGGAGGGAAAACAACTCTGACTTTGCTTTGTTTCTTGTTGCAGCCCAATGACACCTGGGTCCTCTGTAGCGAAGGGTCAAAAGTTCACGCATTTAATTCAGGTACTGAATTCTTAGCAAGTTGAGGAATTTTCTTCGAGTGGTTTTATTTGGTGTTTCCATCCACATGGTTCTTTGACATACTTGCCTCCTCTCTTTTATTCTGTGCTATTAAATGCATAGACTCTGATGCTGAATGTGCCCTGGAGAGATACGTGATACTCACAATGGCCCAGATGGCTCTTGGAAAAACGGGGGGACCACAGAGCCCTAGGAGGTAAGTGAGCAGTAAGCTACAGGCCTTCTGGTGACTCAGTCAATCCAGGTCTTCTTAGGAGCCTCTTCACACTTCAAGGGTTTTCCTAAAGTTCAAGGCTGAGTGAATAAATCCTGTCCACTGACAAACTGCTAGCAGAAACTTTATTCTCCTTGTGACTCTCATCTTCTCAGTCTTTATGATCATGATATTCTGATCATTGAGCTTCATACAGTATTGTTGCATATAATGGTCTCCTTTTCCAATAAATGTGGAAGGTGATTAAGACTGGTCTTGTGACTCTCAAATTGAAACAAAAAAGACTCAGCCCTACACTAAACATTAATGATTCACAATTGTGAGATGGAGCCGGCTTGCTAAGCAAATAAAATGATTCCTTCCCGGAACGTGAGCATGGCTCCATCCGTGACACCGGCACCTCCTGCAATCGCTGTTGACATCTACCCACAGCATCTAGGTGGCGTCTTTCTTGTTTAGGGGAGCTATGTTGCATAGACAACACAACTAGACCTTTCGTTGGGTTGTCCTAATACATTGTCACTCAAATTGTGGACTGTGGACCCACAGCACCAACATCAGCTGGGGCTTGTTAGAAATGCAGATCTCAGCACAAATCCAGGTCTACTGTATTAAAACTTGCATTTTTTTTAAAAAAAAGATTTATTTATTTATGCATACAAGCTGGGGTACAGGCCATAGGTGTGGGGTGGCGAGAGGGTTCACCAGTGACAGAGTGGGGAGCAGAACAGGCAGAGCGACCGAAATACACTGCTGAGGGGCGAGGCAGGAGAGGTCTGCCACACCATGTGGGAATCCCCCCAGCCAGGCATCGAATTTGCGTTGCTGCTGCCGACAGCTCCACAGCACAGCGCTTAACTGCTGCGCCACCAGGGAGGCCCTAAAACTTGCATTTTTAAACCAGCACCCAGGCCCTATATATATTTTCAAATTTTAAAACAGTAATTTTAAGAACTAAGTCCATTTCTCTAAATTTCACTCACAGATACTTCAATCTGACCCCTCTTTCTGAAAGAAATTTAACAACATGCTAGCCACAACCACATACATTCAGTCAAATTCAAGACATCTTAGTCAAAATTATTAGAGTTAATATCAGTCAGATTTTGTTTAAATTATCTAAACACAAACCTTGAGAATCTAGTTGTCATTCCTGATTTGGTTATTTGGTAAGCCAGTCTGAGCTCTGTCTCAGTCTCTTACTCTCACACACACTGTCAGCGGGCATTTTACTCGTAGGAAGTAGAGCGCCAGTTAAATTGTATATGTTTGGGGTAGCATTTAATTGATACAGTAATTTTAGGGGCCTTGAGTGTCAAGAATAGAAATAGTTCTAATAAAACTCTATTTCTCGCTCACCTGGTTTGGGAAAATTGCTGCCCAATAGGCCATTATTCTTGTACTGATATCCAAAGAGAAATGTTTGATCAAATGCATAACTCATTTGAGTTACGACTCAATCTGTAAATGAAACCCCCAAGGTAAGTCTTGGGGCAACCTTATTTATGAAGGAGGAACAAAACATTATTGATAGTTGATATTTCACTTACCCTTGTTTACTGCCATCTGTGAGAGGAACATCTTAGATAACATTGAAGTAGTAAGTGTGTCCTTCAGTGCGAATTCCCTGAGGTTTTGCATTGCCTTAGGGACTGAACTGGGTGAGGTGTCTTCTCCAAGGGAGGAATTTAAGAGTTCACAGGGTTAAGGTCCAACAGTCTTTTGGGAGAGACATTTGGACTGATTGTAGATCCAAATGTGAGAGAAGCGACAATTGCCATCACTAGGTGTGGATTGGTTTCTTGACTGTTTCAAGACACCTTGGTTAGAAGACAAGAAAGACCTGGAAAAGTAAGTAGGACACTTAAGCAGAACTCTAGGCTATTATATGGAAATTCTTTCAATGTGACTATTTTTTACTCACTTATTTATTTATTCATTGAATGGTGTTGAGCCAGCAAGGCCCAGGGCAGGTTCTCTGTGGATTCAGGAAGACTGGAAAAGGAGATTTTTCCAGGCTTCAATGCTCTTTCTACAATTGTTGTGGGCAAACCCACAGGCTGGCATGGCAGGGAAGCTGGGCGACCAGGAGGCTGGCAGTCCTCCGAGCCCCCTGGGAATCTTTACTCCTTCTTTGGGCTCTCTCTGGTGTCTGCTCATAGTTTCTTCCTCTCACAGCCGTCGCTCCTCCTCTCGTAGCCATTCTGCCGCTGCACTGTCTCTGAGTAATGCAGCCCTTATAGCGCTCACCTCCCAGGCACAGGTGTGCACACTTATGTACGCCCACACCATGCTCCAGGAGGCCACCATCAGTCATGTTTGCACCCATGCTCCCAAGAACCTCCTACATGAGCACAATCAAGGCCTCAGGTGATAACCATAATAACCATAGAGCCAGTGGCCTAAAAGCCTGGGCATCTTTATTTACTTTACAAGTTATTAAGTACATGTTATTTGTTAGGTGCTATTCAGTGTACTGAGTTTACAGCAGTGATTAAAATGCAGAGCTACCTGGCAACTTTCTAGTCAGAAGCCACTGGAAGTATTGAGTGGAAGTGTGATTTAGTTATGGTTTAGGAAGGTCCCTTTAATTACTGTATTGAAAATAAATTGCATTTATTAACTAGAATGGACTGGCGGATTGCCATAGACAACAGTGTGAGGCCTTCTGTATGTCCCTTGAGACTTGAGTATAGATTCTCAGATGTAGTTACTTAAGGCTCCAGAACAACTTGGTTATGCTAGCATCTTTGCTGTAGCATCTTCTCTTAAACATGAGGAAACTCTTCTCTAGGAAACATTACTTAAACCTTATTTTGAGTAGTAGACCCCTTTCATATAAAGTATCTTCAGGGTGAGTATCTCATATAGATGACTATAAAAAATCTTCCTAAATATTACAGTAGCAGCTGAATGGGTCTTGAAACTTCCTATCAGATTTTTATTTAAAATTCCTGTCTTAATCTCTTAATATATTAACCTGCCTGAGAAATGAATTTGAGGATTAAGAGAAAAGAAGCTAACATTTGTTGATAGCTTATTACGTGCCGATACTTTATGTCTATCCTTTCATTTAATCCTCACGCCAACAAAGTGTAGTGCAGTAGACAGGTATTGCTATCTCTAATTCACAAATGTGGAAAGTGAGCTCAGAGAGGTTAAGTATTTTCTCTTGTTCCAGACTGGCAGCGGTAGGAGAAGGCTGAGAAACTGAAGCTGTCTTCTTCTGACAGCGCTATGCTCCATCGGTGAGACAACTATATCAAAAAGATCCTCCCTGCACACCATGGGCACTAGCTCACCACTCATCACGACTGCACCATTTTGAATTAATAAAATGTATAGATTAAAGATTGTTGCCATGCTTACAATTCTGTTTCTGTCTTAATTCAATTCATCCACGCAAACTCCATTTTGAATTGCTTGCTTATATAATATTTCTGCCTGGCACAGTTAATCAGTGATAGGGCAACATAGAATTGATCATTTCCCTTTAGGATGGCCAGTTTCAAAAAAAAAGTTATCAGTGTTGATGAAGATGCTGAGAAATTGAAATTCTTGTGCAGTGCTGGTGGGAATATGAAGTTGTGGAGCCATTATGGAAAATAATATGGAGGTTCCTCTAAAAAGTAAAAATAGAATTACCATATGATCCAGCAAGTCCACCCTGTATATAGATATTCAAAAGAATTCACAGCAGGATTTTAAAGAGATATTTGCAGGTTTATGTTCACTGCAGTATCATGCACATTAGTCAAGTGGCAGAGGCATCTCAAATAGCCATTAATAGATGAATGTAACAAAATTTAGCATACATATACAATGGATAACTCTGTCTTTACAAAGAAGGAAATCCTGTCACACGTTAAAATATAGATGAACTTGAGGACATTAAGTTAAGTGAAACAAACCAGTCCCAAAATGACAAATACTGCATGGTTTTGCTCCTAGGAAGTATCTGAAGTAGTCAAAATCATAGAAATGGAAAGTAGAGAAGTGGCACCCAACGCCTGCGTGGCAATAAGAAGAATGTGTTTAATGAATAAGGAGTTTCAGTTTGCAAGATGACTGATCCGTTCACAACAATGTACATACATGTTTCTTGAACTGCACATTCAAATTAGTTAAGATGATAAAAACTTAATGTTCTATGATTTTGTACCACCTTGAAAAGCTATCAAGATGAAAAAGTTAGTTGCTGATCAGTATATAATCACTGTTGTCATTTGGAAATCTAAGACAAGAAATAACAATGGATTCCCAGTCTGTTCATAAAAGATTTTTGGATGAAAGAGTGTTTGTTTGTTTTCAGTGATACAAAAGATCTCTAGAAATATCTCTCTTAAATGGTGATATTTAAGGATATGTCTGAACTCATCTCTTTTTCTGTAATATGGCTTTTCAATGTGATATTTCAATGTGTAAAATTAAAAAGAATACGACATTAAAAAAAGTGAACATTCCAATATGTATAGCAAATTCCTTTATCCCTATTCTCTAAGATCAACTCTTCTATCTAGTCAGGTTATTCAAATGCAGTATGTCTGGAACATACTGGCGTTTAGCGTTCTGTAGAAGTGGTTTGACAAATTTTCAATACAACAACTTGTTCTTCATATTTATTCAGAGTCAGGTTGAAAAATGACTTTCCGGAGTACTTCATCATTTGTAAAGTTGCTGCTAACCATAATGTTCACTTTATAATACTGGTTTTCCTTATAAATACATGCCTGCATTTCACCCTTCTGATTTCTCTGAATCTGGATATGAGTGTCTATGTTCCTCATGCAATATTATTCTTCACTTATTTTAAACCATAATGATACTTCTCATTTTTTCTTTTTATTTAATGTCTAGGAAGCTTAGAGTGTATTTTCTAAGATTAAAAATTAGTGATTATTTAATCCAGATGTCTGGATGTCTGGTCTAATGACCATCACCATCACTATTTTATTACTATTGTTATTATTTTTATATTTTATATTTTAAAAGGACAGTTGTATTAGGAAAAGGAGAAAAAGAGAGGTGCCTGCATAGTCACAGGAAGACAGGGAAGCTACCAGTCCTGTTTTGCAAAGGAAAAAAGGCTTGTGAAAATAGCACCTGCATAGTCACAGGCCAGCAGGAGAGATGTGTCTGAAGGGGCAGGTTTGTTAAAAGAGATGCCTGTATAGATACAGACCCCGCCCTCCTACCCCCCATCTCTCCCAGCCCCCCCACCATCACTATTAAGCATTTCATTTTTACTTTGCTTTTGTGGTGACTAATGTTAACCCTATTATGGACTTAAGAAGATGAAATTTCTGAACTTTCAGACCTTATCAAACCATAAGTCTCCAAACTTACCATGTGAAGGTTTCTCACTTCCATGCATTTGCCTATAGAAATATTTCTCAAAAGTGAAAAAAAAAATCTGTCTTTAAAGGCAGAAAGAATGAATGAGAACTCCAAAGGGTTTTGGTGGTGTATCTCAAAAGGCCCACTACAGTCATAATACTCCTTTGTAGCTTCCTGTTTTATCTTCTCCATAACACAATTGCATTTTTGAAAGATAAAAAGATAATTTTAAAATCACTTAGCAGTCAAAGTACTTAACTTTTTCTCCTTAAATCTTTGAATAAAATACTCAAGGTAGATGTACTCTCTTTTACCCTCTGACTTTGAAACCCCTTTAATTTCTATTTAAATGGGATTCAAGAAGGGAATTCAGAACTGAAAGTAAACTTGCAAATAACATTTCCCAATCCTTCACTGCCACAACAAATGTTAGGTGCAAGAAAGGTCATCAAGATCACTCAGGAGAGCATCTGTTTCTGGCCTCTGGCACTAGGGGACTTTCTATAACACCCCTTTCGTCCTTCTAGGTCCTGTCTCCTAATGACTCATACAAGGTGGCAAGGTGGCGCAATAAGATGGTCTCCATGTTCCTTTCCCTCTCTCCTATTTTGTCTTTTCATTTCTGAAAACCTCAATAATATATGCAGAGCTTCAAAAAAAAAAAAAAAAAAGGATGCCAGTGGCTGCTCTGAAGATATTCAGAATTATGTACTTTAAACATCTGCCCCACAAGTGACTATGTTTTAAGAGCCCAGCAGGGATGTGTAATAAATGCACATTTTAATTTCAACTTTCTATTCACCTATGTTTTCATTTCAGAGTGCAGGTATCACAGGGGGAAATATCAACGAGGCTGCCATTTGCATCTTTCAGTTCCTGGAAGTGCATCCAGGTCTTTGAGCCGTGCCCCTCCCTTCCCCCAAGCCGTGCTGCTGGGTAGAGTATTCCTGGTATGGGATCGCCCCAGGTCTGCTGTTTGCACCAAAGTGGGCACCAGCCCCTTGTAACTCTTGAGCACATGAAAGGTGGCTTGTACAAGTGGAGACGGGAAGAAAGAACTTTAATTAGTTTAAACTTAAATGCTGCATGTGGCTATTGCTGACTGGACTGAATGCACAGATTCAGAGTCTTAATGCAGAAGAATCGTGGAGGTTTGAGAGATGAGATGATCCTTTTCAAAACACAGAGGCAAAGCATAGGGTGTACACAAGTAGTTTTCCATTTGCAGTACTTCCAGATCTAGCAAATTAATCATCGTTAAACATTTTAAGAAATATCTCAGAAGAGGAAAAAAATACTTTTCTGAGCAAAAAGATAATTAAGAGGCAGTCATAAAATTAAATTCTTTAAAAATAAAAAAAAAAGTGAACACTAATGCCATCTTGTGGATTCTGGGTGCTGGGACATGCTCAGGTTGTGAGACTGCTCCTTGACAAGCAAGGAGTCTGGCCAGTGTTCAAATGGCTTCCAGAGACATCGTTGGAATATGGTGGTGTAGACTGGAATCACAGAGCCTCAAAGAACACCCACGTGGTAAAGATGGATTTTTGAAAAACAAAACAAAACAAAACAGAACAAAAACTTTAGCCCCAAATGACTGATATAGCATAGACAGTATCTGAATTCAGTAACAATAAGTTTTTGAAAAACATTATAGTTGGTTTTCTGTTTTGCTTCATTTTCACCTAATAAAGCATTTTTAAATTTGCCCAAGGTCCTCCTTTACCTCTTTGAAGTAAAAAAAAGAAGAGGAGACACATAAAAGTATTTTGGAGTTTTCTGGATTCTGAATCAAAATAAAATGATGATTCTATGTACATTGTTATTTTAATTCCAGAAAGGTTTGTCATTCATGGTTCTATTTGCTTAAACATGCAGACACACAAGCGCACGCGTGCACACACACACACACACACACACACACACACACACACACACCCTGTTGCAGTAGTTCATTTTATTTCCTCTTATCCCATATTCTTCTCATTAAAAAATCATAGGGTCCTCTAGGGTAGGAATTCTGCCCTTGGTAGCACGGTGCTAGTAAAATATTAGTTATAATTTACACTTTTAATTGTTTTGTCTTCTGGATTTCCTCTTTTTAGAATTTCACAGATATTTCCCTGCAACAACTAAATATTTAGAATTTCCTTTGTTCTAGATAGTGCTCATCTGATAAAGTAAAATGATAATAGAAATTATTTTGTGCATATGATGGGGGTGGGGGAATAATTCTGTATGTATCAATATGACAGAGTATGGGGAAAGAGAGAGGATTTGTGTGTGTGTGTGTGGGGGGGTGTGTATACATATATGACAATACTTTTTTTACCTGGCCTAATCACCTTGGCATGGTATTCAATAAGCCTAGACTTGAAGGTAAGGAAAGGAAAAGAGAAAAAGGAAGAAGCTGTAGTTCATAGAAAACTTTGAACTCAGAAAACTGGAAATTTAATTTAGGAAGTAAGTCATGAACGTTGGTGTGCATATGAGGCAAAGTTGAAGAGAAGAGAGTAGGAGATAGCGATATTAGGACCTGAAGTTTCAGAAGATTCCTTGTTTCCAAAGTCAGAGGTGTTGGTGTCATAAAGTGGAATAAGAATACACACATGCTATTGTATGGAAAGAAATAGAATTTTGATAGTGAAGAATGAGAAGTGCAATATCTTCCATAAAAGTAAATACAGCCAGCCAGAGGCAGCAAGTCTAAAGAAATGGGTTAGGAAGTAAATAAACCTGTTATAAGAGTTGTGGCCACCTGGATAACTAGTGGAATCAACAGAGAAAGAAAGATTCCTTGGTTATGACATGAAGATAGATAGAAGGTGTTATATTCGGAGGGACAGGTAAGAATAAGAGGACATATAGCAACAGAAGAAGCTGTCTGGGAAAGAAAAGACAAATCAAGTGTCACTGCCACAGACTAGAAAAGACAGCTACATCAAAGACATTACGGTTGACAATAATAAAGATTACCATATGAAAACCAGGAGCATTTCAAATGAAAGGAGACAGAGCTTCCCTCACCTAACTTCCTATTTCGGAAATAAATTTATCGGCTAAATGTAGGTTAATGAAATTATAGTAGCAGATTTTGCAGGTTTGTAGACCAGGAACTTTACAAGAACAAAACTTATCCTGGGATAAATTTATGAAAAAAGACTTGGATGATACTATGTATAAATTGACTTCTTGTTCTTCTGGAATTTAAGTAAATTTAAAAAAAAGGAATGTGGAAAGAGTGCAACGCAAATGTTAAAAAAAAAAACCTACCAGAACTTTTACTTTTGGCAATTTGGCAACTAGATAATGTGAAAATTCACCTGCAGCTAACATTTACATATGAGGATGAAATATAACATATATTCTTTAGAATACAGAGCTAAACTATAAAGGAGGCAGATATAGGAGCCAAAAGAGAAGAGGGAAAAGGAATATCACAAGGAGTATCCTCAT
This sequence comes from Scalopus aquaticus, assembly GCA_004024925.1. Lineage (NCBI taxonomy): Eukaryota > Metazoa > Chordata > Mammalia > Eulipotyphla > Talpidae > Scalopus > Scalopus aquaticus. The sequence continues at coordinate 240,574 of PVIJ01000734.1, forward strand.
AACTCAGATCCTAAGAGGTTTCATTGAAGGCCCTCATGTGTGAGAGAATGAACTCACAATACAAGTTTTCAAGACTCAAGATCAAGCAGTCTACCATAGGTAATAGAATATAAAATAATGAAAATATTAAACATCAAAAATTGAGATAGTAGGATTGTAGCATAAAGCATATATATTTTACATGTATAAGTAAAAAGGATGGTCTTGTTAGTAAAGTTAAAAATATACTCTTCCAAATGAAAAGTCCAGTAGACAGTTTAGATAAATGAACATATTATAGAATTAGTTAACTATAAGATATATTTGAAGAAATTGTGTAATGTTAAGCACAAAGAAATAGAAATTGGAAATATAAGTGAGAAGTTAAAAGACATGGAGAAGAGAATTGTAAGTTTCTCCATAATAGCAGCAGATGTAGAAAGGGAAACTAAGGAGAATGGCGGAGAGATAATTTTCAAAGGTGCCAGGTGAAGTATTTTCCAAAATTGATGAATGAACATGAATTTTCATATTTAAGGAGCAATGAATTCAAGTCAATATAAAGAAAATTTCATATCTAAACATTCTTAATCGAAAAAACAGGACACTAAAGAAATGATACCAACAAATTAGTAAAAATTAGGTTGTTATATACTCCAAAAAGCAATCAGGAAACCATTATGATTTCAAATAGCTTTGAGAAATAATCTTCAACTAGATTTCCATACCCAGTTCAACTATGATTTAAGTATGGGGGATAGATAAAGACATTTTCAGACCAACAAGATTGGGAAAATTTAACACTTATGGAACAATACTGAAAGGACTATCAAAGGTAGGAATATAGGAAAAAGAATTTCAAGCTCCCTCCTGTATGATACACGAGAAGCAATGGTAAACCAGCAAAATGTAAAAATGTGCCAAATGTAACAATAAAATATGATGGTGATAATGCTGCTGATGATAATGCAACATGATAACAGTTTATTTGGTATAAAGATTAACAAAGATCAGAGCAGTAACAATTTGAAATAAGAGGAGTAGGATTAGTGTTAAAGCCTTCACTAGGGTTTTGCATTGTTTGTGCAGAGTATAGGGAAGTTGATTACATTTAGAATTTCTTATGCTTATTCAATTTATTTTATTGTGCATTTTAAAATGTAAAAGGTAAACATTAAGAGAAAAGAAACAGAATGTATGTATATGTATGTGTACTATACATATTACATAAGAATATGTATACTTATTATATGTATTTGCATTGAATAACCATTTTTCCCTAAAGAAAATGGAATCTTTATGGAGATCTACTTCTATAAAAGACCAAATTGATATCAGAAAAATAACAGAAATTGGTAACAGAAAAATAAAGACATGAAGGTTACATTACATGTTGCTTACATATCCATTATTTTTTGAATTTCATTTATTCTTTTCTAGTTCAAATTGTTTCTTAAAAAAATGAAGCATCTCCTTGTCCATCTAAAATAAAAATATCACAAATAATAATAATCCTTAGTGTATCTTGATACTCATTTTGCTTACCTGTTACAACAATGTCTTAGAGCTGATTCTTTTCTGTATAGAATCCAATGCTATTTGCTTTTGAGTAGTTAACTGTTCCTTTTGTATATAAAAAAAATGTTCAGTCCCCACCAATTATTGATTTAATGCTAAAAGAATTGATTTTTTCCTGTATCAAGTTGTAAAGTTATGATTTCCTAATTTCTTCTAAATATATTTCTGACATTCTTCTATTAAATTACTGCTCTTTGTTTCATCAGTTGACACTATCATGTTATCCTAAAAATAAATTCTTGTTTAAAAGCAAAGTAAATGTTTAGTTTATCCCTTCAGTTAACATTTTTTAAGAGTTTTAAGAGTGTCCTTAATTGGTAAAAAATATATATTTTTCATTTTCTCTTGTCTTTTTAGTGTCATTATAGAATTAATAGATTTTCATAGACGCCTATTGGTTCAAGCAACTGCAATGATTATTCTTTAGATGCACCAACTGACAAAACTCTGGCCATTGAAGACTTCCTTCAAGTTGGCTTCTATGTCCTTTAGGCTCACCCCATTAATCTTGAAACTGTTCCAATTTTTGGCAGAACAAAATATTCCAGGCTCACTTTGTACCTTCTTTATTCGGATCTGCACTTGTCTATTGCTGCAAGGATCCTCATTTTTTTTCATCATGAAATATTTAAGAGGAGTATCTGAGTAACAAGGAAGCTCATCGCTGATGTGGTTACTGTCCTTCCAGGCCATTTGAATAGACAACGTGAGGCAGTCAGCAAAGTTATTTCACCTTTTACCCTCTTTCTCCATTTTCTTCCTCTCCCCTTTTATTACTACATAAAAATTATGTTCTTTAGTCACCTATATCCCTTACTGTATTAGTAATCACAGTAAATATAAATGGGAAAAATTTGCCGGTTAGTATAGAGATTCTCTTACAAAGTCACAAATAAGCTGTTTACAAGCAGCACATCTAAAATCTTATTACAAAAAATGAGAGCAAAGATTAGAAAATATATGCAGGGAAAACACTAATCAGAAGAAGGTAGAGTGACTATATTGTCAGAATAAAATAGGTTTTAAGGCAAAAACTTTATTAGAAATAATGATAGATGCAAAGTGATGGAAGGAGGGCTAGTTCTTGTGCAAAACAGAACAATCCTGCACTTGTTTGGAGATAGTTATTTAACGTCAAAGTTTATGATGAAAAATTGCTCAAAATTCTAAGGGAAATTTACAAACCCACAATTCCATACTGGAATACATGTATCTGGATGTTTTAACAAACAAGGCAAAACTTAATAAATCTTAGAAGTTGAAACAAAAGCAATGGGCCAACTTCATCTATTGGACACACACAGACATTTGTAGCCTCGAGTTAGAGAACACACTTCCAAACATATGGGGAGCACGTGTGAAAGATCCACTCAGCAGGCCAAGGATCAGTTTCATCAAATACCAAAGAATCCATGTTACATGGGTGGGTCACATTATCTGGCCAGTAAAGTTGGAAATCAAAACCAAAATGCCCTTCTAAGCAGTTGACAAGACAAAAATTTAATAAAACTGTTTCATATCAAAACTTGTGAATTTCAGTCAATAAGCTCTTAGAAATAAATACACAACCTTCAAATATGTTTTTCAGAAAAAGTGAAAATTAAAGAATCAACCAGGTAACTAACAAAAATAGAAATGAAACAGCAGGGTGCATGCAAAGACAGCAGAAGAGATAAAATAACTAAGTCCCCAAATTAGCAAAATAGAAAATGAAGTTTAATGAATAGCACAGACTGAGGTAAAAACTGTTCCTTTTAAAGGGCTAACAACAAGGAAAAACTCCTGATGAAGACGTTCAAATAAAGACAAGGAAAAAACAACCCAAAATTATTAGCAATGGCAAAGGGAATGTAACTGTAGCTTCATTAGAAGATGCCATTTGGGACAACATGGGCGGAACCTGAAGAGAAGATGCTAAGGAAAATAAATCTGAAAGACAAATGTCAGATGATTTCACTCATGTGGAATGTAGAAAAGCAAAGCAATGGAACAACAACAACAAAAATTAACCAAAACAAACCCTAGAAAACTGACTGCAAAACTGAGGCTATAGGAGGGGGTCTGACAGGGATTGGGGGACAAAGGGCTTAGGGAGCCCAATAGATCATAGTGGAGAATTACTGGGGCTTTGGTAGTGAGTGGTAACATCCATCTGAAGAGGTGTAGAACTCTATCTCTAAATCATAAACAATGTTGTAAAGCAAATGTTACATCAGTAAAACAAAATACAACTTAAAAAACAAAGAGCTAAACCCCATGAGCATCTTGCTGTGTTTTTAAAGGGCAACCGGATTCTGGCTGGGCGGGCACTATCACAGCATTTGCTGACAAACTGCATGGACGAGGCAAACGCCCTCCGCAGTGGTGACGTATTAATCATTAATACATAGGACAAGTTAATTCATTAGGACATTTTTTTTCCATGGCAAGAGATAGTCGGTGGAGAGAGGACTTTTCTGAAAAATAAGGTGGTGGTTTGGGGAGCCGGGATAAGAGTGAGGGGCTGTGGAAAGGCTGTGGTGGAGGAATGGGGGTCCCGGTGGTGGGTGTGGTGTGTGAACGCAGGTCCGCAGGGCTGCGAGACCGGACCTCCCAGTCGTTTACCTTGTTGCAAAGCAACGTGAACACCGAGGCGCGCTCCTCCTCAGGAAGAGATGCTTTGAGCTTCCAGTGCTGTGTCCTGCAAAGATTTTAAGAAGGGGAAATTATGGCACCGAATTGCAGGCACTTCAAACAAAATATTATTGAAGGCTATTCCCTAAAGATATTTTTTTTTCTTTCCCTAATTGTTTGAAATGTTGCCAAGTTCTGGCAAAAAGAACATGAAAGTGAAAGGCAGAATAGAGCACGCTATATACATATTTATAACACTTCCCGATCCCGCTGTCATCCTGGACTCTGACACGTTAACACTCAATGCTTCCTTTTCATGTTTATTGTTGGGTTACAATGATGCTATTAAATGAGTATTGATTTGAATATGATCTTACTATTCACTGTGAATTTTGTTAGAAAATCAAACCCTCTTTGATTGTTCTCACAGGAGGTTGATTCTTAAGCAGTTTGATTAAGACAAATCTGATGATATGACTTTTGCCAAGTGGCCTTGGTCCTCAATGTGAAAAAACACTCTGCTTTATTTCTTAGACCTAAGAGACAGTATAGAATAGGAAAAAACTGCATATCACAAGCTTGTAAAGAAAAATAGACTTTAGACATTCAGAACATTTATCTCTTGATGTTCCAGGTGAATTGTCAAATGGTTAACTCCTGGTGTTATAGGCAGAAGAACTGAATACAACAAACCAAAAGTTATTGTTGCACTAAAGTGTCTCACCGGGTGTATTTGGAGGTGGGATTTGTGGTGGTGCGGGGGGGGGGGGGGGCTATCAGTGAGGGCCCACAATTAAAATTTCACAGGTTTTCTCTCAGTTAAATAAAATTTGCATCTTGCACAAATTAATTGAAATTTTATGTAACAGATGGAGCTGGATCTAGGGTCAGCAGAAAGAAAGTTTTCAGTTGATTGATGAGACTTGTTGAAAGTTTCCTCCCTCTTTTATATGGATAATAAAAGAACTTCCACAAAGACAATTCGGATAAATCCTTGCAGCCCAGCCGGAGCCTGAACATCGGCTGAGGTAAAAATATAGGGTCATTTCAGTGTCTTTTTCTGAATCAGCACATCTGCCACTCCCTTCCTGGGAAGGTATTTTTCTTATTCTCTCAATTGTGTTGGTTCAGTGACAATACCGTAGAGGTGGGTTTCTCTCAGGTTCTCACCAAGCGCTGCTGATGGCTGACACCACTTAAGGGCACTTACTTAAGCTTTGTGAACAGGAATCTCAGACAGCATCTGCAAATAGACTCTCTTGATTGGTATTAACAAACCTAACACCCACCCAGCAACCACCTTGGCTAGTATAACAATCTTGTCTTTGTCATCTCAGTGAGTTAAATTTGTGTGAAGTTCTGTTGGAAATGTCGTAGGCAATCTAGGTATTTCTTTTTAAGAAGCACAGATTCTTTTTTTTTTTTTTTAACAAGGCTTGAAAAAAAAAAACAACTTTACACGCTCCTCAAAGATTGAAAAGATTGAAGGTAGGAGCAATTGCAGACACCTATGGAGTTCCTTTTTTGAACATTTCTCTGACATCTCCGCTCAGTTTGTTGTCTTTTGGTAACCTGCATTGTGGGCTGCTGCTCACAGCAGTGGCTGAATATACATTTGTCATTGAAGGGACTCAAAATCCCCGAAGTGTTCCTGGCCTGGGTGTAATAAAACAGACAGCTGAACTTGAACTGATTGAAATGCAGTCTAGCCTACAGCTACAGGCAAAGTTAAAGACGCAGGCATGGCGTTGCTTATAAATTGACTCAGCTTTTAACACTGGCTCCATGGAGTGTCTACCATCCTTGCAAGTAAGTGTCTTGCTAAACTTGAGGTGGCACTCAGAATGATAGTCACCAGAACTTAACAACCAAAAAGATTCCCCCAAACCACCAACCTCAAATACACATCCACACACATTCTGCTCTGTGTTTGTATGTTTGTGTGTGCACACAAGGACATAATGACCATGGAAATGGAGAGTCAAGGGCAAAAATGAATAATAACAGTAATATTTTGATTGATTCATTTAACAGTCTTCACCAAGTTTCAGTACATGACAGGCATGCGCAGTGCAAGGTCAGGGTTAGTTGTCTATATTTGCATCTGAGACTGGAAATTAGACTTTGCCATTAACACATCGGACACCTTCAGCTTCTCACGTGCGAAAGTGCACCGGATGCACTAACAGGCTCTGCAGGGCCATTTTCACTGACCCCCAGCAGGCAGCGCATCAACCTGAAAAACAGGCCAGGCAGTTGCGTCTGGAATAATGGATTTCCAAGACTGGCCATAGTGCAGGCCACAGGTTTCCCAGTTCCATTTATTGATGCGGCTATGATTTAGTGCAATTAGATGCCAATTTGGTTTCAGAACGGATCATCTCATTATCGATCTGCCTCTCACACCCTCATTCCAAGTCTCTCCAATGTATATTCATATAAAGGATGCACTAGCCATTAAATGAGGAATTCACATGGAAATGGATCCCCAAACTGGGCACCATTCCTACCTGTCCTGGCTGGAAAAAGGGGTGGGGGAGGGACCTTTGAAAGCAGATAGAACAGGGAAGCTAAATTAGCAAGTCGTGGGCTGGTGTGCTCGGCTGGATAATTTCAGTGTTAACGCACCTTATCAGCCAGCGAGCAGTCTTTGTCTTTGTCCGAGAGAATCTGCTGAGGACTGAGGTTGTGACTAATGTCCAAGGAGGGACCAGAGACCAGGGAGGAAGAAGAGAAGATCTTTACCTCATAGGATGAAGTGTGCGTGCCTGTGGTCAGACTTTTCTGAGGGGATATTTCAAGTCTAGGACACCATCTCTAGCACATTTCATATACCCGAATGGTAACTGATGCAGGGAACTAGAAATTGGATAAAAGCCATACACAGTCCTATCTTGAAATATTGTTTCTGAAGACATTTGCAAAGACTATATGTTCCCCCTTTCTACCACTGGGTCTTTTCTATTTCTTTCTTCAAACAGATGAAGGGAGGAGTGGGGAGTTTTTACAACATTAAGCATTGTTTACTTCTATAGTTACCTTTCTAATTAGACATTAGCACAGTTTACATGCAAATAAAGTGACTATACAGGTTTATGTGTGAATCTGCTTGTCCCTGTAAGTGATTACAGCTAATTTTGGTAAATAATTTATATTGCACTTGGAGGCATAAAATGAATTTACAAATGAGAAAAAATTAAAACAATTGTTTCACACCCTCTGACATTTCTTCACATCTTGAATCTGAAGGTTTTTATCTCCCTAGTTGGCCTTAATTATCCTTGTGTTGCAGTAATTCTTTTAGAAGTGATGATCAGAAAATCATCTGAATTTTTTTCATCATATTGATGAACTGAAAACATTTTTTTACTAATATGCTTTTATAGATTGCATTCTAAAAGTTGCTTTTGAAAATACTATTTCAAATGCATGTTGGTAATTGAATTTAACAAGGGCAAGTATAATTTAGCCGTTTGCTTAGATTTTGAAATCATAAATGACCAAATACTCTGTTCTTCTCAATTGCTCCATGTGAAGTGCAGCTTTTTAAGTAAGTCAGGTATCTTGCATTCTTAACATAGAGATCCAAACACAGACTTTACTTATGTTAGCTGATTGATTGATTAAAGATCCAACTAATGTTTAGAGAATGCCTGTTATGAGTCCAGGCAAGTTCTTGGAGATATATGTCTAGGTAAGGGTCTTACTTTTAGGGGCCTCAAAATCTAGAGAGAAAACAAAAATGTTAACAAATACTTAATATTTAACTAGATGTAGGCCCGCTACAATAAGGTAGTTATAGGTGGCATTGGCAATAAAATGGAAAAGTAACTAAGCAGACAGATTGAGAGCAGGGACTCTGGAGCCAGTCTGCTGGGCTTTGAATCTTAGCTCTACCCTTTACTCACTACTTGACAGATTTTCAATCTAGAAACAGACATGAATAATAGCTCAGAATTTGTAGAGTTGCTGTTGTAAGGGAAAAAGTGAGATACTATTTGAAAAACATTTAGAATCAAAATCATAAAGTACTGGTGATAGAACATGCTTTTAAAGTGTCTGATTCTGCTGGAGAGTTGGGGCTTAGATAGGGAAATCGTCACAGAGGGTGTGGGCTAATTGAATCTTGAAGGCTGGATGGGAATTTGTCATTGCAGATAAGGGGGTGAATCAGATGGGCAGCTTTCTAGGGTGCCACTGTCTATGGGGTGCTAAAACATCACTTGACAATTAAAAGATGGTGAAATTGTATTTATGAGACCTTCTCCCAGGGAGACCACTTCATGTAGTGCCATGAAGAGTGGAATGAAGTCGAGGGGTGGGTCTCCCAAGGGCTGTGCTCAGGGAAGAGCAGATGGTCACTAAGTGGCTTCCTAGGAGGTAAGTCTGCTTAACTGCTGGATGGTGATTTGGATGAGCTCTTCCCCACAAAGCTTTCAGTCTCTTCTCTAGATTAACAGTAGTTGGACACAGTGTCAACAGCTCGCTTGCTTTGAAGCAAGATTATCTGTTTATTGAGGGCGGGGAAGGCTTGTGTATGACAGGGGTGTAAATGCAAGTCTCATGGGGTCATTCAGCGTGAGACATATAAAGAGTAGAAGGAGGGGATGCTGGGAAGACAGACGGGGTCCCGGGGTGGAGGACCTTGGACTCATGTTAAGGTGCTTAGAGTTAGTCCTTTAGATAGTAGGTAGTCCATGGTGGAATATAAGCCAGGGAAGATGTAAATAGGTTTATATTTTAGCAAGATGGTTTGTGAGGGGACTGGAGGTTATGAAATATGCTCAGAGGCTTTTGAAACAGTCCAGCAACTGGAGGATGCAAATCTGAAATAAGTTGGGGCTGTGGATGCAGAGTAATTGAAGTCAAGGATGGAGAGAGGGCTGCCATTACAGAACCTGGTGACCAAAGAGAGGCAGGAGAGAGTTATTTTGTTGTTATTATTATTGCTATTACCATTTGTTTATTATTAATGTCAAAAGTCTTAAAGGCTCTCGGAATCCTCCCAACTCAAATCCAGAGGCAGCCTTCACCATCTCAGTCGGTATACTTGTGGGTGCTGAGGGGCGCAGGTTTCCTCAAATTCAATCAATTCAAATCAATTATGGACTATTGTCATTCAGAAATGTAATTATGTATAACCTCTCAAACCCAAACATGATTATTAATAAATGATAGCCATGTGTGCTTTTGAAGAAGAAATTCTCAATGCTATCTCCTTCAGCACTATAGTCAATGTACAAACACAAAAGAATGTTATGCAAAACCCTATTTTTTTTTTTTTGCTTTAGTTATGTTAAAGTTTGCTTCAGAATTTTATTTATGTCTGTCACCGTGACTACTTGTAAGGTCTCATTTGCCTTCTCTGAAAGGAATTTGACAGAAGTCTACATATCCTTTGAACTTAAAATCCTTGGCTTTCCAAGTAGCTTAATTAAGGATGCTTTAGCTTAACTAGGTTATGTATATATATCTTTGTTCCCTCCTAATTGGGCTCTGAGCCAGCCTCTGAGCATTTCTTGACTAACATCGCTGACATATTTCTCACTGCCCCTTCGCTGCAACCTTCCCTGCTCCTCCCTTCCATCCTAAAGAGGAATGAGCTCTGCCTTATATAGATTTCCTGTTGGGGAGTCGGGAACTGTACCACTTACCTACGTCATATAATCCCACAGGCCACGGAAATTTTAGTAAATGCATTATGTGTTTCAGAAACACTTGTAATGCTGTGATTACAACCTAAAGTCTGTGTATGAAGAGGGCTGACTCGATCCTGGCTTTTTAGATGCTCAGAGACCAGCGCTGGCAGGAGGCCAGAGAAGAGGCCACCGAGAGAAGGGTGACTCTTAACTTGCTGCGCCTCAAGAGCCACTCGCACTGGGCAGGGTACAAAGGAGGGATACTGCCTCAGGTTCCCCCTGTGCTCCCATAGCCCCCCAAGAAAAGTGTCCTTTCTTAGGTCAAAACAATATGTTTCTTTAAAAAAAAATGGAAAGAGAGAAAGAGAGAGGGAAAGGGAAATAATGTTTGTTGGCACCTGCCATGTCTGTTGTTCTTGACAGACAGGATAATCCACAATTCCCAGGCAAGCCTGTGAGGAGGAAGTTAATCTTCCCATTTCACAGTTGAGGAAACTGAGGTTCCAGGGGTTAATATGCTCCAGGTCAAGAGCCGGGTAGCAGTGAGTAAGGGTTTGAACATTTTCACCTGTTGTAGAAACCCAGGCTCACTGGCCTCTCCTGTCTTGTCAATTCCTTAGATGTTATAGAATTTAATAGCTAAGTCTGATTTTCACACGTAGTAACGGTAACAGGGAAAATCCACATTTGTGATGTCTGTTTTTACCATGAAAGTTTGTAGATGATTATCTGAAAGTTGAAGCAAGTTTTGCAAAGGAAATGCGACACAAAAACCAAGTCAGATTCCAAGACTCACTCTCATAAGTTCTTTCCTTCTCTTTTGAAATCACAAATTCACTAGGCCTTCCAAGTAATTTCACTAAGTGTTTCTGGACAGAGAGGAAGTGGATGGAGACTCTAGACTTGGGGTTGTACGGAGGAGCAATAAGGACTATTTTCTTGATGAAGATCAATTTTAGCGGAGATTTGTCCTCATTAGCAGGAAAGAACAAGTGTCTTATGGAAGACGTGAAAATTTCATTCATATCTGTATTTGTATCTGTGTGGTATTGCTCCCGACGCAACATTCTTTGTCACCTAAATATATTTATATTTTGTTACTGTTACCGGAACCAAGCTGCCTTAAGCAGCTTGGGTGCCTGCAGGAGCGGTGGGGCCTCTTATCCCGCTGCTCCGGAGTCAGTTATAGCAGTTGCTCCTGCCCAGTAACTGCCGTTTTTTGTATGGACCAATCAGGTGCTAGGAGCTGATGGGTCGGTCCAATCAGCTCCAGGATTGAACATGGTCCAATAAGGCTTATGGATGGTACCGGGGAGAGGATATAAGCCAGGACTGGAGGGACCGAAAGGAGGAAAAAGAAGGAGAAGAAGAGGAAAAGAAGGAAAAGATTGGACCTAAGAGGAGAAGAAAAAGATTGAACCGAACAGGAGAAGACACGACACGACCAGCCCCCAGGAGAAGAAAGAGACGGTTCCAGACTCCGGAGAGAGAAGAGAGAAGTCAGTCGTGGCCTCTGAGAAGAGAAGAAAGAAGAAAAGAAGCCCCAGCAGCCGCCCTCCGAAGAGGAAGAGAAGCCGAAGGACTCTGAAGAGACTGGGCCTCCGGTGCTGTCTCTGACGTAGCCTGAAAGGAGCCCCAGAGACCCTGGGCCTGGTGTCTCAGAGGCCTGTTTGTGGGTGTCACCCAGCACCTCCCAAGGAGCTGCCGTCCCCGATGCGTTCTGGGGGAGGCGGCCGCCACCTGAGGCTGCAGTGAGCTCTCTGTTTCCCCCATTTGTACAATAAACCCCATGTTTGCTGCTGTTGTTCCTGTAGCCTGAAGTCTCCTGCAATTGTGCGCGCGGGTGAGAACCCACAGACAGTGCCCTGTGCTCTCATCAGGCACTGTCCTTTGTTGTATTTGGCCTTTTGGCCTTTTGGGGCATTTTGGTGGCTCTGGCCGCAGAGCCTGGGCATTTGAGGCCCGATCTGCCC
>PVIJ01000735.1:0-23977 GCA_004024925.1 Scalopus aquaticus
CCTCCGCTCCTGCATCAGCACTGGGGCACCTTAGGTAGACCCTGGTTCAAGCCTCCCCTGCCCCCAGGAAAGTCTCCACGGCATGCCAGAGGGGCGGACAGTGGGGGTCCGCCCGGCTGGAGTTTGTGGGAAGTAGGAGTGAGAGGTATGTGCATATACATTTTGGGGGTCAGGATCAGAGGACTGTGGCCTCTCCTTCCAGCCCTTTGGAAGTGTCAGTGCAGAACCCTAAGAATCATGAACCCTAGAGAACCTTTTTGAAACAGGAGGACAGCCAGCTTGGAAATTGTAGCTCCCACCAGGTTTATGTTTATGTTTATGTTTCAGGGTGCTGTGTTTTGTCACCACAAAGCAGAGAGAAGGGCTAGGAGCTGGTTGGCTCCCCTCCACCCTTCCCCTTCCCTGTTGTCTCCTGAGTTGCTTTTGCTTTAGCCTCGAGCTGCGTGTGCCGGACACGGGCTCCGCTGGGGAGGCCTGTCAGGACCCCAGTGTTGAGCGAGGTCCGGAGGTCGTTCTTCCCAGGAGACGTGGCCCTTCCTGCCTTCGCTCGCCATTATGATCTGTGTGCTCCCCTCGCTGAGCCGACAGCCCACGTGGCCAGTATCCGTGCACGCTACGACTCTCCCCCAGTTGTCTGTGAGGGCCCTGAAGCTGGCCGATATTTCACCACTTGTCATGCACGGGTGCTAAGCACAGGATCCTATCCCGGGGGGGTATCAGGTCCACTGCGTCCTCTTTTCTGTGTTGGGATGACAGATTGCCCTTGGCACAGACTAAGGAGGCAGGCAGCATCTTCCTATCACTGGAGATATTTATGTAAATACACGTGCACACACGTGCAGAAGACGGCAGGGGGAAGGGAGGTGGGCAAAAGCCATTTCTAGCTCTTTAATCTGTAATTTCTTACGTAGATCAGCCTCTGACTTTATAGACTTTGGAATGTGTTGCCAATTATCTCAAGCCATTGGTTGAATAGTTGGCTATTTTTCATTGATTTGAAATCTTTGTCCTTTGTCATCTCAAAATTGCCAAATCTAAATGGTTAGAGGTGAATTTCTTGACGCAATTCCTTAATTAACAATGAATATAATGTGATTTCCTCATCATTATATCTCACAGGATTGACAGCAAACTAATTTAAGAGAATGGGGACATATATTTGGGGCTGAACACTCCACTTTTATACAACAACAAAGACAGAAAGGGTGACTAATCATTCTTGAGGCTGTGAAGACACCTGCCCTCTGAAGGGTAGTTAGGGCCCATTGGGAAAGGCGCAAGCTCGTGGGTCATGTCTGAGACATAAATGTCAGCAACCTGCCTGTCAGGAGACTGGGTGTCTGCTCCATGGCAGGGCCCACTGCAGGGAAGGAAGTCAGAAAGCAAAGCCCTGTGGGTGAGTGGGGTGTCAGTCTGGACACCCTTTGGTCCTGTGCATTTCCAAGGGACAAAATGCCATTGTCAGACTGAGCTCCTTGAGGGCAAGTGACCTGAGTCCAGTTTTCCCTGAAGTCCAGATGCAGAGCGGGTACTTAATAAATGCTGATCCAATTAATGTTTAATATGCTGCCAAAAAACAAAGCAAAACAAAACAAACAACAAAAAACTTCTGTTCAGGGAGCTGAGGAAGGGAAACCAGAGGGAAGGGGAAATACCCATCTTCCACCTCTGTTCCAGAATACTCCCTAATTTCTGTATTCTGATGCAAAAGAAAGAAAATGTAAGTATAGCTAAAGATATACATATATGTCTCGCCCAGCAAGAAGTCCAGAGGCAGACAGTCTGAGGCTGGTCCAGTGCTGATATGCCTTCCAGAACCTGCTATTTCTACCTTTTTGCTCTCCTATTCATTATTGCAAGATGTGAGGGGAAAGGGAGGTAGGTGAAGCCCAAAGGTGCAAAGGCATGCCAGGGAAGGAGGCCCGAAATTTTTTCCTGAAAAGCTCCATCCAGTGAGTTTCACCACTTTAGCTGCAGCTACAGAGGACTCAAGGCAAACTAAGAACTGATGGTGTGTGTGTGTGTGTGTGTGTGTGTGTGTGTGTGTGTGTGTGTGTAGATTTTGGAGGGGCTTATCTACAGCTCTTATAAGGACTCTCAGTTGGTCTCATGCTCAGTGAAATTGAAGACTCTTGGGATGTTCCTCTGTGCCTATGGCAGGCCCAAGAGTGGAGACCTGGGCCTGCGCTGCGCCCGTAAAGGGCTTGGTGGACTCAGGAATCAGCTGGCAACGCTGTCACCAGCAGGAGTCGGCTGGGGATGATACCAGCAGAGGAAGTGGGGTGGTTTCATGCCAGGGAAGGGAGATGAGTGTCCTCATGAGGTCGCCCCTTGGGGCTTGGTTTCTACTTGCAGTTAGTAGTTACAGCTTCAGGCTATTAGCAGGACTCTCATTTCTTCTTGCCCAGGACATTTAGTAGCTACAATAGTTTCCCCAACTTGAAATTTCTAGTATCACCTTGCATAACCTTCCTCAACTCCCCGAACAGAGGCTTCCTTAGTGTTTCTGCTGCAAAAGGCAGGGTCAACAGCCCAGAGTTTGGCATCACATCCCCAAGTGTAGCCGGTGGGGGCCCGTGAGGATCCTGGAGGGCAGACGCTGCAAACCACAGCGGAAGAATGGCACTGTGACAGCCAATGTGGAATTCCCCTTTGTGCAACTGGGGCGCCAAACCAAGCAGTTTGGATTTTCCTCAGGGGATGGACACTGTGATCTGTGACTTCTCATATGAGAAATCTGACTTACAGGGGCCAGTGCAGCAGGGGTAGGAGCCCTCGCCACGCAGAGCTGCAACTGTTTTCCATCTGTGCGCATGACCGCCTAGAGTGGGGTCCTAGTCCGGGGGCACAAGTGGACTTTAGCAGTTCCAGAGCCACCCGCTGATGGGATTCCGTTTACTCAAACGTCGGGTAGCCTGCACCTCAACCAGCACACACCTGAGCAGGTGTGCGTGCGTGCCTGAGTGCGTGCATGCGTGTGTGCGTACGTGTGTGCTCGGGCCCATGCTTGGAGGGTCCGCCCTTGCTCTGCTGTTGCTGTCTTGAAATTCTTAACACTTTGAATGAGGCAGCCCCACACTTTCATTTTCTCTTGGATCCCAAATGTATGTCCTTGAGTCTGTGTATGAACCTAAATTTACCTCTTTCTCTGGTCTCACCGCCGTCCAGTATCTCCTAACCCCGTGCATGGCACCACCATCTAACCATACAGGCAGAAACCTAGAAATAATCTGTTGGTTTCTTCCTCTCTTTTGCCAACCTATCTCCAATCTGTTACCAAGTCTGCTAGATTTTCTGCACAAACATTTTTCTAATATGTTTATCTCCATTATCCATCAGCAGCACAGCAACAATGGTCTGATTCAAGTTACCATCTTTTCTCACCTGGGTACCAAAATAAACACCTAATTGGTATTCCAGTCTGCAAATTATTTTCCACTTTGTGGCCAAAATTGTTATTTCCAAACACAGATCTGATTATAACTTTCCCTTTCTGAAACCTTTTGAATGGCTTCCCACTTTCTCTTTCTCGGCAAAATAAGGACCCACCTTCTCAATCTAACTACAACTCTTCTTAACGTCATGCCTTCTGCACCAACCTTACTGAACTTCCAATCCTCGCTGCCCCACCCCCACTTGGTCCGGCATCTCTCTCCTGGTACCGCCCATTGCACACGCAGTCCCCCTTCCTGGTTGATTTTTCTTTCTCTTCCTTCATCCTTCAGCTCTCGCTCATTTGCTACTTTCTCAATGAAATTTTCCTGTTTCTTCAGCATAGGTCTTTTCTTCCAGCTTTCTCTTCGCAGCACATCTTGCTTCTGTTTTCACAGCGCTTATGGTAGTTTGTAATCGTGCCTGTAGCTAATGTGGTCATTGCTTTGATCTCCATCTTGATCATTATACTTTAGCCTCTACAAGAACAGGGCTCAAGTCTATTTTGATCACCATTTGCCCAGTATTTAGCACAAATCTGGGCACAACCGAGGATCTCACTTTGGAGTGACTGTGTGCTTCCTAAACTCTCTGTAGCTGCAGCTGGCTGTATGTGTGCCTTCCCAGTCATAGAAATAAAGAATTCATTCACTTGGGGAAATAGCTATCCTCATAAATATATGCCTATTTAATTTAACTTTTTTCATTAAAAAATGTAATTAGTAATTAGATAATTACTAATCAACACTCTTACAGACATTTGTTAATCTAATCCCCCATGGTGGAGCAAAAATGTCCTATGTCATAGAATGTAAGAAGAGGAAGGCCTTGGGACATTATCTAGTCCATAACACTCATCTTAGGCCCAAAGAGGAAGTGATCTTCGCAAGCACTCGAGTTAATGGCAAAGAAGGAATCCGAAACTAACTCCCTCTGCTTTGTTCTTAAATCAGCACCTAACTCCTTGATTTATCTGAGAATTAGCTCAGTCTGAATTCTCATCGTCCGCACCAAGATTGAAAGGGAGTTGTCCAAGATATGTGTGGTGTGTGGGTTGGGTTGCAGTGGTGAGAAGTTGAAAGTCTGAGAAAATAAGTATCCATACGTGAAAGAGTTACAATCTAGTATGCACCTGTCACGTACTTAACCCTGAGACTGGGAACTGAGGATAAGGGTGAGGGCTGCTTAGATATTTTTTTCTTCGGGAAATATTTCCAATCTTAGAATATTTGGGGGCAGAAAAGTCTTTCTGGTGTAGCTTGTTTCTGAGACAGGACTGTAGTCATATTGAAAAACATCATCTCCTTCGAGACACCTTAACAAGAGGAGTGAGATTTGAGAGGTTACTGCCCCCTCATCTCACCTATTCTGCCCCTCGTCTCCGCATCCTCACGTGCATCCCGAGTCCTGATCAGGCTCTGCACCCCGTTTGTCTGCATTCCCCATGAAGGGCCAGGCGCTCCTGCCCTCCTGGCTTCCTGCCACTTTCATCCACCGTGGCTGCGTTTATATGCCAGCCCAGGGCACCAAGTCTCGGGGCAGGGAGTGGGCGTGGGTCACTGTCCAGTGTGGTCTCGGAGTCCCTAAGTCAGCTGCTCTCAAGCCACTTGCATTCAGAAGAACTCCTCTAATCTGTAAAAATTGTTGCGGACTCCAAAGAGCTATCTGTTAACACTTATTGAGTTAGAAACTAAAATTGAGAAATAAAAAAAAAATTAATGTTAATATAAATATATTTTTTATTGAAGCCAGAAAGAAAAAGAAAAATATCGAATGATTTCACTTATAACAGGACTATAGGGAGGCCGGGTGGGAGAGAGACACTCAGCGGTGGGGGAGGGGGGAGGGGAGGATAAGGGCACAAAATGGAAGAGAGGAGAATACAGGGGACCATGGAGATGGATCACGGGTGAATTGGTGGTGGGCTGCCCAAGGGGAACACAAAATGTAAAAGACATAACAATAAAAAAATGGAAAAAAAAATATTTTTTATTGAGAAATAACTATATTTTCCAAGTCAGAATACATTTAGTGAGTAGGATGGAAATTTGTTCCAAATCTCTTTAAATATCTGATTTAATAGAAAAAAGTGCATTTTTACATCTGCTCATACATTCAACCTGCTGCAATCTGTTGTTTTGACTGAAGTACGTGACAAATGCCCACACTCACATGGCTGGATGGTTGGGGGGGATGGACCCCCAGGGGGTCTTGGGCCCGCGTGAGAACTGCTGGCTTAGGAGTTTAACAAAAAGCTCTGCGTGAAGCCGAGTAAGAGGAGAGAGATCCAAGTTTGACCTCAGAGGAAGGGCCGGGGATAGAGCCACAGGGCACCTGGCTAGATGGAGAAGGAAGACGCCCTCTGCGTCACTGTCTTGTTCTTCAGTGTTTCCAGAAGGCCAGTGGGAATCTTGGCGCAGCAGCTCCTGTCACAGGAGCCAAGCGCTGGCACAGTGCTGTGGTTTCAGCCCAGAGCCCTGGGGGTTCCGGAGCTGCCGTGCAGCGCCTTGTCTGTGACTGTGAGTTCCCTTTGCCAAGTGGCCCTGGCCTAGGACCCATTGGGCTGGCGCAGCTGGGGCCCGGGCGACTGGGGAGGTGGGGGCTGCTGCAGGCTTATGTGGGCCCCGCCTTCCACTTCCACTATGATTCTTCTCGCTCTTTCTTGCTTTCTCCTTCTCGTTCTCTCCTTTGATTCTGAGGGGACAGAAACCCTGATTTCCCTTTGATTAATTCTGTACTTTCTCAGTTTTCAGAACAGCTTTGAAAATAAAATCAGACATTTTTGAGTCCAATTGGCCAGGATTTCGCCAGTCAAATCAGCACCATTGGTTTTCTAGTCTCTTTTCACCCCGTGCAAGATTGAGTGTTGTATATGTATGGTCAGTGGGCTCTTATTGCGCTGGCAAAGTTAGATACTGCTTTGGTAAGGTGGACACTTTCAGAAGCTAGGTCAGACCTCGTGTGTCTGACCCAATTTAAGCCCGACGTGGGTTTACCCATTTGACTGTGGTGGGCCAGAGCCTGAGGGGAGGCACATGCGCGTCTCCTGCAGAGCTGGGTTCAAAAACACACAGCACTAAGATGCATGTTTCAGGAAGCCCTCTAAGGTTCTGATGCTTTGGATAATTATATCAGGGCTTTAAAACATTTATTCTTCTTCTTCTTATTATTATTCTATTATTATTATTATTATTTATGTCTTTTACATTATTGTGTATTCCCCTTAGGTTTCCCACCACTGATTTACCAGTGAACCGTCACCATAGTTCCTTGTGCTCTTTTCTCCCCAACATTTATTATTCTTTCAAAAATTTGAGGAGAATGTTTGCACCGTGGCTTTCGGGTGCTCTGGGACTGTTCCTGGTAGTAAGGTCAGGAGAAGGGATTTGGATATAGACTGGTGTTAATGAGTCGATTGATTGATGTGTAGGGTAGCGACGAGGGCTTGCACATGGAGTCTTTCTTGCACAGTGCACCTGGTGTGGCAGACCTCTGATGGCCTAGGCTGGACCTCTGACAGCCAAACACCTGTCCTCCCTACTTTGCCACCCCTCACTGCATAACCACTCCCACCCCCAACCTCTGGGTCCGCGTTCGGTTACTGGAAACCACGTGATGTGCCCTGCCTTGGGTCTGGTCTTTGTAGTCAGGTGTGGTGGTTAAGTGTGTGAGTCCTCGATTCAGACTGAATTTGCAACCCAGCTCTGTGCTGACCATTGGCGTGACCTTGTCACTAAGTTCTCCTGTGCTGCAGTGTCACAACAGGAGGTGATGACTGGGACTGTCAACTCTTCTAAGGGCTGAACTAAATAGCCGATGTTCACAGGGCTTAGGTGAGGGCCTGACACATCTGTGCTGCAGCCGTGGATGCTTTCCTGGGGCAACGCTCAGTTTCTGGAGCTGGACCTGAAGCCCTAGAACAGGACCCTTTACATTAGAGGGGGACCTTACAGGGGGATGGAGATATCAACCTCACAGTAGAAAGAACTCTGACTCAGTGTCCAGGAGAAAGACTTTCAGCCCTGGACCTTCCACTGAGATCCTGACAGCCTCCTCTTCAACCCTCAGCTTTGCTTTCTGCAACTGGAGGTGGGGGCTTCCCAGCTCTGTCTTCAGAGGCCGCTTTCCAGATCTAGCATCTTGGGATGTGGAGATGCTCACCGCCCTCTGCACCCTGTCCCTCCCCCTCCCCCGGAAGTCAGCAGGCACATGGGCCCAAGCACACGTGCCCTCCCACAAACCCAGGTCTTCAGGTGCTCCAGCCCACTGCCTTGCCCAGCCCTGGAAGTGCCATTCCGTAAGAGAAACAAAACCTTTCCCTCAGGCAACTTTTGCGTGTGTTCACCTGTATTTCCTTCTCGCAATCCTGGCCCCAGCGCTCTTGAGGTTGCAGTTTCGTTGTGAGTCAGGCCTGCTGAGAGCAGTGGAAATCAAAGAGGCCTCTGCTTGGGAGGAGGACGTGATGCTGCCTTTTCCTCAAGAGCATGGTGGGGGGTGGCGGGGGTGTGAGAGGGAGGTGATCACCTTCCGGAAGTGGATTTCTCACATTGAGTGTCTCTGGGAGGAAAGAACATTACTGGAAAGCCCTAGAGATCACTTCACAGCTCTTTTCGAAGGGCCTTCACGTTCTCAAGAAACTCTCCACACCATGTGGTGAAGCGCGTCGTTTCGCGAGGCAGGCTGGTGCTGAGAAGGAAGTGTTCTTGGTGTGGCTGGCCATGACATGGGTCTCAGATAAGCTTTCCTTGGTGGAGGGGGCAGTGGCGGGCTGGACCTTCAAGGCCATGCACAGTGGGGCCGGAATGCTGATAGTCCGGGTTTTGTCAGGTTGTGTGGACTCCGAAGCCCCAGTCCCTAGTGGTATCCCGTGGGGAAAGAGAGAAGGCAGAGAAGGTCCAGGCTGGAAGAGGGTATCTGGGCGTCGTGGAGACAGCCACCACGGAGGGCTCTTGTCTTCTGCAGACGCCAAAGTGGCAGATTCATGGAGGCAACCAAGAGCCCCACGGAGCAAGCGGAGCAGAAACATGCAGCTCGTGCACGAGGATGTACAGGCCGCCCCCAGCCTAGAAATACCCGTTTTTCATGGACTTGAATAGCACCTGTTGGTTCGTTCTTACCCTTCTGAGGTAAGGAATGCCTTACCTTAGGATTCTTCTTCTGAGAAATTATTTATTACATAACTGCCAACTTTCAGAGGGCTACTGGGGTCAGATTTAGAGGTGGAAAGGAAACAATGAAATAGAAATGCCCGCCCCCCGCTCCCCCATAGCCACGCTGACCCAACAGACTGAGCTCCTGCAAGCTGGGTGGTGAGCTGGGCCAGTGGGAAGGAGAATAGTTTTTTTCTGGGCGAGGTTGGTCAAACAGGGCAGAGGGCAGTGGCCAGGAAGCGTCTGTAGTTGTCGTGCAGCTCTCTCCGAGGTTTCAAGTGAGGGTACCTTAGAGGGGAATGCAAAAGGGACCCCCCACATCTCAGGGAGGAGGAGCAGAATGAGAGAGGGAATTACCCATGACCACATGGTCTATTTCGAATGCTGTCTAAGGCTGGCTCAGTAGGAGAAACTCTTTTTTGTAAATATAGACTTCAGCTCCCACAAACCTGAGCTAAGATTGGCACTATTTATGGTCTCATCCGGTTGCCCTGTAGCTTAGGAGCAGATCATCCTCCTAAAATCACACTCTGTGAAATCAGAGCAAATCATAAAATTAATTTCTATGAAGATGTTGTCCCAGATTCTGAAATAGTGACTTAAAAACAGCTGTGGGTAAGCTGGAAACTATGTGTGCTCAAACACACAACACGACTTGACTGTGCAGGCAGAGTGGAAGGGGAGGAACCACAGGACATTCTTAGTGGGGTGTCATGGGTAAATGGACCTCATTATAGCTCTGCCACTGGAATGGAATCCCATTTGACACCTCTACCAAGGAAATCCTATGCTATCTATAAGGTGGAAGAGATAATAATACCTATCTCCTGGTTATGAGAAGAAAATGGGATAAATGCTTGTCCCAGTGCCTGGCACACAACGAATACTCAATGATTATTGCTTGGCTATTGCTCATTATAATGTCACCAATATATAACTACAGTGTGACAACTGTAAGCATCACGGCCACAACTACCAGAGCAGCTATGACTGCTGACGCTACCACAATTTCACTTTCTTTTCTGGGCCCCCTGAAATTACTTTTGACCTGCAAAAGGAGGTACAAGTAGAAGAAGAGTTGATATGCCCACTGAGTTCTTCCTGTGTGCACAGAGATTTCCGAGGTCTTCCAAGGTAGAGGCAGAGGAGTTGGGGAACAGGAGAGGGGGGCATCTGGGCACCGTGCCCATCACTGGGGCTTCTGCCTCATTTCATGTAAAGTCAGAGGCGCTCAGGGCAGCGTGGAGGTGGGAAGAAGGGGAGCTGTGTTGCAGCAGCCACTGCAGCTTGATCTCGTTCCTCTGCAGGGTGCAGTGACGGGGAGGCTGGAGTTGACCCCGTTGGAGCCACTGAGATGGAGACTTCAGGCTGCGGAAGTGATGTGAGGGAGGCTGATCTCTTCCCACCCCGGCCCCCTGTACTTTCTGCCCAGGTCAAGCTAAAGGATGAATAGAGGTTTGGCTGTAGCTGGCAGTTACTGGCACCCCCATTCTAAGGACAACTGTTTTTGTGGATTGTTCCCTCGGACCCCAGCTGCCAGAGAACAGAATGCGTTCTCTTAGATTCTCCAGACTAAAGGTTCATGCACCGATTTTATCACCAAATTCCCATTGGTGTGCCTATTGGAGTGCCCATTGCCCATTCCTTTCTGCACAGAACCCAGCTGTTTAATCTCAGCACTTCACTCCCCAAGGCCTTGCAGCCTGCCTTCCTGGAGGCTGTCTGCACCAGTCTCTGTCCTGTTGCTGCTTGCCTCCACTCACGGCTCCCCCGGCCTGTGTTGCCTGCGCCCACTCCCTCCCCTTCCATTCATCAGAATTCTTTAGTGACACCTCTTCCCTGAGACTTTCTTACCAACCTGACCCCACTGCGTTGCCATTAAAAAAAGTCCTCTAGGGCCTCCCTGGTGGCGCAGCGGTTGAGCGCTGCGCTGTGGAGCTGTCGCTGTCAGCAGCTCACAATGCGGGTTCAACGCCCAGCCAGGGAGAATCCCACATGGTGTGGCAGACCTCTCCTGCCTCGCCCGCTGCTCCCCTCAGCAGTGTATTTCTGATCTGCCTGTTCTGCGCCCCACTCTGTCTCTAGTGAGCCCTCTCGCCGCCCCACGCCTCTGGCCTGTACCCCAGCTTGTATGTATAAATAAATAAATCTTTAAAAAAAAAAAAAGTCCTCTAGCAGGCCTCCCTGGTGGTACAACGGGTTAAGCACAGCACTATGAAGCTACCCAGAACCACTGCAGCATGAGTTCGATATCCAGCCAGGGAGCTTCCCACATGGCGCAGCAGACCTCTCCTGTCTCACCCACTGCTTCCCTCAGCAGTATATTTAAGTAGATCTGCCTGTTCTGCTCCCCACTCTGTCTCTGGTGAATCCTCTCACCACCCCACACCTCTGGTCTACACCCCAGCTTGTATGCATTAATAAATAAATCTTAAAAAAAAAAAAAAGTCCTCTAGCCCTCATGGCTGTGCTGGGTGGCGGCATATACTGCCCGGTGTCATAGACGTCTTTGCCTGTGTATGGCTTGTGTGAGCATGTGCCTGTACCTGTTGTGCATGTGTGTATGTGTGTACCTTATTTTGGGGTCTAGGCCCATGTTTCCCATATAACAGAGACAGAGAGGAGACACCATGTGTCTTGGTGTGAATCTTTGCTCATTTTGGCTGGCATATAGGTTTAAGATTCTCAAGTGATTAAGATTCTCTTTTAGACCCAGGAAAAGAGCCTTTCTTTTGCGTGACCGTGGAAAAGTCTTCCAACCTAAGTGAGCCGTGGTTTCTGTCTCTTAGAAAATGGGGAGACCCCTCCGCTCTTTTTCTTCTTTTGCAGAGGATCAAAGAGGCTTTCAACAAGTTGACATATTTTAAGAAACAAAATAGCTAGAGGCATGCCGTGCCACAAGCCACAAGCCACAAAAGCTTTTCCTGGGCTTCAGCCTTGCCACCGCGTCGCCTGCCAGGCCGCACTATTTCTTGCCGACCGCGTGACAGCACGGCGGTGCATGCCTTGGAAAGCCTCTGTGTGCCATCCCTCTCTGCTATGGTTCCAGGGTCCCCGTGGGTCTTTCTTCCTTGTGACATGGCCGGGGATTCACACTGGCCGGCTCATCTCTTATTCATGTTCTCATTCTGTTGATAGCGAGCTCAACCGATCTGATGGTGCCTTGTGACGGTGTGCTTGTGACTCTGCAACTCTTCATGACTGAGACCTGTTACACTGGTTAACAAATTTTTACAAAAGTTGTTACTGAAATAAAGTCAGTCATTTCCTATCAATTTGTATGTGCTCAACACAAATATGACAGTCAAAGTCTAATTTTGGCTCTAGTTCTTTTTTTGTCATCTGCAATAAATTGATGTTTACATCACGAAATGCATGCCAATAGTAATAGGCCTACGGTTAATACCTGTCAAAAAATCAAGGCATAGACTACTTCTTAGATTTCTACGCTTGTTTCTTGTACAGCTGTTCAGGAATAGAATAGATGGAAGATGGTTTCCATTGTGCACAGCCTTAAGACTAAGTTTCGAAGAGTCTAGAAATAGTCTCCATTCTTGTGGGTCATGAGTGATTTCTAAGGCATTCATGAGGCCCTCAAGATCAGAACAGAATATCAGAGCACTTTCCTTTCTGAAGAAAGGCTCCAACTGCTGGTGGCTCTTTCGATAGAAAGTAATTGTGACATCTTCTTCTAGAAGATTCCATGGTTGGAGTCTTGACCCTAGCAATTCTGCCTTGTTCTTGGATAAGTCCAAAGCATGAACCAGGTCAGTTAGTTCTTCCTGTGTTAGTCCGTGTGGGGTTGATGATGCACCACAGTGAAAATCTGGATCACGGCATGCTGATGGAACAAGAGAAGAACAGGTCGGCTCACCCTTGTCCTCATCAGATGGATCAAGAGAATGTTCTGCTGGAGGTTCTGGAATAGGAAGTCCCTCACCATGTGGAACTAGTCTCAATGCAGAGGGAATATTTGGGTAGACTATTCTCGACTTCTTTTGCTTCCACCAGAAAGAGGAGGAACCAAGCAGAAGTAACAGTCTTTTATGTGGTTGCTTGGCTCTCTCCACACCATGGGGACTGCAAATGGCATTGATGGTCTTTTGCCATTTCACCACTGTGAAAGCTGTGTTGTACATGTAGCACAGCATATATGTGGGGGCCCAAGGCTTGTCTTGGTCACCAACCTAGCATCCAAAGTAAAGATGATAAGCCTTTTTCACTTGAGAAGTGATACTTTTCTTCTGGTTGGCAAATGTCTCTTCACCACAAATAGAGCAGAAATTGTCCACGCTATTAATGCACTTTTGAGGCATTACTGTTCTGTACTGTGCCTATATTGTGCCTAAATGGATAAAATAATAACAGTGCTATGAAACAGTAGCTTAAACTGTCTTGTGCGAAGTCTGAACTATTTTCGATGCTCAACCTTTCCAACAGGGCTTTATATAGCACACTGCTGATGTCAGCTTACTTCAGCAGCTGCCTGGCGGTAGTATTGCACTGTATCAGAAAATGATGCTATCAACTCTGGATGATGTGTACTATGCAATGCGATGCACTATTACATCATTCTAGGCTGATTTAGGATGTTGTTGCAGTCCTACTGGATAAATTTACACAGCAAAACATATAAAATGAATTATATGAAATATCTTCAAAATGAGAGATAATAAAAAGTTTTCAGGGTTATAGGCTTTTTTAAGTCAGTAATGATCTCACTTTTGACCAGTGTTATCTGTTACCATAGGGTGTGTACCTACTATGTTCCATAGGCTTGACAGAGCCTGACCCAAGGCCAAGAGTCCATGGATCCCTGGGGATTCCCACAACCACCTACTGCCTGGCTTTCTTCGTTTTCCTTTGTCACCTTTGATTTCTTACTAGGTGCCCCTTTATTTGTATTGTTTCACTTTAAGTTTTACAACAATCTCAAGAGTTTATCCAATTATTAATCTTATTGTTACAGAAGAGTAAATGAGGATTAAGTAACTCAACCTATGTCACACAGTTTGTGAGTGGCTGAGGCAGAAATGTGAACCCAGATTTGACCCTAAAACTTACACCTTAAAATAAAATACTATTCAGCAATCAAAAAAGATAAACACATGCAGTTCGCAGCAATGTGGATCGAGCTAGAAGGGATCATGCTCAGTGAAATAAGCCAGAAAGAAAGAGAAAAATATCAAACAGCTTCACTTATAGCAGGAACATAAGGGAACCAAATGAGAGACATTTAGTGGGGAGGGGAGGGATAAGGGTTCAAACCGGGGGATAAAGGCGCACAAGGGACTATGGTGATGGTTCACAGGTGAATTGATCGTGGGTAACCTACGGGGAATACACAATAATGTAAAAGACATAAACAATAATAATAATAAATAATGAATAAATACAAAAAAAGACTACCACGTGGCTTCTTTTTAAAAAAATTATTATTATTTTTTAAAAGATTTATTTATTTATGCATACAAGCTGGGGTATAGGCCAGAGGTGTGGGGTGGTGAGAGGATTCACCAGAGACAGTGGGGAGCAGAACAGGCAGATCCACTGAAGTACACTGCTGAGGGGAGCAGCGGGCGAGGCAGGAAAGGTCTGCTGCGCCATGTGGGAATCTCCCACGCAGGGGTTCGAACTCGTGTTGCAGTCGAACTCATGCTGTAGTGGCTGTGGATAGCTTTATAGTGCTGCACTTAACCTGTTGCACCACCAGTGAGGCTCCCCATGCAGCTTCTTATGAGAACAAGAGTTCTCCCTAAGTAACCTGACCTGCTCGCTGAACTCCGCTTTTGGGAACTCCTAAATGCTGCTCTCCTCCGCACTTCTCCTCTCCCACGCCACCCGTCCTCCCAGTGGATTTTCTCAGAAAGCATTGCCCAGGCACTGACACTTTCTAAAAGCCTCTGGCAGGACTTCACCACCCGCCCCCCCCACCATTCCAGGGAGTCTGGACATTGGAAATGGCCCAGTTCGAATCCAAAGGACGGTTCTCCATGTCATTGAGTGTCCCAGTCTGTCTAACCCTCACCTCGGAGATGTGAAGTGTTTTCACCCTCGAAGAGAAGCAGGAGCACAACTCACAGGGGCGCTTATCTGCTCTTTCCCTGAAGACTCGCAGAAAAGATCCCACAGCGTCCAATAACCTGGGGGTCAGGCACTTTGTTCATCCCAGCATAGTCCTGTCCTGCTCTCCGGAACAGGCGTGTCATGGCTTCCTGGAGCGCCGGGACGTCCAGCAACCAAGAGCTCCCAGATGCCCTGACTCGTACGTTGGAGCAACACCAGTCATCTCCTGGTGTCTAGGTGTTGGAGCCACCAAGCTCCCCACGTGTTTCAAGTCAGTACAGTCAGGGCCTGTGGTCCCCCAGGGATAGACACGATCAACAAGTCCTGGGATTCTTATTTTTATTTTATTTTTTAAATTTTCTGACATCGTTGTTCATTTTTGTATAGTAATTGGTTTCTCCCCTCAGGGGTACACCCCGTAGTTCTCCTGCCTCCACAGTACCCATGAAACCATCACACAGTCCCTTGTGCTGGCCCCTCCTCTGTTTTGATCCCTTCCCTCCCCTCCCTTGCTGTATGCCTCAGACCTTTGGTCAGTTTGCTGGTTTTGACTTTTTTTTGACCTTTTTTTCGGTTTCTCTATTTGCCACATATAAGTAACATCATGCACTATATATATAAAAAATATATAAATATAAATATAATAAAAAATATAATAAAAATATTATATATATATATATATATACACACACACACATATATATATATATATATATATATATATTGTTTTCTGAGGCTGGGGGTCCTATTGCAATTTTACAGATGAAGATACTGAGCTGTGGTAATGTCTGCTGACTTGCTCCAAGTCGGCAGCCAGGACGTGAAGAGTTAACACTTGCCTCCAAGTGCTTAGAGCCAGTACAACCGACTTTGGAAGATTTTTTTTTAGTAAGTTTTTTCCCTCCATATCAACCTTCTCTTTCCACAGATGAGGAAACTGAAGCGCAGAGTCTTTTGGGAGCACACCTGTGTGCCAGAGCGGAAATTAGGGCTTTGTTCTCCTGCTATTATTTTGTTTCTTCAGCCACATCACCATACAGAAATGAACAAAGTGGTTTCAATAATTTTTAAAAGGTTAAAAAATGTCACTACACTTCGAGCAAATAGAACATCATATGTCAATTACAAGTCAAAAAAAATTCACAGCAAGTGCTCCTTCCCCTCCTCTCGCCCAGAGGAAAACCCGAACTCCACGTCCTTCTGCCACTGCTGATACTTAGTCTGTCTCTCTCATTGGAGCTTGCCGGGGCGGGGTACAGCGGCAGCGCCCTCCCCCACCATGATGAAAGGAAAATACCTCCCACCTCCCAAACAGAAAAAGAGGGAAAAAATACCCGACCTTGGCAACCATAGAAGATAAAGAACGTTAAGTTTCAGCACAGTTCAGGCAGGATTTCCCCAGAGCCAACGGCCCGTGGCAGAGCCACACTTTCCACTCTGGCCGCTGTGATTTGCTTGTTGCACACTTGCTTTCTTTCCTTTCGATGGAGATAAAAACTCTGACGCAGGTTTAGGGCTCTGGCAGGTGTCTGGGGTTTACAAGTCCCTGGCTGGCCCCTGACACCTCATCCCTTGTTGTACCTCCCCTCCCTCCCCAATGTGACCGGAGCAGCTGGGGCAGAAGCAGTTGGAGGTGCTGGAAAGGACTTAGGGTTTTTGCCATCCCAGAACCCCCTTAGCATGTGCCTAGAGCCTGCAGGCAGAGCAGGAAGGACAGAAGCAAGATCCTGGATTTCACCGGGGTTTTTCTTAACATGCATTCCAGAAAATTTGGAGTGACTTGGTAGATGACATTTGCTATCTTTCCTCATTCCTCTTGCTAAGCTCTTCTGTCTTATGTGGTACTTGAATGTGTAAGATGTTTGTGGACAGGGGGCTTTCCCAGGGTTGGTCAGATTTGCCATCTCGTGGGCTCATCACCGTACGGAAGCTCAACGGTGACTGTCACATCTACCCAGAATCAGATTCCGATGGGAGGACAGACTGAGCTCTTCCACTTCCTCCTTGGGAAGAAGGAGGTTCTGGAGGACTGGGGAGAGAACTAATCATGCAACAATGAAAACTTTTGTTCATTTTTAGGGCAGGGCTGGGCAGATACCCAGTAGCCCTGCTTCTAAGGGTCCTGGGTTTGACTTTGACTCTCTGCGTCCTATGCCAGATCCGTCGCTTCCTGTGCCCCCTGTCTAGGCCTCTTGTGCCTCTCGTCAGTTCTCCGGCTTCCAAAGCTTCAGGTGTTTTCCTTCACTAAGAGCTTTGCCCTTCCCATGGGTTCTCTTCTCTTCCCTCTAAAAAAGCGGCATCTTTTTACACACACACAAAAATAAGTTATAACTGCAATTTCTCATTCTCCCAGGAAGTTATAATTTTCATCAGTGATATTGCAGGTAGGGTGTCTGCATTCCTGACTCTGTGTGTGTGTGTGTGTGTGTGTGTGTGTGCGCGCGCGTGTGCATGTTTGTGTGCATGTGTGTGTGCGCATTTGAGGACAGGGATGAGGCCCTGGGTCTTCTAAGAAGGTTGGATTTATCATCTCACTTGCCTTCCAGTATGAAAGATGGGCAGTGCCAGCCATGGGCAGATGCCCAGTTCTCTGGAATTGTCCCATCCTGGTAACACATGTGCTTTCTAAGTGCTGGATTTGAGATGCATTTTCTTTGTCTTAAGCTTCTGAAGAAGCCTGGGGAAGGACAAAAGAAGTCCACCCTGGAAATTGTAGACAAACAGAACAACAGCTCACCCACTTCCTGGTAAACGTGACTGGATATTCCCCAGCCCGGCGGCAGCTCTGATTTCTTAGATCATCTTCTTCCACAGCTCCAGTCTGGGTATTCCCTGGGTGCCCTCCCTGGCATGGGAGAGCCTGTACCTAGTTAGTGAATATACTCTCAGACAAGGCTGTTGGGAAAGATTGGGTAATGTGAAAACAAAGGAGGATTGCCTCTGTGGGATTCAGCACATTTGGGTTCCCTCCCTTTTTAAGAGCTGCTTTGGGACCAAGCCCGATTTAAGTATTATCTATGTTTTTGTGCAATTCGCAGCCACATGGATGGAACTAGAAGGGATCATGCTCAGCAAAATAAGCCAGAAAGAAAGAGAAAAGTATAGAATGGTTTCACTTATCTCAGGAATATAAGGGACCCAAACAAGAGAGAGACACTCAGCGAAGGAGGTGGAGGATAAGGGCTCAAAGAGGGGTGGAAAAGAGCACAAGGGACTATGGTGATGGGTCACGGGTGAATCGGTGGTGGGTTGCCCAAGGGGAATAGACAATATTGTAAAAGATATAAAAAACAAAAAAAAAATCATGTATGCTTTTGAATCAATAACAGAAGCAAAACAAGAGCTAACCCTTGCAACGCACTGAGTGTGTGTGTGGTAGCCAAGTGGTATAACGTACTGACTTCTTTCATCCTCCCAGCTACCCTATTGTAGGTTTGTGTAATTGACATCAGAACCTCCGTCAGCCTATCTGACATTTGGGGAAACTGAATGCCACAGAAGCAGCGTGCTCAATCCAAGCCCTCACGGCTAATAAGTGTCAGAAACAGGGTTTGAACTTGAAAACTGCAGCTGAAGAGGCTGAACCCTGTTGTTCTCCAGAGATATTTACGGGGCAGCCAGCAAGCATGTTGGGAAAACCATGGATTTTGAAATCAAAGACATTTTGATCCAAATTCCAGCTCTGCTGGCTTCTACTGGGGAGCCTTAGGCAAACCGTGTTTTCTCTCCAACCAGAGTCACAATAACCCATTTCATAGGATTGTATTTCATTCCGATGAGTCCAGCACATAGGAAGTCTCCAATAATTGTTACTTCTTCTATCTGCTTTTCTGTCATCTCCCGGGAATGACTTGCCCTAGTGTCACAACAGTGGAAGGAAGGGCTGTCAGGATAGATTGTAGAGAGACTGGGAAGGCTCATATTGTAGATGGGGGGGGGGGGAGGTACCCTGCCTCCATCGGCAGCCACCTGGGGAGGTTGAGGTCCTAGATTGGAATTATGCCTAGGCCTTCTGCAGGTGACTTCATAGTTTTTGAGACTCAGTCTCTCATTCTCAGATGGAATTGGCTACCTGTCTAGAAGGCATTTGTGGGGGTCTCTATCTTTTTTTAAAATTTATTTATTTATACATACAGCTGGGGTACAGGCCAGAGGTGTGGAGTGGTGAGAGGCTTCACCAGAGACAGAGTGGGGAGCAGAACAGGCAGATCAGAAATACACTGCTGAGGGGAGCAGCGGGCGAGGCAGCAGAGGTCTGCCGCGCCATGTGGGACTCTTCCCGGCCGGGCGTCGAACTCGCATCGCTGCTGCCGACAGCTCCACAGCGCAGCGCTTAACCGCTGCGCCACCAGGGAGGCCCGGGGGTCTCTATGTTAAAATAACTTGAGGCAGCTGGTGATGGCTGCTTTGGGGTCAGCACCAGAGCTAACTTCGTCCAGGAGGGGAAAGCCATGAATCAGGAGTCATGTAGCAAGACAGGGTTTTCCTGCTGGCCAGACCGGTCAGCTGGGTCAATGTTTCCCTTGAGGGATTCCCCGGCTGTGCGCCTCGGTGGCCACACTCTGGTAGGATGTCTCCGATTCCCCTATCTGGCCTGAATCATCCCAGACCCCAGATTGCTCAGTAATCTCAGAACTCCAATAAAATTCTGCTTGGGTAGTCAAGTAGGACCCGTTAGGCACTCCGCTCACCCACAAAGCTGGGTGGGAGGCTGAGGGAACGGCACATCCTCTCGATTCTGGGAAAGGTTGGAACTTCCTTTCACTCTCCATCTCACACCTGGTACCTCAAACACAGGAAAAACACAAAGGCTGGAAAAAAATATACAATGATCAATGCTTTCTTCATCTCCGAACTCACTTGATTAGTCATAGCTGTAGTTTGGGTGGCTGTGATGATAACACCTTGTTGGTTTTCGTAGGGGTTGTGATGATCAGTTACATCGTCCACCTGCTGGACTGGGGAGGAGTGTGCCAGTTGACAAGATGGAGAAGCTGAAAACCATGGGAAGGTGTGGACAGGGCTGATACCAGGTGCAAAGACCCTTTGGGGTGAAGATGAATTTTATTGCCCCTGAGTCATGAGGGTGAATTACCAGGTTAGAGATGGTCGTGCAATGTGTCAAATCATTTAGATGGTTCATGGGTCATGTCTCCTAACCCGCTAGGTGGGAGGTGGGCAGTGTTCGCCAGCAGTCTGGACGCTGGCCAGGCCAGACTTACTTCCTCACCATTGCCATCAAGCTGCTCCCCAGCATGGCCACTGGCAGAAACTTCTAATGAGGAGTTAGAAGTCATCTGAATTCATATGAACAACTTAGTTTCTCCATCTGAAAAGTCTCATTGGGAGGATACATTGAAATAAAGATGGGGAGAGCCCGGCACAGCGAGGGACATACAGCAGGCACTCAACACGTGGTGGTTTGTTTTACTCCAGTTTCTCCGTGGCCTGTCCCCTCACACACTCCAGGGGCGGTCTCCTGCTTCCTAACCGCTCTCCCCGCCTCCCGCCCCTGCATTCGCTGATTGCCTTCGGGAAGTCTCTTTCCATTGCTCCGGTTCCTGCCGTCCTGCTCTGGTCTCCAGTCCTCTCTCCCAGGGGCCTCTCTTCTCTCTGGCCGGCCCTCTGTCAGCCTCCTGTGCTTCAGTTTGGCTCTTGATCACTGTATACCTTCTTCCATCTTCCCTCTTGTCACATGAAGGTAAGTTTTGTTTTTCCATGTAGATTTCCCCTGTAGTTTCTCAAGTCCAGGAACTGGGCTCATTGATTCTTTTAATTTCCATGCCCAACAGGTTACTAGTGAGCAATAGGTTCTTTGGAGGAGACCTCGGTGGGGGGTGCGGGTGTGGCAGTGGAAAGTTACCCGCACTGATGGGGAAACCAGCTGGGGCACTTCTGTTTGGGGATTTCCCTGGACCACGTTTCATGACCTGTGCCAAACTCCTTGCCTCGTCAAATTGCAGTCCTGCCACACCCCTGCTCTCTGTGCCTACTTCTGCCTCTCTGGTCGGCAGAGGTGCTGTGGGGTGGAAAATACTGACTCTAAGGGCAGAGGACAGTGAGTGCATATTCTTCAAGGCAGGAGGAGGGACCCCAAACCTTGTGCTCTGCAGCTCACTAGCCGGCTCCCTAACCCCTCCCCCATTTCCCTGTGCCATTCAAGGTCCTCGAGCCCCGCTGTCCTGCTCCGGTCTCCAGTCCTCTCTCCCAGGGGCCTCTCTTCTCTCTGTGCAAATAGCTCATACAGGGGCTAGCTGAAAAATTTGAGAATTTAAGTGCCCTTGGCTGCCAGGTACAGTTTAGCGGGCAACAGTCTGTGGGCGGTGGTCTTTGGCAGAGGGGATGGATGAGTCGTCTTAAAGCTGTGGCACCTTTCTAGACCCAGCCCGATCTTCGTGACACATTTCAACTTCTTTGCACCCAAGTGAGCGTGTTTTCTGTCTTCTCTCTCTTCTCTGGGATTGCTTTCTAGGGACCATTCCTACATGATGCCTGGTCAGGAGTGGGCTTTGAGTTTGCTCAGCCCAAGCTGGAGTACCTGGATTACTTATAGGTGGGGCATCTCAAGAGCCTGGTTTATTCCTTTCTACTTAACACCTCTTTCTGCTCTCCCCAAGCCGGCTTCCGCTGGGACTCCTGCCTGTACTTTAGAGCTATAAAATGACCCAGAATGCTGAGTTGGAAGGAACTGCAGGGATTGGCAAGTAGGCCTTCTTTCTCATTCTATGACAGACTGAGGGCGGTGGGCTCACATGGCCTATCCCGTGATCAGTGTCTGCCCTCAGGCCATTCTCCATACCCCGCTATCAGTTGTGTCTAAGTCAGTGATTCCTTTCTTGTTCCTGCTGCTACCAGTATTAAGACTTACTTTCTCCCAGAAACCTTCTCTCATGAATTTAGTTCACTCTTTATCTGTTACTACATGGGTGGCTTGAACTATGCTACTTTTCACCTACTAGTGTTTTTCTCTTTCTACTTGAGCTCCTGTAGGATTATTTCAATTTAAAAAAAAAATCATATGTATTGGTCTGGCAGCTTCTGAGGGTATTGTCCAAAGGCTCCCCCCCCCCATCATTCTAAGAGCCCCTGAAAGTCACCATCTTCTTTCTCTGGGCCCTCAACCTTGTCCAGCTCAGGGACACACACTCATGGGTACTCACTGCCCAGGCGGTGGGTGGCATCGCCTGATGACCCAGGCCATAAGGTCTCTTTGTGCTGAGGATGAGACTGACATTACTTTGAAGAAGATGCTTCCTTGACTTCTATGCTGGGGCCAGCCTCTAAAGGTCAGGGCTGAAGCTTGTTGCTTGACAGGATGTGAACATCCTTGGTTTTTGCAGGGTCAAGTTAGATCACTTGTCTGGGGTCAAACAATGACACATTCATTGCCAAACCTGTTCCTTTTGCCAAGTCAGTTGTCTTTTGTACTTCCTTGCTCAACTCATGCAGAATTGTAGAATTTTCAACCAGGAAGGGAGTCCATGATAGTGGGTTTGTGGGGCTGGAATCTTGCCCTAGATCCTTCTAAGCAAAATGAATGAAAATTGCAGGCACCAAAGAGTTAGCACGTTTACCTGTGGTGCCTATTTCAGCATCCCGTGCCCCGAAGAGTTCAGCTGTTCTTGAAAATGTGTAAATTTCTGCTGCTGGTCCTGAGCCCCTCACTGCTCTTTCTGTCAACACAGGAATGGACATATTTCTGTGTTCATTTGTCTAAAACTATTATTTGAAATATTGCTCTCCAAACTGGAGCACCTCGATTCCCTTTTTTTAATTGCTCAAGGTCCAGCCAAGCTTCTTGCTGTGTCCTTCTGCCCAGCCCATCATTCACAAATATGAGGGCTCCAGAGCCAAAGGATCCTAGCCACTTTAGGTTATGTCACCTCAGGGGGCAGGGTCTCTGGGGTATGATGGAGCCCACAGAAGAAGCAGTAGCTGTCAGGAAGCACCACATTCTGGGAGTTGGCTATGGCTCGTTCTTCAACTGACTTTGGGATGAAACAGTTTCTGAAGAGGTTTAAGACAAACACTTGGGCTGTCTCCCAGCCCAATCCCTGATTTTATAGCCCAAAGCCCTGAATCTAAGTGCGAGCTGGTGGCAGAGCCAGGGATTTGTCGGGACACAGATGTCCTGAGTGCGCGGGGAAGCCGGGACAGTGTTTGGCTGTGCTGAGCTGACACTGAAGGAGGAAGCAGAACACACCGGCTACAGGTGGCGGGACAGGTGACTTTCCCCGGACCACTTGCTGCCTGTCCTGTCCTCCCCAACAGGGTACCAGGAAGACGCAAACTTTCCCCTGTTTCCAGAGAGGGGAGCTGCGCTCAGGGGCCATGAGGCTTTGATTCCTCTTGCAGACACAGCTTTGCTTTCTCTGAAGCTTTGGCCCTCCCCTCAACACTCTGGGTTTACCTTAGTCAGCTAAAAATATGGAGAACAGTTCCAAGCTCTTTGTCTTCTGACTAAGGCAGTAGATCTGAGAGATGCTTGAGTTCCTCAGAGAGAAGGGTAAGGGGAAACATTTCTCCAAGAAGGTGTAATCCTCACAAAGGTGGGGAGACCAGAGGATGAAAATCTAACAGCTGTTGTCCTGGGGTGCTGACTAGTTATAAGACACAGAGTCAAACCTTAAGGTATTTACCGTGTTAGCCATTTTTCTTGAATTATTCTCAAAATAACCCCATCAGGCAGCGTCTAATTTTGCCTCAGCTTTAAAGAGAGGAAACTGAACGTCGGAGAGAGCTGAAGCACAATCCCGTCAGCGCAGCGGTGGAGCTGGACTTCAGCCCCAGGACACCTAATTTCAAGCTCAAATTCTCACTTTCATAGACTCCCCGGTTCCCCTGGAGGCGGTGGTGTAAGGTGAGTCTCCCCTCCTACCCCAGCTCCCCAAGGTAGGGATTGTGTGACCTGCAGGGTGGAAAGGGGATGATTTGTAAAAGGCAGAAGTAAAGGGATCAGGATTTAAAAAAAGTTGGGGAACTGCTAGGTTAGAGAAATGACTAAAATGGGAGAGAAACTGCTCCCTTCTCACCTTCTCCCACTGCCTAACTCAAGCTCCTCACCGGGCCAGGCGTGTAACCCAGTCCTGCCTTCTTGAGCCTGCAGGGGACTGTCCAAGCTCCATACAGCACAGGAGTCACTCTGTGAGGGATGTGGGGCTTTTGTGGAACTGTCACAGTCTTACAGAGTCTTCAGTTTATTTGGAAATGACAAGGAAAGAATATCCGCCCATCCACCCATCCATCCATCCATCCATCCATCCATCCATCCATCCATCCATCCATCCATCTCTCTATCATCTATCAATCAATATCTCTCTGTCTAGAGC
>PVIJ01000735.1:24077-59208 GCA_004024925.1 Scalopus aquaticus
GACCGGCCGGGGAGAATCCCACATGGCGCGGCAGACCTCTCCTGCCTCGCCCGCTGCTCCCCTCAGCAGTGTATTTCTGATCTGCCTGTTCTGCTACCCACTCTGTCTCTGGTGAACCCTCTCGCCGCCCCACACCTCTGGCCTGTACCCCAGCTTGTATGTATAAATAAAATAAATCTTTAAAAAAATATCTCTCTGTCTATCTAGATAAACGTTTCTTCTTCAAGAACACACCCTTCAATTGTACATACCTCAGGGACCCATCGAACCCGTCTATGCCCACCCCCAACCAATGAGCGGGACGTCAGAGCCCCACAATGCCCTGAGAAACACCCTGGCCTTCTCTCCCTATGGAGCCCTCCCACACAGTATGAGACTTGATTGAAGGTGTGGTTCAGCTCAGAGCAGCTGGGTTAAGTTTTCTGAAAGAGGTTGCCACGTGTGCACTTCTGCAGACCTCAAAGCCACCAGAAGGTGGAAACTTAGTGTACCTTCTTTGTAATGATGACTCTCTATGATTTTTCTGCACAGAGAGGTGCTTAGATGCACTGACATGATTCCAAGAAGATATGTGGGGCCTCCCTCGTGGCTCAACAGGTTAAGTCTCAGCACTATGAAGCTATTTGCAGCCACTGCAGCACCAGTTCGATCCCCAGCCAGGGAGCTTCCCACATGGCGCAGCAGACCTCTCCTGTCTCACCCGCTGCTCCCCTCAGCAGCGTATTTTAGTCAATCTGCCTGTTCTGCTCCCCACTCTGTCTCTGGTGAATCTTCTCACCCCCTGCCCTGCACCCCAGCTTGTATGCATAAATAAATAAACTTTAAAAAAAAAAGAAGATATGTGGAGGGGCATTTACATATGAACACACGTTTTGCTCACCGTTCGCATGTGTAGACTTAGTAAGCATGCACGTGTGTGCAACACTTCTGAGTTCTGTCTCGTGGAGTGAGTCACTTCGGTTACAGGGACCTCCGGTGTATGTCCCTCACTGCCAGCCGGCTGCTGGCCAGGTGAAGAGTTGCTGGAGGAGCTCCCAGGCCGAAGATGCTGATGGGGCGTGAGGGAATGTGGAGCAGAAATGAAGACCCAAGGGGCCTCCCTGGTGGCGCAGCAGTTGAGCGCTGCGCTGTGGAGCTGTCGGCAGCACGCGATGCGAGTTCGACGCCCAGCTGGGGAGAAACACACATGGTGTGGCAGACCTCTCTTGCCTCGCCCGCTGTTCCCCTCAGCAGTGTATTTCTGATCTGCCTGTTCTGCTCTCCACTCTGTCTCTGTCTCTTGCCGCCCGACGCCTCTGACCTGTACCCCAGCTTGTATGTATAAATAAATAAATCTTTAAAACAAACAAACAAACAAACAAACAAAAAAAGAAATGAAGACCCAAACTGCGCCCTCATAACACAACTCCTTGGCCCCCATCTGGCCATGGTTCGTTTCTTCACACTTACACAGTCTTCAGGAAGGTTTGCTGTCTGCAGTAATACAGTCCAGATAATGATACAAAAGTGTATACTTATTGAAAGAAGCCTGGGGGCGTCTCCAAAGAGCAGCGAGCAGAAGCTGCTGCAGGCCAGTGCCAGGATGGAACCGGAAGCAGAAGTCCTTGGAAAGTCTCTTGCTCTCTGAAGCCAGGTGCCTTTATGTCCCTTTATGCTTTCCTTGGTGCCGGGCATTGCACTCTTTCTCCAGACCTGCCTTACCACACTGGCTGTTTGCAGAAGACTGCAGGTACTCAGCCAGCAGCTATTTGTTTTTGTTTTTTTTTTTTAATTTCTTAACCATTTTATTTATTTATTTTTTAAATTTCAGTGCTTTTATTTATTTATTTTTTAATATATATTTTTATTGTTATTTATTTCTTTTACATTTTGTATTCCCCTTGGGTAGCCCACCACCAATTCACCCATGATCTATTTGTTTTTAACTGAAGGGACCAGCTAAGGCTGATTAGTGTTCTGGAGTCTCAAATCTCAATTCCTGGGAGACAGAGACTATTGACAAGCCTAGCTGAGGCGTCTAGCCTGAAATCAGCTACATCTGGGACCAGGGCCATGTGGCTGTCAGGGTCAGACTGGTGAAGAGTCATCACTGGTGTGGTAAGTCAGTGGCTTCTCCAGGAAGACCTGCTGGCCGGCCCTACTGAAGATCTCGCCCTCCTGAGTTCCCACAACACTATCTGTCCCTCTTTCAAGGCACTTGTCACTTCCTGTCTTGTGTTAATGTTGCTTTAATAAACATCATCCATCCCACCCATTTATAAACTTCTTATTTACCTTCATTTATCTCACACCTTGCGCAAAATACAAAAAATACAAAATACAAAAAAAATGGGCGTTTGCTTAGTAACCATTTGAGTCATGATAATACCCAAAGAAATCAATTTTTAGGAAACTTAAGCAACTTGACCAAGTTGTTGATTTCACCACATTATTTTGAGTTCATCAAATTCAATTATTCAACCAACTAGTTAATTCAACTAATACGTACTGAGCCCCTCACACACCAGGCGCTATCCTGCCTGCACAGGAGTTACACACTAAACAGGACAAAGGAAGTTCCTACCCCGTCGAGCTCCCAACTTAGCAGTGGAGGCCTCTACCAGGCTGTTGACTGTGACCTGGACTTTATACTGGGCGCTAAGGTTGGAGATATTTCAGTCTTCTGCACTGCCCCGAAAAGCCCAGTTTCCCTGAGGGTTGCAGCTGAATCGTCAGATACGTGACTGCACACCAGAACAGAGCTGACAGAGGAGGGGGAGAAGCGCCTGAGACCTCAAAGAGAACAAATTATCCCCTGGGGGGGAAAGGGGTGGGGAAGGGAAGTTTCACTGAGAACAGTGACCAGAATTTAGCTTCCTGCAGAGAAAATTTCAAGCACCGTGAAAACACTGCGGTGTCTAGAGCAGTGTCACAGAGATGTGGTGTGGCTGGAGCACGAGGAACACTAGGGAAAGATCTGAGGCTGACCAGGGACTTTGTCTGGCCTTGTGTGCTCTGCCCTGGAGGCTCTGAGAAAGCATAGGCAGCCAGCTGCCCTGGCACCTGGAGGGCAGTGATGTTTGCCCCTTCAGGCACCGGGCCAGGGCCAGGCAGAACCAGGAAATAAGCAACAGCTCCCAGTCAGGAACATTCTAGAAGACCCCAGGATGAGTCACTCATTGCTGGCTCTGTGGTCATTGACCTTTGGCTCAGAAGGTCAAATGGTGAGATGAAATTTTCACTCCCAAAGGGCAACCTTCTTCAGAGAGCGCTTGATATTCCAACTTTCACTCTCTGTCCAACTTTCACTAAGTGTGAGTGACGTGGGATTTTCTAAATTTTGCAATTTAATTTAAGAAATCAAAAGTCCATTTGTAGTTAAAAAGAAAGCAGAATGAGGCGTCCACACCCACATGTCTACTGAATTACACTTGGATAGCCATCCTCCCTTAGCCAATGATAAGATGAGGTACAGAGGTCAGAGATTTCTAGAAACTGCTTCTGTCCTGGGATGTACTTCAGGGGACCACAGTTCACATCGTTCCTGGATGGGGGCGGAACGGGGCCAACTTCTGGGTCCTTCCTTTAGCCAAGGTCAATACTCTTCACATGCTGCTCCCCCTTTCCTTTCCAACCCTATCTCTATCTCCTCCCTACCCGGGTTAGCCAACAGCCTTGCTGGCCCTCCTGCCTGTTTAGGTGTTCAGCTCTCTGGGACAGTCTTAGATAACCCTTCCCTTGTCTCTGCTGTCAAATATCATCATCCTCCAGTTCATACCCAAAGGTCCTTGTCTCTGTGGAGGTTTCCCCAACCCACTTGACCCAAGAGCTCCCTCTTCTGTACTCTTCTGGCTTCTGCTGCTACTCTCACCTCATGGCAGTAGAGTTATTTATTCTTAGGTGAAGTAGGCTCAGTATGTGAAGCTTAAGATCTAGACCTCAGTTATTTCTATCCCTGGGCGCTAGCAACAGTGCCCAAAATACAATAGTTTATCATATGTTAAATATACACTATAATCAGCATGTAGTACACACTCTATTCACTAATGAAGGGAGGTTATCTAGGCATTTGGGGGTTGGGTAGAAGACAGCTTTGGGAATAATTCCAACAGGTAGAAAATGGGGGAAGGGCATTCCAGAGGAGCAGTGTGAAGAAAGGCACCAAAATAGGAGAACATGAATAGACATGAGCGCCTAGAGAGAAAGAAAGAAGGAAGGGTGAGTAGGACGAAGTGTTGAGCTTGCTGCTGGCCTCCTTTTGCGCGCCGGTGCACTAGGTCTTTACAAAAACTTGGTGAGGTGCTGTTCTCCCCAGAGGAGTCAACTGCCAGTCAGCCATAAAGGTCATGCAGCTCATGAGTTGGTGATGGAGATGAAATGAGACCAGTTCTGCTGGACTCTAAAGCCCATGCCTCATTGGAATCTTTGAAAACTTAGCAAGTAATTCAGGTTAATTATGTAACTTCATAAGTAATTCTGGTTGGCTAGAATCTAAAGTTTAAGTGAAGATGAGTAGGCGGGAAATGCTGATGGAGTTAACATTACAGAGCTGTAAGACAAATAATACAGAGGGCTTCTTGACTGCCTGTCACGTGTCAGGCATTTAGATATGTCACATCATTAAACCAACGGCCTCCATTTTACAGATAAGGGAACAAAAATCTCAGAGATGTTAATTTGCCCAAGGCCACACATAACCAATAAATGATGGAGCCACGACTTTAATACAGATCAGTTGATTCCATAACTCAGGCTCATTGGGAAGGAGTTTAAGGGTTAAGTCATCACTTGTAATTAAATTCTTAATAATTGAGATAATAGGAATGCTGGTCTTGACAATTTCCAAGCTTCTCTGCCAACACTGCCTTCCCTATGTAGTTCTACTCACTAGTCCTGCCGCTTGCTTTGTCTCCTCTGCCCAAATGGATGAAAATGGACCCCAAAACAAGGTGAACTTCTAACATTGAACAAAATCTTCTGGAAGATAAAAAATTTTCTTGAGGAAGAGAATGGATAGAAAGGTTAAAAAAAAAAAAGTCAGAGCTAGGGGACCTGGTCAGGATCTCAGAGGAGATGGAGAAATTGCTCTGGAAGGGCCTTATCCTTTTCTGGATATAGTTCTGAATGGGCAAAGTTCAAACATCAGCCTTGTTCAGAATAACCTGGGACTGCTTGTTCAAAAGGCGAATTTCCTGGTCCCACTCCAGATATTCAGAAGGTTTTTTGTGGGGCCTGAGAGTGCCTTTTAAAACAAATACCACAGAGTCTACAACTCGAGTACACTGCCTTTTCCATACAGTCACACCTATGGACTTTAGTTGTTAGTGTGGAGAGAACTTGGGGTGCCAGTAACTTTGTGGTTGAATGTCTTCCTGCTCCCTGCCTCAACCAGAGACACTGACCTGGCGGCCATGTGTAGGAGTCCCCGTCTTTCAGAATTAGTGATGTGGTTACAGTGGCAATGTGACTCTGTGGATGGAAGAAGGTAGGTCGGATGTGAGAGTCTCCCTCCATGAACATGTGTGCGTCATCAGTCACAGCTCGTATCTTTACTCTCGAAAACAAGTCATTTTGTTCCTGTCAGCATCTTGGTTGGCCCACAACAAAGAGGGCAAGTTGAGAGAGACAGGCAGAGACACAGGTTTCAGGTGATGTCTTAGGACATAAGTGGGGTTGGGGAGTGCAGGAAATCAAGATTTGGGGGACGAATTAAGCTGCCTTCAGCAGTACAAAAATATGCTTATTCTGTCAGAGGACATCAGAGCTATATGCTTGCATGAGTTTTAAGGACTATAGTGTTTTTATTTTTTATCACCAGCAATTGGGTGAGCTAGGCCAGACCTCTCTATGGAAGCGAGTGTCAATCTAGATGCACTAAAAAATAATCTAAAGCTTAAAAAAATATAGATGAATAGACCTCACCCCAAGTCTTCTACTTTTTAATTTTTTTTTATTTTTTTAAAGATTTATTTATTTATGCATACAAGTGGGGTACAGGCCAGAGGCGTGGGGTGGCGAGAGGGTTCACCATAGATAGAGCGGGGAGCAGAACAGGAAGATTGGAAATACACTGCTGAGGGGAGCAGCGGGCGAGGCAGGAGAGGTCTGCCGCGCCATGTGGGAATCTCCCTGGACAGGCATCGAACTCGCGTCGCCACTGCCAACAGCTCCAGAGCGCAGCGCTTAACCGCTGCGCCACCAGGGAGGCCCACCCCAAGTCTTTTAAATTAGGCTTTTAGGGGTGGGGCCTGGGGATCATATAAAGCTCCCAGGGATTCTGGCAGAGCCAGATGTCAGTCTCTCCAGGGGCAGTGCTTGGAAACCACTCCACTAAAGAGAGAGGGAAAATCATTTCAGCTTGAACATTATACTATCAAGTCATCTTTTCTCTCCACCTGTGTCTCTTCCCACCATAACAAAGCAGGAGGCTCAGAAAAGCTTCGTCTCACTTCTCTTATAGGGAAGCACAGAGCAGACCTCTCTGTGTAAAATCCACAAAGGCTTAATAATTTCACTCTGTCATCTACACTTACTTTCATTTTATTTAAATACTGGTTGCCTGCCACTTATACCTGCCTGCTGAGTTTGCAGACAACAGTCGCAGGATGTGGCCTCCAAGGCAGTGTCCATGAAGTCGAGTTGGGTGGCTTCTGTTACAATCAGGAAACTGAGTCCCTGGGCCGGGAGAGTTGGGGCCTAAGAACCCCAAAGTGCTTTCCAGCACAGACATTCCATTGCCTGGCTTCCGTCTTAGGCCATTTCAAGTTTTTTTTTTCTTTTCTCTTGATGTTCTTCTATTTTCCATACCTCTCTAGATCCCCTACTTGGAGATAACTCCCAGATTGGGTGCAAGACAGTCTTGTGGATAGTGAGAAACTTCAGGTGACCACAGAGAGAAGAAATTAGGCCGTTTTCCACCCAGTGTGCATGATTTGAGTCATTGGCTGTGTCTTTACCCTCAATAATAGAGTCTATCGATGCAGGCACAGTACAAGACCAGAGATACCTGACATAATGACCCAGGAGTCAAATAAGAGAACAACCTGCCAAAGAAACTTCTTGCAGTCTCCTGACAGCTTTCTGAGACTTCCTCAGGGGTCAGGAAGATGGGCTGGGCTTTTTCAATTTAAAATTATTTGTTGTCCCTAAAACACCATCACATTAGAGAACAAGTAGCTGTGTCTTTAAGGGACAGTCTGATGTGGGTAGTATGATTTGAATCACTGAGGAGTGCTGTTTGCTTTTGAGATCATACTTCTTCAAAGTTCTGCTCACTTCTTGGCTCTTCCATGGACACATTCCTGTCAGATAAGTCCTGGGTAATGTCCGCTGCCCACTCCTGGTTCTGATTCGAGAGCACACCTGTATCCATACAATTCATGTGACTCTTAATCATGTATGTATCTGATAGCTTTCAGCTGACTTAGATTGTTACTTATCTTTTTTGTGCTAGTTTACACTCAAGAATACAGTGAGCAAATTATTGCATTAATATTATCCACTTACGTGTCCAACAAATAGTTTTTCGGTGCCAACTTGTGTTAGGCAGTTTGCTGGGTCCTGGGATCTCTCTCTCTACCTCTATCTCATATATCTTAGGTGGTAGGTGCTATAAAGATACAGGTTTGAAGTGAATTAAATAATATGATAGGGAAACCCCTTTTTCAAAGAATGCTATATATTAGGTGCTAAATATCACATACATGTTATTAGCACATGTCATAAAAAAGGAAATGATTCAAGTAGAAGAAAAAATATTAGGCTGGAAAAATGGTTACTGAATTAAACTCTAAAATGGTAGACATATCTTGCAAATGGATACTACAGAAAACTAAATTAGTAAGTAAAAGATAAACTGAAGATAAATTTCCTAGAACACAAAAGCAAAAGATAACAAAACGAAAATGAAAGAGTAGAATAATTATGAAAGACAGATATCAAAAAGCCAACTCACAAATAAGACAAATAACTAAAATAATTAGCATAATCATTTGTAACAGAAGCCCTATGGTAGAACATTTACTGACATTAAGCAAATCTTGTTTAAAAAATTGAATGTGCTGCCTGTTATTAATCAGAAATCTTTGTGTCGTGTCAGGGTTCCAGCTCAAACTGTCTGAAGCAAGCCAGGGATTTCATTTGCTCACATAATGCTGCTCAAGGGATTCCCAAGAATATGTTCCCCAACTCTGGATTTTCTCTGAGTTGACTTCATTCTTGGGTAGGTTATTTTCATAACTTGGCATCCAGTTGCTCCAGCCTTATATTCTAGTTTCTATGAATATAAGCGATGAGAAGAAAGAGTTTTTTCTTTTTTAATACATGTGGCATCCACCTGGGGCGAATCCTCATTGATTCTGACAGGTCTGGATTGCCTTTGAAGCAATCTAGGTGACAGAGGAAGGCGCTGGCTTTGGTTTCATTGGCAGCACACTTTCGGAACATGGGGTGGTCACCACCATCCCGTATCCGCATGGATGACAAGAAAGGGAGAAACAGTTCTCCAGAGGAAAACAGTTGCTGACTCCAGAGGGAAGGGGGGTGGATGCTGGTTGGGCTCAATAACATCTTGTTGGGCAGATTAATAAAAGAACCCCTTTCAAATCTATTGTTTATAAAATTTTAATTTATTTTATTTTTTAAACTTTTTTTTAAAGATTTATTTATTTATTCATACAAGAACTGGGGTGTAAGCCAGAGATGTGGGGTGGTGAGAGGATTCACCAGAGACAGAATGGGGAACAGAACATGCAGATCGACTGAA
The DNA here is from genome assembly GCA_004024925.1 of Scalopus aquaticus. Taxonomy (NCBI): domain Eukaryota; kingdom Metazoa; phylum Chordata; class Mammalia; order Eulipotyphla; family Talpidae; genus Scalopus; species Scalopus aquaticus. The sequence continues at coordinate 32,821 of PVIJ01000735.1, forward strand.
GTACACTGCTGAGGGGAGCAGCAGGGAGACAGGAGGGGTCTGCTGCGCCATGTGGGAAGCTCCCTGGACGGGGATTGAACTTGCGTTGCAGTGGCTGCGGATAGCTTCATAGGCTGAGACTTAAAACCATTGCACCACCAGGGAGGCCCTATAGAATTTAAAAATCGAAAAGATTATAAAAACCCTACACATAAATATGAAGGAAGGTACAAAAAAGTGACTTTTCTCTCAGATTTCTCCTCAATAACTCTAAATACTAGAAGACAATGAAACAAAGTCGTTTGAATAGTAAAGGAAAGAGATTGTGTGACCTAAGAATTCTATACCTAGGCAGATTATTCCTCACAATGTATGTATGCAGAAAATGTAATTCCAGGACTCTTCTTAAGAAAGCTAGTAAAGAATGTGTGGTTGAATAATTAGGATAAATTTAAAATAGATACATCAATTCCTTCAACTCTATTCCTGAAATTGGTCCCCTTCTCCCGTAACTGTATTTCTGCTGTAGTCCACGGCAACATCATCTCCTGCATGGAGCACGCCAGAACCTCTTAATTCGCTTTTCTCTTCTGCTAGCAGCCCTTCCAAGTCATCCCCTACACATAATCCGCTGTCTCTTAGTAAGCCAGGTCATGCCACTTTCTTACTTAAAGTAATTGATGGCTTCCTATGGCATGTGGAACAAATTCAGGCTCCTTTGCAGTCAAGTCCCTTGTCTGATTTAAGCTCGGCCCTACCCAAGCACACAGCCCTTTGCTCGCTGCCTTTAAGGCTCCACCATTCCTCCTGCCTGTGAACTTGCCAAGCCCTTCCCCTGCCAGGGCCCCCATGCTAGCTGCTTCCTCTGCCTGGAACTCTCCTCTCAGTTCTCTTCGGCTGGTTCCTCTTCTTTCACTACTTCTCAGCTCGCCGACACCATGTCCTCAGATGTTCTCTGGTCTCACAGCCTAAAAAACGACTTCCTTCTGTTTTTTGTGGCACCCAAATCCCAAACCATTAACCATACCTTACTTACACATTCCTAGTATTCTGTCTCTTACCTTAGTGTGTGAGCTCACCACGGCAGGCTGATGTCTCTTTTGCTCCCCATTGAGTTCCCAGATCTGCGCAGTGCATGGGAGACAAAAATGGTGCATAATATGTGAGGTAGGAGAAGAAACATGAAACGAGGTATTAGTTATAGAAATAAATAGAGAGAGAAAGAAGTTGAGGTAATTAATATATCGAAGGAGATGGCAAACATTTTTTCTATGATATTAAAAAATGGGGTAGTGAACAGATTTTAAAGTTCCAGATTAAATAAATAAATATAGTCTACAGAGCTTTCTGTTTCTTAATCAGGGCCATAAAAATTGGTATATACTGAAGTGGTGCAGAAGCTCTGAGAACAGAGTAAGTTGTGGCTGTCTAGAGTGTGGCCTTGAAGGGAATATAGCACTCACCGAATCAGGGAGAGGTGAAAATGGAGGGTGTGTGTGTGTGTGTGTGTGTGTGTGTGTGTGTCTAGGGGGGAGGGGCATAACGTGACTCATGCACCACAGGACCCAGAGGGTTACATTTCAGAGGAAATGCGGAAATTGCTCCCTCTGGACAGAGCTCCCTCCTTGCAGGGCCTGGCACCCTGTGTGTGTGTGTCTGCATCAGCTGACGTCGACAAACTTTGGTTTGTGGACAACAAGGACACCTTGTGGCCCGACAAGGGAGTGGGAGACGGAGCAGAGAGACTGTAGGGGCTTGAGGTGCTGTGGAAGGAAGGACTGGCTGGGGGCACCGTGAATGAAGGGGTGCATGAGGAACTTGCAAGACAGGAAAGGAAGGCGGAGGGCTGTGGGATCAGGTGCGTGAATCCCCATGAGCCTAGACGCAGGTCTTGTTTAGGTGGAGCGAGTGAGCTGTTACTGGAAAACAGCCTGGCCGTGTGCAGAGTGATGCCCCTCGGGGTGGCTGCCAAAAATTGGGGAGAGCAGTGACAAGGCAGAGGTGGCACTCTTTTTTTTTTAAAGATTTATTTTATTTATTTAGCATACAAGAGCTGGGATACAGGCCAGGGGTGCGGGGTGGGGAGACAGGATTCACCAGAGACAGAGTGGGGAGCAGAACAGGCAGATTGACTGAAATCCACTGCTGAGGGGAGCAGCGGGGAGACAGGAGAGGTCTGCTGCGCCACATGGGTCAGCTCCCTGGCCAGAGATCGAGCTCTTGCTACAGTGGCTGCTGATAGTTTCATAATGCTGAGACTTAACTCTGTGTGCCACCCGGAAGACTCCCCCATTTATGGTTTTCTTTTTTCAAAAATATTTATTTATTTACTCATACTAGCTGGGGTGTAGGCCAGAGGTATGGGGTGGTGAGAGGATTCACCAAAGACAGAACAGGGAGCAGAACAGGCGGATCTACTGAAATACACTACGGAGGGGAGCAGTGGGGAGGCAGGAGAGGTCTGCTGGGCCATGTGTGTCAGCTCCCTGGCTGGGGATTGAACTCGTGCTGCAGTGGCTGCTGATAGCTTCATAGCACCAACAGAGAGGCCCAGAGGTGACATTGGTTTTTTTCTTTTATTATTAATTATATCTTTTACATTATTGTGTATTCCCCAAAGGTTAATCCAAATAGAGGTGGCATTCTTGAGCAGAAGGTCTGGACTGGATTACCCTTCACTGTCATTTCTCAGCTATGTAACCATGAGCTAGTTGAGTATCTTAAAACTGCTCTGTTGAGAGGCAGCAAATCATGTACTGGACAGCCCTGGGTGACCCCCTACACTGGACTTTGTTACACTGTAGCCAGAACACTGTGGCCTGTATGAGTTTCTGGAAATGCTTGGCCAACCCTGGCTTTTCCAGTCATGCCCTCACTTTAACTCAGCCTCAAAGAAAGGCACTGTAGATTTGCTGAGTAGGATATTCCTCTGCCCAGTCCTTAACTTCGGAAAGGACATTAAAAGATGATTTTATCCTTCACCCAGCCTCTGAGGAAGTTAACTACACACCCATCCCGACCTCTGGCATTTGTCTACTTTTAGGAGAATCATCGGAAAAGGCCTGTTCACCTGGCAAAAGTAGCATGTGAAACTGGCTAATATTTTTCTTTTTCCTTCTGACTTATTTCACTGAGCATAATCCAGTCCAGCTCTATTCGTGACGGTTTCATTTATAGAAGTAATATAGGGAAACCAAACCCGGGGTCAGAAAAAAAAGACAAAACTAGCAGGTAAACAGAGACATACAGCAGGAGAGAGGGAAGGAGAGGGATCAAAACAGGGGAGGGAATAGCACAAGAGACCATGGTGGCGGTTCATGGGTGATTTGGTGGCAGGAATTTTATGGGGATTACACCTGAGGGGAGAAATCAATATTGTACAAAAATAAACAATGGTGTAAAAAAATAAAAATAAACGAAGAAGTGGCATGTGGAACAATTACCACTAGATGGCGCCATAGCAGCCTCAGTGCATTAGACCCAACCAACTTCCAACAAGCTTCAGACATAATAAGGGAACTGTGGAAGTGTGCCAGGGTGACGAGGAAATAGATATTTCCACCAAATGGCTCGCAAGATACTCTCCTTCATTTAATGAGTTTGACAGGAATTTCCTCAGAAATCAATGAGTGGATGGGATGCTGCAGCTTAGCAATGGTTGGGTGTGGAATCAACTATGTCACCTGTAACTGTGGACAACTTATAACAACTTCACTTGGGGACAGTTACCTTCCTCAGACCCATCCCAACCACTCTTTATTGCCACTAGATTCATAATTACGGTCAGACCTCAGTTCTCTCTGAGAGGGACGTATACAAAATCTGACTCAAGAGGAGATAGTTTATATGCTAAAAGAAGGGTATGATTTTATAATACATATTGGCAGAAATCTGGAAAATATATGTAGGAGTATATAGTAAGGTGAAAAACACAAGGATAATGGATATAGCAACAGATAAAATCAAATTTATTGAGTGCTTTTACTAGATATTCTGGGTTCGATGTGTTAACTCTTGTAACTGCAGGTGACTCAAAATTTCTTGATTGACTGAACCTTGGACTTAATGCACTTATTAAAATATGATTAATAATGTTGGAATTTAGGGGCCTCCCTGGTGGCGCAGCGGTTGAGCGCTGCGCTGTGGAGCTGTCGGCAGCACACGATGCGAGTTCAACACCCGGCCGGGGAGAATCCCACATGGTGCGACAGACCTCTCCTGCCTCACCCGCTGCTCTCCTCAGCAGTGTATTTCTGATCTGCCTGTTCTGCTCCCCACACTGCCTCTGGTGAACCCTCTCGCTGCCCCATGCCTCTGGCCTGTACCCCAGCTTGTATGTATAAATAAATAAATCTTTAAAAAAAAATAATGTTGGAATTTAGAATTTCCTTGCCATGATGTAGAGGAAGGCATCAAGACTTAGGGTGAAAGGAATGATGAAACGACTTTATCACACTGGAACTGCATACCTACCCACCAAATACATCAACCTATGAGCTCAGAGGACACTTCATGAAGATACTAGGAAAAACTCTACTGATGGTCGTACTTGTATCTCTGAAAGCTTTGTGGTGGTTATCTTTTGGAAACTACATATCGTGTAAAGGATACCTCTAGACAGGTGGGCGTCCTGATTTCCATGAGAATTCCCGTATAGAACTTAATCAGCAGATACGGGGGTCACAGTTACCATAAATGGCAGCAAGGATACAGTGACAATCAAACTGCTCTGAAACCCAGGGACCTTTAGTGGGACAGTTGATAATGGTTACAATGAGGGACGAAAAAAATCACAAACTACGGTGATGTTGCATAATGATGATCTATAATTGAGTGAACCCCATTTCCAGGCCTAAGCCAGTTCCAGACTTGGACTCCCTTAATTGAAGGGAGGCAAAATGACTCGTCCTGTGGATTTCAATCAGCATTTCTCTCCAGCAATTCCAGTCTTGCTTAACTTGTGCATAAAGTTGCCTTAATGAGTGAGACGGGAATTCTGCGGGGCCTCCACATGGGCTTGGCCTTCACCGAGGCTTTTCTGACTGTCATTGGGCTGGATGCCCACCTGCCGGGCAAACCCTGATAGAGCACTATTCCCTAAGAGGTGCAGCACCCAGGCACAAGTTGGTTATATTGTACCCCTCTTATCGTGGAAGGGAGCAAAAGGTCTTCTTCCCTGGAGTAGACATGTATTCCGAACACATATTTGCTTTCCTGCCTAAGAATCTTCTGCCAGCACCATCTGTGATTACGCAAGTGTGGTGTAATGATTCTGATCACGAAAGGCAAAAGGCTTGTAGCAGTTCCATGGGCTCATCCCCATAGCAGTAACTGGGACTGCCACATACCCCACATCTGAAAGCAACCGACCTGATAGGAAGATGCACAGACCTACTACGGTACGGTGGCAGTGGGGGATTACACCTTGAAAGCGTCTTCCTCAAAAGATGCAGATTACACTTGGAAGCATAGACAGATGATTCTGTGCTCCTCATGGCCAGGCTATATGGATCTGGGAGCTAGAGCAGAGATGAACTGCCTCCTCTCACTACTAAATCTCATAGTCTGATCACAGAATTTTTGCACCTCCTCTCCCTATGAATTTAACCTCTTTGAGTTCAGAGCCTTGATTCCCAAGGAACAAATGCGTTTACTATGTAAGATACCAATTTTGCGTTGACTTGGAAGATAAGGCGAACTCCTGGTGATACTGAGCTCATTGTACTGCACAACCACTAGGCAAAGAAAGAGTCACTCCTCGGACTGTGGTGATTTTTTTTCTTTTCTTTCTAAAAGATGTATTTATTATGTATGCAAGAGCTGGGGTGTAGGCCAGAGGTGTTGGGGATGGGTGGGAGGATTCACCAGAGACAGAGTAGGGAGCAGAACAGGAGGATCTACTGAAGTACACTGCTGAGGGGAGCAGCGGGCAAAACAGGGGCGGGCTGCGCTGTGTGGGAAGCTCCCTGGCCGGGGATCGAACTCATGCTGCAGTGGCTGCTGATAGCGTCATAGTGCTGAGACTTAATCCCTTGCACCACCAGGGAGACTCATGACTGGAGGGATTGATATTTATTTCCAAAGGGAAATGGGTTACTGCCACTCAATGGGGGGAAGGCAGGAATATATCCAGAATCCAGAATGTTATCTGGGGATAACTTTTAATAATATTCAATGTCCGGTAATAAAAATTAATAGAAGGTGACAATTTTCCCATCTCCCTGCCAAAGGCATACCTCCAATGATTAAGATCTTTGGGCAATATAGAGTAACATAAAAAAACAAAAAAAAACAGAAACAAAAAACAATCTCTGAGGTACTTGATGATGGCAAAAGGAACATGAAATGGATAGTGGAAGTAGCAGTTTATAAATTCTAATTATGACTTCACAACCAATAGTTACTTGCTATATATATATGTATATATATATGTATTTTATCTCTCCCTCCCCCCATTCTTATCCTTGTTTGTATAAGTTTTGTTGGGAGTTAACTTTACAGTTTGTATCTTATTCATTCAGATGAAATTGTGACTGAACTTGAGAAATAATTAACACTACTTAGAGATGAGTGTAGTGAGAGTTGGGGCTTCACAACTTGAATTGATGTGATGCTGTGATTTATAACAATAAATGTATATTTGATCATTGTCCCAGTTCCTGATACAGAGTCCCTAAACCCTTGGAAATTCCTGAGTGGTAAGAGCAGTAGGGTATTGTAGGGTAAATGAGAATTATCAGGGTTTTCCGCCCTCCCCCCAGTGATCGACCTCTGTAGGCCTACACGCATGCCTGATGGCGGGCACCTGGAGTAGGGTGTGGGCATGCGTGAGGGGGCGCACCTGGGCCAGAGACTGGACTTAGAAGCAGAGGAAGCAGCGACAGCAGTAGCAGCAGCGAACAGAGCGTGGAGCAGAGGACCGTTTGGTGTGCAGCAGAGACCACGAGATGCTGCGAGAGAGCCTGAGAGAGTGAAGATTTGCCAGGGGCTGGGAGGCTTCCAAGCCCCCCGGCCCCGTTGCCTGCCCTATACCTGGTTGCCTCTCAACAAGAGACCATTAAAAGTCTAAAAAGCCACCGAGGGCTCCAGAACTCCTCCTCCCCTTTAGACCCATCTGCACAGCTCCATGGAGAACCTGTGCTCCCTGTGTTGTCCTGCCACAACAGGTATCTTTAGTCATCATATTTGTTCTCCTGTTCTCAGTTCCTGAAATGTCTTGGTGCCATGAAGGGGCTTCTTATTAACAAGTCCCTTTCCACTACAGACAGTGTATGTGAATGAAGTGACTAAGGATGGGGGCTAATTGTCAGGGCAACCAACAATACAGGGTAAACATTCAATCCCATACTCTGATTTCTGGGAGAGGAAGAGGGGTTGGAGATCGAATCAATTACCGATGGCGAATGATTTAATGAATCATACTTATGTAATGTTACTTCCATAAAAATGCAAAAGGCTGAAATTCAGAGAGCTTTCAGCTGGTGAGCCAGAACATTTTCATGTGCTACTGTGCTGGACCCCAAACTCCACAAGAACAGAAACTCATTGTTTGGCCCCTTGCCCTTCATCTGGTTGTTGACTCACAGTCCATGTAATAAATCATCAATCTAGCAAGCAAACTGCTGTCCTGAGTTCAGTGAGCTACTCTAGCACATTAACTGAACCCAAGAAACAGAAATCAGAAGCAGAAAGAACAATCTGGGTCTGCCCGTGGCACCTGAGATTGAAGGCAGTCTTTTGGGACTGAATCCTTTACTTGCATAAGCTGATATTATCTCTGCATAGTGTCTGATAGTGTCAGGCTTGGATTGAATTGTAGAACCCGTAGCTGGTGTTGGAAAACTGCTGTTTGTTTGTGTGGCGAACACCTCCTTGGCTCCACACACATTGGAATTGGGTCTCAGAACCTTTCTAGGGGGAAAAGGTGATGCTGTCTTGGTTCATAAGCAGAAGAGGGGCATTTTGAGAAGGAAACAAAAAGGGCTTCTTTGTGGTTATATCAAAATAAAATTTTTGTAGGGTATTACTATGGAAGTTGACTAGCCAAAGGGGTAGACTGTATCAGTTATTAAGTTATTGCTTCCAGTCTAATCCACATTTTTATATTCTGTTTTGTGATCCTGGAACTGGGACTCTGAAATTCACAACTTTGATTTTCCAACTGATTCTGCCTATAAGGACATTAGATGGAGGATGTCAGACTGGAGAAGGATCAAGGGGTTTACTCCTTATTGTATATTTCTTGAGATTTTCCTGTCTATTTATGGTTTCTGTGACTATTACCCCAGTCAAGCTTATTGATCATAGTGTACACATTTTCTTCTTGTGCCAGTTTGCAGTTTTTCTAACACTGAAAATAGTCAATCTCATCATGTCCTCTCTGGGAATACCAGAGAGATATAACGAACAGCTAGCCAGTGATTCTTTCTCAGATATCTGCATCCCAAACCTCTGGGTCTCCTTTTTTAAATTCATATGACTAGCACTGGCTGAGCAATATTCCTACTCAGAGGTCTGAGTTTAAGTTCTGCAGGAGATGCCTACTAAATTTCTAAGTTTTAATAGTTTCAGTGTTTGTCTTTTGCATCTTCGGATGGCAGTGGTTGCAATTTTTAGTTACTGTGATTAGTCATTTGGCCAACTTGGCTAGTCTGTAGTACCAAGTTATTTAATGAGAATATGAGTTATTTAATGAGTTATTTAATGCTAATATGGGTGTTGCTGTAAAGACAGGCTGTAGATATGGTGAATATTTGCAATCAGTTGTCTTTAAGTAGATTAGCCTCAACAATGTGAGTGGGCCTCCTCTGATCAGTTGAGTTAACACTGAGGTTTTCAGAGGAAGAAGAAATTCTGCCTCAAACTGCAACCTGACCTCCTGTCTGAGAATTTCCATATTGCTGACTTGCCTTATGGACTTCAGAAGTGCTAGCCCCCCACAGTTGTATTAGTCAGTTCCTTGAAATCAATCTATATATATTAAAAGATTTTGGTTCTGTTTCTCTGGAGATCTCTGGCTGATACAATTACCTGGTTAGATCTTTGTACCTATTAACACATATTAAATGCTTTCTATTCAAGTAATTAGTGTGGTCTTGATTGCCCGACTGAACTTTGACAGAATCAGTGATAACAATTGATGGACATTTTTAATAGACTCCTATACCGCCTGGGAGTTTAAAAGCTAACATGATGTGCCTCCTTAGTGCAGTAGACATCACGTCGATCTCATAAGCAGCTAACATAAGGAGAAATTGCAGTCCGAAAATAGAAAATTGCTTAAGTAGAAAAAATAGGTGCTAATACTGAGTCTACTGTAGACTAGCAAGAGACAATGATTAACATACAGAGCAGGTAAGCAGAATTCTGCAGAGCAGAATGGAGGGAATCAGTCTCAGAAGAAAGCAGCTAATAGAATTATAATCAGAATGCACTTTGAACATATAGATTTCTATAAAAGCTATGAATTCTCTAGAAAGACAAGATTTTCCCTGTGTAGAAGAAAAAGAGAACCGAACACATTGGGTCATATAAAAGATTAGAACTGGAAGAAAGAAATCACAAAGGATCAGAGCAGAAGTTAGTTGTCCTAGTTACTATTTGTCTACCTCTTTGGGGAGGATGTTCTATTTTTTTATTCCTATGCAACAAATCATCCCCAAACATAGAATCTTAAAGTAACAACTATTTGTTTTACTTCCAGGCCTGAATTTTGGTCAGGGCTCATTGCAGACAGGTCATTTCTGTTCCACACAATGTTAATTGAAACAGCTAGACTGGTGGTGGAAGATTCACTTATATGCCTCAGGTGCCTGCGTCTAGTTCTCTGGGATCTCAGCCAAGATGGTGGTCTGTGAACTTTATTTCTACTGGGCTACTCTCCAGGTAGTTTGTTATCACTTATGGTATAGCAATTGGGATCAAAGAACAAGTATCCCAAGAAAGTAGATACTGGCAATGTCTTTTTAGATCTGCACCTACCCACTATCCCAGTATTGCTTCTGCTGTATTCCATTAGTTAAGTCATGACAGAATCCAGATTCAAGGATAAGAGATATAGCTCCCACTTCTCAGTGGGAAGACTATCAAAGAGTTTGGGAGGATCTGTTTTAAAACTGCCACAAAAATATCAGTAGCAATAAAAATTTTACTCTAAAGAAGTCCTAGTTAACCATATAAAGTAGTATATTGGTTCTCTTCCCATTGACTTGATTCAGCCACACAAGTCCTTTTGAAATCCTGAGTTAAACTACTTTTTTCTTAACGATTACATATGTGGCTCTGTTGGCTAAGTCAATCTTACCTATATGTTTAGAGAGGCATTAGAATCAGCAATGTGGGAATAGCAAACATAGTCTTGACAAGAATAGAACACCAAGGCAAATCATAATCGAGCATATCTCAGAAGCAGTCAAAATAAAAAATACTTTAAGTACAGAGGAACAGAGTAAATACAGCAGATTTCTCATTGGAAACTATGCAAGTGAGAAGATGGTGAAGTGCTATACTTAAAATATTGAATGAAAATAAAACCTGTCAACCTAGAATTCAATACCCAGTGAAAAATTCACTGCCAGCACACCTGTACTACAGAAAATGGTAAAGAAATCCTTCAGGCAGAAGGTCATATACAGATTGTATGTAGCTGATAAAATAAGCTTCCAGAATTAACCAAAAAATGTACATGGGGCCTTGGAAGATCAAGATATTGGCACCTAGTGTTGGTGCTTGTCATTTTCCACTTAGTCCTCCTTTTCCTCTTTGGCTACTCCTATCTCTAGTGATTGTTTTGATTAACTTTTGCCAAAACCTAAACCATTTAAAAACAATGGTTTCAAACAATTACAATAATATATTTGTGCAAGAATTTGAAAGTTAGTTTGCCTTTATTCTATGAGGCCTCAAGCTGGGGTTTCTTGAAGGAGAGCTGGGGACAGAGTCAGTGAAACTCCTCTGACATAGCTCATTAAGTGTGAACTTTGAGGATCTTGTGATCTTGTCTCCTGCCTTCTTGCTACCCATCCTCCCCTCGACCCAGTTTCCAAACTCTGCCAGTTTTGGCCAACATGTGTTTCCAAGGTGTCGCCACCCTCAGAAATTTCTAGGCCTCCATCTAACTTGCTTTTCCTTTCCTTTCCTTGACTAACTACTGTGCATCCCTGAAGTCTCAGCCTAAGTGTCATCTCTACCTGGATGTCTTCTCTGATGCCTCCTACCTCCATGCTCCCCAGTTTGTGTTAAGTATCTCTCCACTGTCTTTCCACAGCTTGACATATTTCCCTTCTTCAAAGCTATTGTCTCTCTGTAATAAATTGACCTTTATATTTGATTGTTTCTCCCACTATAGTCTTAGCTCTTTTAGGGAAGGAACTGTTGCATTTTTGTATTTCCAGAATGTGGTATATAGTATGCTGCATCAAAGAGTGATGTGATGATAAACACATTTTGTTAGCTAAAATAATGCTATCAAAATAGCAGATTAGTAGTAAGACCCAGCACCAAGACTGAATGACTTCCAGTATACAAACTATTTTAAAGCAGTGTCCTACACATAGTGAGCACTATATGTTTGCTGCAGTGGCTGCTGCTGCTGCTACCCAACTTCTGCAGCTTGCAGAGGCAAAGCTCTCCTTGCCCAGAGTTTTTGCTCTTGTGTTAGTCTTTTTCCTGGAGTGAAAACTTGAATGATGTGCCCCTCCTCTTCCTCAAGCTCTGGGAGTTTCCTGAGGTTAAAATTCCCGAAAGAGGAATCCTCTGGAAGAGCAAGTGTAGTCAAGGCTAAGAGGGTGTGTCTTTCTCTTGGCAAAACTTACTTCCTACACCAAGGCCATTTGTTTCTCTCCTATTGGTTTCCACTACAGCAGGTGGATTTAGATGTTGCCATCTGCCAGGTGGTTCTGAAATTTTGCAGATCTGGAAGAACTAAAGATGAGCAGAAATGAGTCAGTGACAGACTTCTCTGGTATCTTCTGCCCTGGGGCCATAATCTACCTTCAAACCCAGGGTCATTTCAGAGAAGATGAGGGGAAGCGCACCCAGAGCAGTGGAAGCTAGCTATGCTTGGGAAGAAGGCTTCATCTCATCTTTATTTGGAGGAGGTGCCCAGGTTCTTCAAGTTCCCTCAGGCCTTGCTCTTGCCCTGCCTTTCTGAGGTGGCCTGGAGCTGAAAAGTCCCAGATTTCTCCTCATCATGTCCCTGCTCCACCCTGCCTGGAATTTGGGGGAACTTGAGCATGGTAGTTTAAGCTGAACTATGATTAATATCTGATGCAGGAAAACTGGGGTTCTGAGCTAAACTTGAAAATCTGGGGGGCAAAGAGGAGAAGGGGCTTTCCAAGATGTTCCTGGGAGAATGAGGTAGGACAGGACCCTGGGAAGGAGGTGTGAGTGCAGCGGGGAACTGAGAAGGGTTCATGGGGGAACACTAGGTTAGGGAGACTGAAAAGCAAGCCAGTGGGATGGCAGATGTGGGGTTTTGAAGAACTTAGCTATGGGCAAGTATAGGACAAGAATCATGGGAGGACACTATAGCGGAGGAAGGAATGGAATTCGGACATGTGCCTGTGCTCCTCTCTTGTTTCCAGTAAAACCTCACTTCCTTCAGGAACTCTTCCCTGACTTATGGTCAGGTTTGCTTGTTCTAGACAGACTCCCAGACTCGTGTAACCCTCACCCCACCCCGGAGTCAGACTCTGTGGGTCTAGACTGCAGCCACTCCTTTCTAGCTCAATGCCTTGTCCACGGTGGATGAAAATAGGCCCTCCTCACAAGGTCACTGAAAGCAGTTGGCACAGAGGCCAGCTCTTGAATGACAATGACCTGTCTCCAGGCCACTGTGCAGTTTGTGGGGGGTCAGGCTTGTCAATGCTGCCACCACTATGTCTTCAAATCCTAGTGCCTGGCACATCATAGGGGCCCAGTGAATATTTGTTGACTGAGAATAAGTGACTAAGATGAGCTCAGGGTAGAGCCCTGCATGTGTGGGCATTAGGGCCTAGCTGGGCACAGTCTCTTGTGCACCCTCTCAAAATTTTTCTTTAAGGGATCCCAAGTGAAAAAAAAGACACAAGGATATTCCTGGATAGAATGACAAGTGGTAAACATTTTCCTTTTCCTCTATTTCTCTGTAGTCTTGTTTTACTGCACCAAAAACAAAGATTACTCTTCCAGCGGTTAAACACAAAAGATATTATTAAACAATCACAACACGACATGCTGTCTGGAACAGAGGTGTTGTCAGGAGGGATAAGAATGAGCGGGCAATGCAGGCTTGAGTCTATGTCTGCTTCCCCAGCAGGCTTCTCAGTCCTCCAAGGCCTTCTCCTGGAGGTCTCACAGGCTGTTTCCTGCCATCAGAATTCTCAAAGCACAAAGCCAAGGAGATGAGACTCAGGCTTTTCTTAAGGGTCTGATTGCAAGATCTCAAGCTTGTTTGAGGTCTAACAGGATCCTTACTCAGAGGATAAGAACATTCTCAACTCTGAATCTTGTGGTGCCAACAAGAGACCATGAGTTTGTGGAAGGAATGTACTGCCACCTGGTGTCGTGGGGTGCTCATCTCTAGAGGCCTGGGCCCCCAGCTTGGGGGAAGCACTAGCAGCTGCCTATTGGAAGGAGCGTAGCCTTGAGGAAAGAGGTCTGCACTAAGCTGAAGTGCTTAGCTGCTCGTTCTAGCTTACCAGGTGGTATGATTCTTTGGCCTCAGCTTTTCCCTCTGGACAAAGGAAATGACGCATCTTCTCTACTTAGAGTGTTTTGAGTATAAAGCAATGCCATATGTGAAAATGCTTTGGAGAACATGAAATGATGGACAGATACTATCTGCAAATGGAAAGATATTGGTGGAGAAGAAAGCACTACTCTCCCTAGTGAGTTTTATTCCTGTTGCTCGCATTTTCAGATTACAGGCATTTATTGAATCTTCCCCTTCAGCTAGGAACTGTCTTATAGGTTATATTATCTCATTCTCATTTGTTCCATGGTGTAGATGAGAAATAGGCTGGTAGAAGATAACCTTAGGGGAGTTGCTGAACTGGAGGGGACAGTCAGGAAGTGGCAAACCCAGCTCTTCTTTTCTAGTTCAACTTGTGGACACCAACTTGTCTTGGTATGCTCAGAACTTTTCCAATTATAAGGCTGAAAGTCCTGTGCCTCAGGAAACACCTTAGCTCCAGACAAGAAACCCACGAAACACAAATTTTCCCTTTGTTTTCCATCAATGCATCTCCCAGGAGTGCATCACTATACATTAAATGCCTTAAAAGACTTAGATTTGAGTCTAATTTTGACCCGCCCGTTATAACTTTGGACAGGGCGACCTCTCTGTGCCTCGATTGACCCATCCACTTTCTCACATCAGCACCTAGTGTTGGTACTTGTCATTTTCCATTTAGTCCTCCTCTTCCTCCTTGGCTACCCTATTTCTGAAGTGATTGTTTTGATTAACTTTTGCCGAAAACCAAGCCATTTTAAAACAATGGTCCACTTCTCATTCCGTAAGTCAGTATCCTTTGACTTTGCCAATGACAGTGGGGACTGAGGATGGTGGGGTCTAGCAGTATCACCACTGCTTATCCCGAAAGGAGAAACGAACACACGGGGAAACTCTTCTCCAGGCAGACCTGGAATGAACAAATCCGGTAAGCAGTGCCCTTCTAGCATCATATGTTTTCCTGTCTCTGTGGCTTCCAGCACTGAGCATGCTGCAACCTGCTCTGACATAAATAGGTAGAGAAAAAGGCAACTCTTCCTTTCCAGATGAATGCCCCTCCCTTGTGCTAATCACTTCTTACAGCATAGGGTTTTGTAATGGAGAAGGGTAAGGGAATAGCATCCTCAATTCTCCAGAGGAAGGAAACTGAGGCACAGAGAGGTTGCTCTGTCCAAAGTTAAAACACAGGGTCAAAATTAGACTCAAATCCAAGTCATTTAAGGCATAGACTCAAATCCAAGTCTTTTATAGCTAATGCACTCCTGGAAGGTATGTTGATGGAAAATTTGTGCTTTGTGGCTTCCTTTGGGGGGGGGGTCATTCCATATGTTTCATTAGCTTCTTCAATGCATCAGATACATTGGATCTGCAGTTTGCACGTGATTAATTCCTTCTATGTTTGAACACTGATCATGCTACAGGAAAAGCTTTAGGGATGCAAATTACTCTGGCACTTAAAATGTGCTGAACTGTGGTTTAGGGTATTAGTCAAGATGATGAATTTTACTTTAATACAGCCATCCAAGTTGAATTTTTCTCTCCTCCTGTTTGATAATTTTTCAACATTTATAAAAAGGCGTGTTTAGAATTTTCTAGTACCACATTTTAAAAAGAAATAATTCATTATGTTTATGGCTGAGTATTTCATGTATATTCAAATGCTGATTAGCATTGGGTTATCGCTCATTTGGGTTTGGTAACATTATGCTGAAAATTTATCCTCAACAGAGATGCACAAGAAAAGGCCATATAATTCCACACTCGCAGCCAGGGTTGCAGCCTCCCACCTTCCTGGGACGCTGGGAGAGAAGCGTGCTACTCTGGGGGTCTGGCCTCCCTGATTTTTCTCTAGGGACTTCAAAGAAGGGGCACAGGCCCCCAGCTGAGCAGGTAAGCTGCTCGCGTTGAACTCTCCAGCGGCCCATAGAGGCGGCTGTGCGGAAACAGTAAAGAACTCTACGGTTGTCTATGGCCTTGGAACATCCCATCCCCTGTCATTCATTCATTCATTCACTCACTCACTCACTCAAACATTTGTGGCCTGCCAAATATGTGCTACATTTTGGAGATAAATTGATGTGTAAATTCCTGCCATATAGAATTTATATTAAGCAACAAGTTGAAGCTAGATCGATAACCTCAAAGACTGATTCAACAAAGGGGCCACTTGCTCACTAGCTGGGATGCAGATGGAGAGTCACTCTCCTCCTTTAGCTTCAAGTCTGGTGGCAGAACAGCTCCAACAGCCGAAAATGAATAGAGCGCAAAATAAGCCCACAAATGCTGAGGGGAGACCAAGGAGGGACGAATTCAGCGAGGCCACAAGAGTCTCCGGAGCAACAGCTTCTTGGTCCATGTTTGAGCTGTGAGCGGGAAATCCTGGCAAGAGATGCTTCGCGTTTGTGTCTCTCACATGCAGCGCAGCTGACACAGGAGAACATCCTTTAGGAAGGCAGGTGAAGCTTAGTCTCGGGCAAGCTTCTGGCCTTCTGACGGACAGACAGACTCCTGAGAGCTGGGGGTCACGGGATGGTGCCGCTGCCAGGTCTGCTCCTGGACACATATGAACACAAGGTGGATATTTGCACCTGGCCTGTCCGGGCGCCTCACGGTTTGCAGATCTTTCGGCCCTTGCTCTGCATCCTGCTTACTGTAACTATGCAGTGAGCCAACCGCCTCCGGCCCACCCCCTCCTCCTCTAGGCTTTCCAGAGGTGAAACTCTCCCCAGGAACTCCCTGGCCCCGGGAGCAGCTCTTTCCAACTCGCATGGCTGATTTTACCAATAAGGGAAAAACCACACTGGATTTCCACAGAAGCACAGTTTCTGCTGACATGCCTGGATTTGTTGGTTGGGAAGGGCTCTCTTAAGCCACCCTCTATGCTGTTTGCTGCTATGCTCTTCTCTTGCTTGGAAGCAAGTTTTCTTTATTTTTGTAGGAAGAAGACTTGACGTCAGTAGAGGTGACAAAGGTCATGCGAATGAAAAGACTCTGGATTGAGAGTTCAGGGATGTTGGTTCCAGTCTTAGTCCTGCTGCTCTTCAGCTGTGTGGCTGTGGGCAAGAGACCCTTTCTGAGCACCAGCTCTCTCTGCGTTTGTGAAGGAGAAGGCGGATGAGAGGATTCACCAGGCGGGCAGGCGGGCTTGGCAGGGCGGTCATCAGGATGGAGGTGCCGGAGCCAGAGCACTCTCGGCACTGTGCTTCCTCCCTGGGTGCCCTTGGGCAAGGCGCTCCACAGCCCTACTGCTCATCTTCCTGTCTGCAATGATAGACATGAAAATAGGGCCTCCCCGGTGGCACAGCGGTTGCGCGCTGCGCTGTGGAGCTGTCGGCAGTGGCGACGCGAGTTCAACGCCCGGCCGGGGAGAATCCCACATGGTGCGGCAGACCTCTCCTGCCTCGCCCGCTGCTCCCCTCAGCACTGTATTTCTGATCTGCCTGTTCTGCTCCCCACTCTGTCTCTGGTGAACCCTCTCGCCGCCCCACGCCTCTGGCCTGTTCCCCAGCTTGTATAAATAATAAATATTAAAAAAAATAGACATGAAAATAGTAGCTATCCATGGAGTAAGCACAGAGATTAAAAGAGATAATGCTTAATATAGTGCAGTGCCTGGGTTAATAAATGTGTTCATGCTGTTGCAGCTCCTTCAGTATGTGAGTTTTGAGTTTGTGGCCATGAGAAATCTAAGATGACTGAATGAAAGGTACATGGAGGGGCCTCCCTGGTGTCCCAGGGGTTGAGTCTCAAAGCTATCACCTCCACGGCCTGAGTTCAATCCCTGGCCAGGGAGTTGACCCATAGAACAGAGCAGACCTCTCCTGCTTCGCCAGCTGTTCCCCTCAGCAGTGGATTTCAGTTGATCCGCCTGTTCTGATCTCCGCTCTGTCTCTGGTGAATCCTCTCATCCCTCCACCTCTGGCCTATGCCCCAGTTCTTATATGCATAAATAAATAAAAATAAATCTTAAAAAAATAGAGAGGCACATGGAAACATTTCGACCTACTGCAGTTCTTTTGCTCCCTGGAGCAAGTTGAGGCACAGGGCTACAGGTGCGCAGGAGTTTGCTTCTCCCGGGGGTTGCCGCCCCAGACCACATGCTGCCCTGAAAGAGGTGCTCTTGTGGTATGTCTATGGGCAGGAGGGGAGCGGACAGTGAGCGTGCTTGTCGGGGTGTTATTGAAGATTTACATCTTCATCTTCCGTCACATTAAATCGATAGGTGATTTCTAAGGTGAGTTAAGAAATATCAGTGATGGGAGTTCTTCAGCATCAAGAAGCTTGAATAACAGCAGAGGAAGCTGGATGTTCAAAACTGCTGCACGTAGGGGTCACAGGCTGGGGGCAGGAGGCCGGGACAACTGACTGCAGATTTTTATTATATACTTTCTAATTATGTCCATGGAAGGCTTTGTTAAAAATAAAAATTAGGGCCTTCCTGGTGGCGCAGCGGTTGAGTGCTGCGCTGCGCTGTGGAGCTGTTGGCAGCGGCGACACGGGTTCTACGCCCAGCTGGGGAGATTCCCACATGGCGCAGCAGACCTCTCCTGCCTCGCCCGCTGCTCCCCTCAGCAGTGTATTTCTGATCTGCCTGTTCTGCTCCCCACCCTGTCTCTGGTGGGCCCTCTCGCTGTCCCACTTCTCTGGCCTGTACCCCAGCTTGTATGTATGAATAAATTAGAAAAAAATAAGTGAGAAAGCATAAATCAATGCAATATTTTATCCTAGGATCACTGGTGGGCGTTATTGTCCAGCTAAGGAAGGCGAATTTGGGCCTCTCATTCGTTTGGGGGCCTTTCAAGTTCGGGAGGGGCCTAGACAATGTGTCCACGGGCCATCTAGTCTTGTCAAAATCATAACGTTATGTCAGCCTAGCCAGTTAGGATCAGTAACCTTCCGACTCTCACTTCTCCACTGACACACTCCCTGTCACGTCAGGACGTCAGAGCCTGCGGTCCACGGGGATCTGACTGAGGGACAGTGGGGGGTGGGGTGCGTCTGCCCTTTAGAGGAGATTTACACGACTTGTGATCACGTGGTGAAGATGCTGTCAGCCATCCTGGTGTAAGAACGGCCCCCAGAAACGCTTCGTCTACTCACTGCTGACTTTTGACACTGAAGTGTGTGGAGAGTGGAAAAGGAGCAAAGTTTGAGATGTATAGGGCTGGTAGAAAGTGTGTTGAAAATTCTTCCTGTCACCAGACACGTAAAGTTGTATGCCAAAGATTTGGTTGTCATTAAAATCTGGCAAAATGGAAAAATTTACTCAATAATATACGATTAGAAATGAATCATGTCTTGTGTTATTTTCTGATTGGAATCTCATGGAGCAGAATTTCTGTGTTTAAAAGGCACAAACCTGAAGCATATGTTATGAATTTCAACTGTCAGCATAAAAACCCAGTGGTGGGCAGCACCACCAGGAGAGAGACGCCTTAGCTCTGTGTCAGAACAACAGTCAAAAATCACTGTCAGGAGAAGCGACAAAGTGGTCTTGGGGATTGACTTATGAAAGGGCGGAGTTACCTTTCCGTGGAATTTGTGGTCTTCACAGTACGGGTCAGCTTTTGTTATGATTTATTTCTCATTCTAAATAAATATTCACCTTTATTTACAATTTTATACTTTTATTTTAAAGTTCATTTTCTTAAAAAGCTACAGGCCCCACGCGAGCTGAGTCTGGCGCCCGGCTGGGGTTGGGGTTTGCAGATGCCAGTGCAAGTGCCAGAGCTACGGAAGGAAAATACTGAACCTTTGTCTGACCCTTTGTCTGGTTTTTCTGTGAAGACAAACCTTGAAAGTTGCCCACAGATACCAGGAGTCCTTAAGGACAGGGGGAGAGGCATGGGGTGGGGAGGCATGAGGACGGAGGAGAGGGAAGAACACAAGGGAAGTGGTGATGGACTAGGGGTGCTTCGGTGGTGAGAGAACTATGGTGACCGCACCTGAGGGGAGAAATCACATGTTGTCCAAAAGTTAACAATGAAGTAAGAAAAAAGTACTACATTTAAAAGTTAAATAAAGGGCCTCCCTGGTGGCAGAGCGGTTGAGCACTGCACTGTGGAGCTGTCGGCAGCAGTGACACAAGTTCGATGCCGGGCGGGGGAGATTCTCACATGGTGCGGCAGACCTCTCCTGCCTCGCCCCCTGCTCCCCTCAGCAGTGTGTTTCCATTGATCTACCTGTTCTGCTCCCTGCTCTGTCTCTGGTGAACCCTCTCACCGCCCCACGCCTCTGGCCTGTCCCCCAGCTTGTGTGCATAAATAAATAAATCTTAAAAAAAAATAAAATAAAAGTTAAGAAAAAATAAAATAAAAGTTAAAAAAAAATACATAGGAACCCAGTTAACTGAATTTCAGCTGAATAAGCACTGAAATGTGTTTATCTGAAATTCAAGGTTAACTGGGCATCTTATATCAAATGGGATTATCAAAGAAATAGCAATCAGATCAACCCGGCGGCGGGGGGGGGGGGGGGGGGGGGGGGGCGGCGGGGAGGGCAGAAGCGGGGAGGAGGGCATAGACCAGGGCAGCACACAGAAAGTCACCCGGGCTGACTCCTAAACGCTGGTCGGCCTTGGCAGAGAAGGCAGAAAAGCGCTCGCAGGGCTTTCCAGGTGAGAGCTCGCAGTGAGGTGAGGGGGCTCCAGAGAGATGAGGGTGGAGGTGGGGACAGGTCTGGACTGTGGTGGGCCTGGAAGACCCCGAGGAAGGGCTCTGGCTTTATCCTGGCGTCCCAGCAGCCATGCTGGGCATTTCATCAACGGAGCACCCAGGCTGGGCTTGAATCTTAGGGAAACTGGCTCCCTCGGAGAGGGTGGGTTGTTGGAAGTGAGCCTGGGTAGACGACCCTGGCAGGATATAGGCAGGCACCGCTTGAACTGTTTCCATCACCTGACCCCGCCCTCTCCCGTCTCTGTTTCACAGCGTTTGAATCACAGAATCAGAAGGCGTCAAAGAGAATCCGAGGCTCTCAGTCACAGGCCTTCACTGGACGGCCCTGTGGGCAAAAAGAGAGGAAACTCCAGGCCGGCAGCCCCGGGCACCCGGGTGGAAACGCCAGTCTGGATTTCCTCAGGTCATCAACTTCCAGCGTGAAGGCAAGTCAGAACATCCTGGCCTGGAGAATTACATCATCTCCCCTGCTAAACAGGCTTGCGGTAGCCATGATGTTTCATTCTGCTCTACTCCACCTGGTCCTGAGAGGAGAAGGCAGCCGGGGTGAGAGGGGCTCTGAGCTGGAAGTCTGGGCGAGCCCTGAGGTTGTGAGCCTCCCTGCTGTGCCGCTGCGGGGCTGCTGGGCCTCTGTCTCCTGCGCTGGTGCTGGGGATGCTGGGGCTCTCTGTGGCCCATCCTGACTCATTTCTAAATCCCAAACAGAGGAGACGCTTTCAAAGTATTCCCAGAACTGGGCAATTAATTTTTTTGCTTAACTTTCAAAGCAATTTTCTTTGTTATGTGCTACTTTCAAAGTTCAAAACACATCATTATAACTCAGATACATTTACCAAGACATTCAAACACTTATATTCTTGGTTTTTAGGTTTGCATTTATTTCCCAATCTTGGCAGTATCAATCTTTCTTTTACAAATCCTTTCTCAGTTGTACTTTCTATCATCTTATGGTTCCTTGAACCTAACTGGAGTGATTCATATACACCTTGGGAGTTTCAATGCCTCGCACACTTTTTGTTTGAGTTCCAGGACTTAGCACTCAGGGGTGGGACGCGCCACTCCTATGGAGAGGAAGTTGCCCTGGCACCACCAAAACAGTTCACGAGGTTGGAGGAGCCGGTGGTGGGGTGAGGGACGGGAAGTGTGACGGAGCTGTGTCCAGCACACAACAAACTCTGAGCAACCTCCACTCTGGCTTTTTAGTCTCCACCACATTCTTTCTGCTTCCCTATTTGACAGTGAAAATTTGAGGTCTGGTATCTCAAATTGAGTCAACTGGTCTAGCAGACCCCCTTCGAAGACTAGACATAAGCTGTGTCTGTGGATCTTATTCCTACTTAATTTAAGTGCAGTGATTCATGCACACCTTGTGAGTGTTTCAATGCCTCACACACTTCTTGTTTGAGTTCTAGGACTTAGCAGTTAGGGGTGGGAAGCGCCACTCCCAGTTCACCATAGTTTGATTGCAATGTCATTTCATCTCCATTTAGTCTTATTTTTATATTAATAATAACATAAAATTATAATTATAACTTATAATATTAAGTATATATTTTGTATTTATATTATGTATTAGGTGGCAAGGCTCAAGACAGAGGAATTTCTTATTGTCCCTCTTTTCTTCCAATTTAGGAACTCAAGAGGGGGCTGTAAAACTAACAACAAAGGCTATCATTTTCTAGTGTCTTCTTCAGTGCCAGACCCTGTGCTGAGAGCTTGCCTCTAACCATCGAGTCTGTGTGCCACGAGTGTGCAGTAGGCACAACTGCCACCATTCTGCAGATGAAATAACAGGCACCGAGATTAACCGGCCTGCTCTGCGGGGGTGGGGTGGGGGGTGAGGGGGGGCAGCTCTAAGCCATCACACAGTTTTCTTTCCTCTGAATTTCCTGATGTGACATCTTTGCCCTGAAATGAAAGCTGGGTCAGAACATCCAGTCTGAGGACAAGGGATGAACGCTGGGGGAGTCAGCGTGGACAGTAGCACAATCCTCTCCCGCGTGGAGCAGGGCCCCATCTGTGAGCTGGGAGCCAGGCAGCTCTGGCCATGCTGGAAAAACAGCACCGATCTCCCCCTGCCTCCACCCGCGCCCCCGGCCCCAAAGCAGGGGTGTGGATGTGGGAACTCTCTGGACTCGAGTTGCTCTTTCTCCCCTCCCCCAAAGGAATGGTCACCTGTATTAACTCCTAACAAAGCTCTCTTCCCCCTTTGGAGTACTTAGCACATAGCATCCAAATAAATAACATTTATTTATCAAGTACTTACTATGGATCAAGTCCATTCATTTATTCAAATTACCACAATTTATTGGACCGATTTTCTGAAATCTTCAGAAAGTTCTTAAGTAGCTTGGTCAGTGCTTCAGAAAGAGGGAGAGTGAGGACTTAAGTCTAAATCTACATCGAGACCCCTGGGTGCTATTGCTTTCGTTGTATACACGATGCTACTCAAGGCTTCCAGTCCCTGAGGCTCCTTTCCTTTGCAGCTACCCCCACAGTAAGTCCCCATCCTTCCTGTCCCCTCCTCCTCTCCCCAGGCGGGCTGCAGGGCTGTCTCCTCTGGTCCGTTGGACTGTGGGGTCTCTTGCAAGTACATCCCACCCCAGAAGTTGCTTCCCTTGGTGAAAACAAGCTCTATTTACTGTGGGAGCCCTTGTTTGGGGAGGAAACGTCACACCTGATCTTTCCATCACCATCACCCCAAACCCCAATCCTTGGCGAATTCCTGATGCAGAGATCTTTCAAAAAGGTAATGTAGATACGGGGTCTCCTGGCCCAAAAGCAGAGGTTCTGCCGCTGCACTGGCTGCCTCTAAGCAGCTCCGCCTTGTCCCACGATCCTCTCAGCATCAATGAACATGAGAGACAAGATGAAGGAGGAAGGAGATGCTGTGGGAAGAAATCCTTGCATTCCTGAAGAAAAAAAAATGTTTTAGTGAAAAAAAAGCATTTCCCCACAAAGTCAAACATAATAAAGCACGTAAAACATTTCGTTAGCGCCTGGCCCATGGTAGGTGCTCAATAGCTGCATGAGACATGGGCGGATGGAATGTGCCAGAGTCAGGGCATGTGACGTCTCCTGGGGCTGGCTGCTGTCAGGAGAGGGCTTTCCTGTGTTTGCCTGCAGGGTGCAATTGGTGGCATGCCATAGCTCTCAGGAAATTGACCTAACTTGGATTTTTCTGTATGGACACAGAATTACAAGAAATTCTCATTTGCATGGTGATGGGAGTTTATTCTTCCTAGAAGCTGCATGTCAAGACCCAGAAGAAAAAGTCATTTCTTAATGATTAATCAGCTGTATCTCAAAGAAGAAAGAAAACAATTAAGGAAATGAGATGCTAAGGAAATGAGGGGGAAAAACAGTCTCCCAAAGGTGGGCCCCGCCCAGTAAGCTTTCACAGCATTTCCTCTTATCCACCTGCATAAAAGTGACCAGCCTCTCCTGGTGGCAGAGAGCCCCGAGAAGACTCAGGCACAGCAGAGCAGCAGTGAGAGGTGAGGCTTCTGCTGATCACCACCCAGCCCGCAGCTTGTGGCTGCCGAGAGGGGCAGGGGCGCTCCCTACAGAGGGGGCATTCTAGTGCCTTATTTTCGATCAGGAGAGATGGATGTGGGAAAGAAGGGAGGAAGAAAGGGATGGAAATGTTTGCTATGATCTTTTCATTCTAGGAACTACACTGGGTACTTTCTTTTTCATATATATATATATATATATATATATATATATATATATATATAGTTATTATGTCTTTTACATTTTGTATTCCCCTTGGGTAGCCCACCACCAATTCACCTGTGATCCATCTCCTTGGTCCCTTGTGTCCTTTTCTACTCCATTTTGTGCCCTTATCTTCCCCTCCCCGCCCCCACTTGCTGAGTGTCTCTCTCTTGTTTGGTTTCCCTATAGTCCTGTTATAAGTGAAACCATTTGATATTTTTCTCTTTCTTTCTGGCTTATTTCACTGAGTATGATCCCCTCTAATTCCATCCATGTTGCTGCAAATTGCATGTGTTTATCTTCTTTGAATGCTGAATAGTATTCCATTGTGTATATGTACCACATCTTCTTGATCTAATCATCTATTTTTGGGCATCTGGGTTGCTTCCATACCTTTGCTATTGTGAACAGTGCTGCAGTGAACATACGGGTGCATGTATCCTTTTGGATTAGTGTTTTTGTGTCCTTTGGGTAGATTCCCAAAAGTGGTATTGCTAGGTCATATGGAAGCTCATGTTTAGCAGTTTGAGGAATCGCCATACAGCTTTCCATAGTGGTTGGACCAGTTTGCATTCCCACCAGCAGTGTAGAAGAGTTCCTTTTTCTCCACATCCTTTCCAGCATTTGTTGTTGCCTGTATTTTTAATGTGTGCTATCCTCACAGGTGTGAGGTGGTATCTCATTGTGGTTTTGATTTGCATTTCCTTGATTATAAGTGATGTTGAACATTTTTTCATGTACCTGTTGGCCATTTGCTTTTCTTCTTTGGAGAAGTGCCTTTTTAGCTCTTCTGCCCATTTTTCGACTGGGTTATTGGCTTTGTTTTTGTTGAGTTGTGTGAGTTCCTTGTAAATATTTGTTTTCAGTCCTTTATCGGATGTATTGTGTGCAAAGATCTTTTCCCAGTTGGTAGGGTGTGTGTTAGTTTTGGTTAATGTCTCTTTTGCTGTACAGAAGCTTTTTATTTTGATGTAATCCCATCTGTTTATCTTGTCCTTCACTTCCTTCACTTTGGGGGAATATGTCTTTCAAGATTTTGCTGAGATGTATGTCATGTAGAGTTTTGCCTATATTTTCTTCTATAAGTTTTATGGTTTCAGGTCTTACGTCCAGGTCTTTTATCCATTTTGAGTTGGCTTTTGTGCAGGGTGTGAGGTAGTAGTCTAGCTTCATTTTTTTGCATGTGGCTGTCCAGTTTTCCAAGCACCATTTATTGAATAGACTGTCCTTGTTCCACTGCATTTTCTTTGCTCCTTTCTCAAAGATTAGTTGTTCATAGATATGCGGCTTTAATTCTGGGTGTTCTATTTGGTTCCATTCTGTCTGTTTTTGTTCCAGTACCATGCTGTTTTAATTATTATGGCTTTGTAGTGTAGTTTGAAATCAGGGAGTGAAATTCCTCTGTTTTCTTTCTTTTTAGTTAGGAGGGCTTTAGCTATGCATGGTTTTTTGTTGTTCCCTATGAATTTCATCAGTAGTCGATCTATTTCTTTGAAGAATGTCATTGAGATTTTTATTGGAATAGCATTGAATCTGTAAATTGCTTTTGGTAGGATTGCCATTTTGATAATGTTAATCCTTCCAATCCATGAGCAAGGGATGCCTTTCCATCTTCTTGTGTCTTCTTCTATTTCTTTCAACCGTGTTTTATAGTTTTCTTTGTGTGTGTATATATATATATATACACACACATGTATATTTAGTTAGTGTTTTATACATATGTATATTTATAGTTTTCCTTTATGTCTTTTGTTAGATTTATTCCCAGATATTTGATTTTTTTGGTTTCGATTTTGAAGGGGATGGATCTCTTAATTTCTTCTTCTTCAGATTGGGTGTTTGCATAAAGGAATGCTACTGACTTTTGTGTGTTGATTTTGTATCCTGCTACTTTACTGAACTGGTCTATAATTTTGAGTAGTTTTTCTATGGAGTTTTTAGGGTTTTGTATATATATTATCATATCGTCTGCAAATAGAGACAGTTTAATTTCTTCTTTTCCTATTTGGATCCCTTGAATGTCTTTCTCTTGTATAATTGCTCTGGCTAGGACTTCCAGTATTATATTGAAAAGTAATGGTGAGAGTGGACATCCTTGCCTTGTTCCTGATCTTAGAGGAAAGGCCTTCAGCTTCTCACCTTTTAGGATAATATTGGCTGTGGGTTTGTCGTGTATGGCTTTTATTATGTTGAGGTATGTTCCTTCTATCCCAAGGATTTCAAGGGCTTTTATGGTAAATGGGTGTTACACTTTGTCAAATGCTTCCTCAGCATCTATTGATATGATCATGTGGTCTTTATTTC